>JAYKAV010002837.1:570508-617872 GCA_035582835.1 Phoebastria nigripes | reverse complement strand
AAAAAAAAAAAAAAAAAGTATTTGCAATACTATTGTCCAGTGAGTCTCAGACAATGAGATTATCTGTTTTTCCTTCCTCTCAGATCTACAAATAGGATCCACTTAGAAATTCACACTCTTCATGAGCACAAACAATAATGTGGTCAAGATAGAAGTCTTACAACAAATGTGAAGCGGAAAAGGGTTTCTAAAAATCAATGCCCAAAATTTTAAAAGGCTTTTTCATTACTTTTTAATAGATCTGTCATATTCACTTGGAATAAACCTAGTACCCAAATACTAGTTATTAAGCTCAGGTTGTAAAACCTCTTGTGATCTTAAACGTTATACTTGCCTCCACAATATTAAAACAGACTTTCTTTTTAAAAAAAAAGAATGGTGAGAGGTCAATGCCTAGGATTCTGTCCTCATGGAGAGAAAACTCAAAGACAAACTGACTGTTATGAAGCTTTCCAGTGGAAAAGGAGTATTTTCCCAGTAAAACTTAATCTAAAACAGTAATGGGTAGACATATTTTTGGCCAGGCGCTAGCCCGAAAACAGAGAGTGAGGGTTGAACAAAATCAAACGTATTATATTAATTTAGTCTAGAGGGAAAGGAATGCTTCCCTGTTCAGCAATTTCTCAAGTCCCTTGCCAATCCTAACATCCCCTGATGTTTTCATATTGCTTATGGTGCTTTTCTTTTGCGTAACCCAAAATCACGCAAAAGGGTGAGTAGGTAAGTGCCTGGAACTTAGTGGGATGCTGAAGAAGGTGGAAATAACAATGCAACAGCAAAGGTAGTACAGTACAAAAGGAATAACAAAAAAAAAGCAGGAATTATTCCGTTCCCACTGGAACCATAACCAGCCTCTTCATCTGCTAGTCTCATAGACCTCATTAGACCACACAGCCCTACCTTGTATCAGTCTTATAGCAATTCAGAAGCTTCTTGCTGCCAGAAATCATCCTAGTCATTCTGAGATTCAAAGCCACCTTCCACGATCTTCCTTCTCAGTGAATTTCACCAACATCATCAGGCCTCCCACTAGTCAAGGAGACCCCAAAAAAAGTCTCATAAGATGCTTCAGTAGAAATCTGTTCACATGAAACTTTTAAGAAACACGGGAAACATGAAGTTCGGTACAGGAAATAATTTTAGAGGTGCATAGGGCCAGAGATACCTTCCAGTAAATCTCAGTCAGAAGAGCTGGAATAGAACCAAAACTTCCCTGATTTGGTTCTCCTCTTCCCATGTACAACAACCATTTTAAAAGCCAAACATTAAAAAACAAAAAATACAGCAATTGTGAAAGTATGAGTTCAGTAATTTAGGGATAAATTCCCTACAACATTTTAAAGCAAAACAAAAACCCTCATGCTATCCAGTAACATTTAATCAAATGAAGTGTTTTTAATTTTTTTCAACTATTCACACTTATATTGAACTTTAAAATGCTGCATAGCAGTGTGAAGAATATTAATATTTCAAAAGTGGTTTTGCCAATTATTACAAAATTAACCACAATTCTAATTTGTGAGCTGAAAACATCATCATTAAAGGGACTACAACACTAAAGGAAAAACAAAGCTCAGAAAACATGTTTACTTCCTTATAACCTGAAGTCTGAAACGCCATACCTGGCGTTACATTCCTACCCACAAGAAACACTTCCCAGGTCCAGTTCTGAAAGTGCAATTTTAAATAGATATGTTCACTAGAGCTCTCTCACATCTGCTCTTGTGCTCTGTACAATTCACAAATGTTTTATCAGTGCAGCTATAAAACCAGGAAAGAGTTTATGCCCCTCTTACCCCCCACTAGCACTGTACAGTACAGCATATTTTCTTGTATTACATGCTGTGATCATCACTGTTTAGCTGCACAGCAGTTCTGCTAGATCAGAATTGCATTTAGGAACTCATGTCCTTTCCCCAGTGTGTAGTGAAAGCTCCAAGGAAGACGGTACGTAATATGGATGTGCAGAGTCCATCACAAAAAAACTGTAGCTTTGGTAACCTTTTCTCCCTCTAGTGGCTTCTGCACATTCCCACTTGTAGGATATATTACCCTTCAGTATTAATGTAAAAGACCAAAAAAACCCACCTTAATTAAAAAGCAATTTAAGGACTGCTCTGCCAAATGAAGCATGAGACTCAGCCACTAGGTTGTAAAAATATGAATGTAATCCCATGTGGCCACTTCATATACTTTATTCCATGACTGGAATGTGTCTGAGCATGCTGTGTAAAATCAGTCCTTACCACTTAAAAAGGTCACAGGAAGCTGAGGACATATAGTTTTCTAGAACACAGCATCTAACCCACCTGAATAATGTTTTGGAATAGAGAGTCTTACTTCTTCTCTTCACACAAAGCAAAAAGAGAGTCTGAATTTCTGAATGTCATTCTCTTATGTAAGCAAATTAGTGCTCTAATACGCAAAACCATAGATTTCCCCTATTTCTGCAGTACCTAAAGAAGTACAGAGGTATGTTCGTCAATAACGACATCCCCTGACTACTTTCATTAAAGAGTTAAGATGAGAACATAGTACTATTTCATCTTTATGAATTACTCTGAATAATGCTAAGTGCTTGCAACTCACGCTTGCAAATGATTTCAAGACTTTCATGAGCTTTTTTCATCAGTTTCAATAGCCTTCAATAATACTGACAAACAAAATAAAAATGCAAAAGAGGTTCTGTAGCCTTAATGAGACTAAATGCTAAAGCCATGTAGGAACATTTTAAATGTGTCTTGCAAACAAATTTGTTATTAATCAAAGAACAGAATGCCTATTTTATTAGTAAATAGACTTAAAAGGGAAGATTAATTGAGATATTTAGTGTTGGAACATATATTCTGGTATATGCTGATTTGAATGATACAGTAGGTGAAATATTATTAGTTTACCCACATATAGAATATCTTTCATCTTAAAGCGTAAAATTTTCTGTGAGATTTTCATTAGTATATTCTTGACTTCCATGAAATAAATGTTTCAAACATTTCAAAAATTATTTTTTTAGTTTTAAATCTCTGAAAAAAAATCTAAGCCATATTACTATCATGGACAACACTGCAGACACAAACTTGTTGCAGAGACCCTAAAGGAATTTCAACAGCATCCCATGGAGCTGGTCCTGTTCCCAAAGGGCACTTGGGACCAACATCCATAATGCATCTGCACCAAGTGCTGCATATAAAGAGGCCTTTTCCTTGGTCCATCAGCAAACAGATCATGAAGCATGTAGTCTTCAGGGTAGCAGACAGAATTGACTGTTAGGTGGTTTGGGTGGGCAACGTTTACAAGTAAGTGTTTCTGTTTGGATAATTTGTTTGGTTTTTGAAAAGCGTGGATCACCTTGTATTTAAGATCACTTGAAGTTTAACACATTATTRTGGGTCTGGAAAACATTGCTGCCTGTAGCAGTCATTTCACCTTAAAAATACACTAGTGTATAGCTGTTATATATACTAGTTGTTTTTTTTTTTTATTTTCAGCACAAAAATCGTATAAGAGAACGTATGTGAAAGTTGTTGGCTTCACAGTGCAAGAAAAGCAATAAAAAATAATTTCTCTTTCCACACCAAAACCAAAATGTTCTGAAGTTCTGCATTATAATCCCCAAAAAGTCTATGCCTGAGTGTCACACCAATGCAAAGATTTTGTTTATAACAGTGTGAAACAACTAATGAAGCTCTACTGTCATCCACTTGAGCAGCAGTTGGATATTTTTAATCAGGTGAAAAAAAATTTTTTCAAAAACAGATTTGGATAGCATTGATGGACACTTGAATCAATCATATAAGCCACACTTCCTCATGGAGGGACAATGCTTCTTGAAATCTAATTTGGAGTATAAGGTTCTGTCTTTCCCTGGAGTCAGCAAATGTTTTAGATACAACTCTCCTACTAACTCTTTTAGTGTAAGACCAATGACCTCCACTTTACTAGAATCCCAGTTATCAACAACAGACTCCCATGAGATTAGTTCCCTCAACAGCAAAACGTGTATGTGACCAAGGGAACGGTATGTATTTATATTGGATACCCCTCCCACACTTTTTTTTTTAATCCTCTCGCTTTGGTTTATAGAAGCCTAATAGTAGACAAAACAAGTAGATGAAGCAGTAATTTGGAATAAAATTTTAATTACAGCTTACTGGCAGAATGTTAAATTTGTGACCTAATAGTAGACACTATAATCATCACTAACGACTATCCTTCGATGTAGGTTTAACGCTACTTGTATTGAGAGGTTTGCTGGAGTGAATTTTTATAATAAAATTGTCTTATTCAGTTAAAGTTAAAAGTGTATAACAGAAGTTTTTGACTAATGATTAGACTACATCTCTATAAAAATAGATATCACTAAAATAATAACGTTTGCAAGCCAGCCTCCTATAAAAAAGGAACCAGACTGAAGATCCAGACTGTTTCCATTCTTTTGCTGCTGGAGGTCAGAAGGAACTGAAGTTGCTAGAATGTCATGCCTCCTTTTATTGCAATGCCACTGCAACATTTGGAAACAATGAAGAGACAAGAAGAAATGTGAGAAAGCTCTAACAGACAACACTTCCAGCAAAAGTACAATTCCAGAGCTGCACTCAATTAAACAGGAATATGCAAAGCCTCTGCAAAGGAGAAAGAACCATATTATTTTCTTCATCTGAAATTTTGTAAATTATATAATACATGTTTAAATTTTAGTATGCAAATATCATGGTGTAATAATACCATAGGCTGTTGGGTTTGGGGTTGGTTTTTTTTTTAGGAACCAGTATCAACATATTCCTACCTTTTTATCTTCTTTAGACTTCCTAATACTGTGCGGAGGGCCAAATTTGTTCTGCATGCAAAACACCTTCTTAGACCATTCATTTTTATGAGATTTTAACTGCGGCTGACCAAAGCTGCCATCAACTCTGTATCTGTCAGCTGGAATCTTATTCATTGGCGGGGGAAGAGTTCCACAGTTAACACTTGACCAGCCATCCGTAGAATCAGTGTACGACTCCTGGTCGCTAGCATTTCCATGCTGCCATTCTTGCAAAACATGCACAGGCAACCACCTTTGATTGCCTATGCCTGCAGCATTTTTCTTTGATGGGGGTACTGAATTTCGGGAGGAAACCAGTGGAACTTCAATACGAGCAGAAGGACTTAAGTGTTTGCTTACATTTTGGGACTTTTCATTCTGAATTACTTCTAAAGGAATGTTTCCTTCCTGTTCATGACAGAAGCCATTCCAATGGGAAGCAGGCTGATTTTGTCCCCTTCCTACTGGATTTTCCCATATGCTGTTAGGAATGTGTTTACTCGGATTGCTCCCTAAATCAACCACCAGAACTCTATTATTCTTTTCTTCTTGGTTAAAATTTCCAATTCCACTATCACTGTTACTGCTTGTACTATTATTCTGATGAGCATCTGCATCGCCATCAAGAAAAGCCCTCGCACGCATTCCCTCAATCAATTCCCCCATATCCCTATACAGGACAGAAATAAACTGAAGAACAGGTAGAGATGATGTTGGAAACTCTAGACAGCCATTTGTGTCTGGATCTGCTGTACATTCCAGTCCAAAACGTCTTGCTATGCCCTGGTGAATTTTATGATGAAATAATTCAGGATCCACCATAAAAACATGGCAAGATGTCCTCAGAACCCCTTCATCTTCCTGAGCCAAGCTTGCATCATCATTTGTCTGCATTGTAACTAGTCCAAAGAATCTTCTATCATCYGGGCAAACAGCACTGAATGCCAGTTTCTCTGCAGGATATTCTGCCACTACACCTGATTTGTCACTGCAGAGCTGAATACAGTCATGCATTATCTTCATCATCACTAGCGAATGGATTTTTTGTTCTGCCCGCAGACGTCTCATGCATCCACGAATAGCCTGCAAACTCTCATTTTCCAAATTTGAGGTTGTTGAAGGAAGTTCAATTGAGCCTAGGTAACCTACAATCATGGCAACATTTAAAATGCTTGCATCTAATGCAAAGTCTTCTGCGCTCTCCAGTCCAATTCTAAAAACAGAATCATCATTCAGGACTTTGGATATTTCTTCCTTTGACAGTAGGTTTGGATTGCTTACACTTTCATTTCCAGTTTCAAATTTAATAGCAGCAGAATCTGAAAAAGATCTTTGTTTTGGTGTGGAATTATCTAAGCTACCAGCACAAAGAGTAGGATTCTCAAAGATCATGTTGAAAATGCCACCAGACTGCATTTCTTCAACAACTTTCTCTGCTCTGTTTATACCCAGAGCTTTAGAGTCAGGTTTGGGTTTCAGCCACCCCTTTCCATCATAAAAACCAACTTCTTCATCGCTTGAACATGAATCTATATGACTAATCCCTTCAGCAATGACCATGTGCAGGACTCCAGAACATTTTCCTATAAGTTTCACTACATCTTCATGAGAGGCTTTTTTCACATTGATTTCATTAACTGCAAATATCTGATCTCCTGCTTTAAGTCCAACATAATCTGCAGGGCTTCCTTTCATAACACAACTAAGAACACAAGGAGCTTGTCCAGAAAGGGTAAACCCATAACCTGCTCTTCCTCTAGCAACTTCCACGCTTCTTATCCGAGGAGGAGCATGCATGTTGAGTCGACGTTTGACCGTTTCCCCTGGTCTATACATTTTGAGGTTTTTTCCTAAAATAGGAAGACTTTTAATTAGTCCAGTTTTTTGTCATGTTTCACAGTATCACTCCTTCATCTGATGAAGCTCTACAGAAAGAAAGAAAAAAAAGACATTTTAATTCTCAATCATATGTTCAGAAATATTGCTAGTGAACTCTACCAAAAACTATTGCTAGAGAACTAACACAACACTCAAAACAATTTGAAAAGAACAAGTACCAGTGTCTTAATTTTACTGATGAGAAAGCAGTAGCAAATGCAAATAAAGTGGCTGTCCAAAATGGCAAAGTAACTGAATGGCAAAGCTAAGAACAGAATCTAAGTCTTCTGATGTACAGACAGTGTTTTTATACTACAGCGTGTTACATCTTCCCCAGCTCCACCACGTTACCTACTATTCAGTTAACTTCTGGCTTACTGCACCATTGCAATACCACCACATTTTACAGCACAGTGAAAATCCTGGATGAAGCTCATCTATCCTTTCGCAGCAACATAAAAATTAGAGCTCAAGTGTATCTATTCAGCTATAGCCTACCCCCCTTTATACTCAATGTACAGAAACAGGTACCAAATGTATCCATGTAAAACAGGTTAGATAAATTACCCCTAGAGTTGCCTGTATCTCTCCACTGACTGACTGTAAAGGCAGCTTAAAATAAGTATCTCAAACTTCAACTTTCACACATACATTTCAGTTGCATATGCAACAACAAACAGACAGTCAGTCATGTATTAGACCAAAGGGATCCAAAATCAGATTTACTCTGTTACACCAATCAATTAATCTACTCAAAAATAACTTGTCAGAAAGCAAACACTATAAAAAATGCATTTCAGTCAGTCACTCCAACATCCATGTGTTTTAGTTTAGATAAAAACTTCCAAAAAAAGAGGGAAAAAGAAGGAACCCCACATGCTGCCAGTATTAATCTAGTCATGCCTTTACAATTAAAATAAAGCAGCTTTATATGAACAGTAAGAAATAGTAGATTTCAGTACATTTTGGTGTTGACACTAAAGTCTGGATGTCTTGTTCCAATTATACTCAGGTAAATTCCATTGTTTTAGAGAGGTTTCCTCCACTAAGCAGGTTCAAATGCATAAAAATGTTTTAACACAAAGAATAGAAATGACAACTTGTTCAACTTTTGAAACTATCCCCTTGTTGCATGATATGAACTCTTACTTCCATAGGTCTGGAGGATGACTGACTGAAATAACTGGAGGACTACAGCTACATAAAATTGCAATAAACTCGGTCTGAGCAAGTGAGAACTAATCTGAAAATAATTACTTCTCTGAGCTGGTCCACAGACTTACTCATAACTCAGTCACATTGTAACATACTTAAAGTGTATAAGGTACTTGAAAGCAAGCATCTTGTATATGTCGGCAAAATGCGGACAACATTTTAGATAAATAGATACACATTAAAAAAAAAAAAAATATATATATACACACACACACAGAGACACACATTTGTTTATCGTACCTAAAGTGTTAAATTAGTGGTCTCCAACCCACTACTTGCATGGAAGAAGAATGACCAAGAAATCCTTCTGACATTGCTCTCAGCTACAGAAATAACAAAAAAACCCACACTCAAAATGTGATGCAATCCACAGCACGCTACTTTCACAGTATTTCTGCCTGGGATAGAACAAACAGAAGAGCCATGACTTCAAAAGTTCCACCAAAAAAACCCCAAAAACCTAAAATACAATTTAGGATCAAAGTCTTAACTACTTAACTACATACAAGCTGTTTGATTACCAAATTTAAAAAAACACTGTTGTTTCTTGAATATTCTGCTAAATACTCAACTACAGGATGTAATTCCCTTAGGACCCTTCCAAATCCTAAATAGCACAGCCTTCAAGATACTACAGAAGACATTCACTTGGCTTTACTTTTGAGTTTTAGTTTGTACTTTCTTTGAACAAAGGGACATCAGGTTTTTATGTCTCCATGGTGCAGCTGTGACTGTTCAATGTAGTATGGTTTTTGCAAATTGTTTTAATACAGCAATTATCTAGCTTCAGTAACAACAGTTCCCCTATAATTTGAGAAAATAGCTTTAAGAAGTAATGAAACTCCACACTTAACCTTTGAATAGAAATCRTAACATAAGAAATGCTTTGCAAACATTTAACCAAACTCACACGTTGCTGTAAAAGACCCCTGTCAACTTGCATCCAGTCTCGTGCCTTAAACATAGATTGACCTTTTCCTGATGAGGCTAAACTTGTGAACTAAGAGATCACTGTGCATTCAGCTATCTCTAATTAGGTCTGGTACTTCTGAGAATAATCATTAAACATTTCAAGATACAGTTCTTCAACCAAAAAAACGAACCAGCAAATGCCTAACAGTAAATAAAAAACGGCTATCTAGGAGCATGAATATATACATGTTTTAATTTGCCTTACAGTGAATATTTCTGTTCTTGATTGTCTGGAGAATGGCCTAATRTGTCCCTTGGGTAACCCTCCAAAACTGTGCTGCTAACCTGGTCAACATAAAGCACTGTAGTATCTGGCACCTAAAAGTGCGGTACTAGCTTGCAAGAGGAAAGGAAACAATTAAGAGTATTAGATTATAAATAATCTGATCAAAAAATATAAAAAGCAGTAGTTACTAAAAAAATTCAGATTCAGTACTGTAATGTTGAAGTGGCTGATAAGAAAAAACAGATTTTTTCCAACTATCTTTCTAATCTATTAAAAAAATACCCTAAATGCAACTATAAAAAACACACAATGAAAATATAGTTAAGCTGCTCTTGGGAAGAAGCAAACTCCAGCACTGTCTTACCTCATGATTCCACATTTGCTATGAGAGGATTCCTTTTAACTCTATTCACAAGTCAATTTATCTATTTGCCTTCCTAACTTATGCCTCTTACACATCAAGCATTTATTCCAGATGATAACCACCGACAAGGGAACATCATTCCAAAACATGACCATTATAAAAACAAAACATCAGGCTGCTAATACATTACTTTTCTCTAATGATGAAGCTCCAGAGGTGTGAAGACTTCCAGCTATTAATTTGTGTAATTTTGTGAGTGTAAAGTTAGGAAGTAATTCAACACTAAAGGGCTTTTTGCTATTAATGTGTATATACACTAAAAAAAACCAAAACAAAACAAAAAAACCCCACACACCCAAAACCACCAAAACAAAGAAAAAACTGCGTAACATCACTGGAAAAGCCATCTCTTCCCTCCCTCAGTAGCTGAATATTATTGTGCATTTTTTGTGCCAATTACACCCATGATAAATAACAGCTCACTGAATTTATCTAGGAAACTTCAAGACAAAGGACAAATGTAGCTCTTCTGCAAGAACCCTCAGCATTCAAATATGTTTTACTGCAACAATGGCATGACAGGCAAATGGAAAAATTACAAAAATAGTGTTTCTCGTAACCAGAGAGATTCCAGCAGAGATTAGTTGTTACAAACTCTTAACTCTTAGATCAAAACTAAATTATCAAATTATCTAATTGCCTAAGTTTTCTTTTAATTTCTTTGCAGATTTGAAACCTGGAGCTAAAGAGATATAGCACAAAAATGGCACGAACTTCCACAGTTTCAAAGTAATCATATGTCTGAATATCCTTTTCCTGTAATAAATTACAAAATGTGTAGTGTATYCAGTGAAACAAAGACATCATTTTAGTTGCACTGATATAAAGCTTTGTAGGTTTGTACATTTACTAAAACATGAAATTGTTAGTGAACTATATAACCTGTGATAATTGTCACGAGTAACCAAAGACAAAATGATTTGAGCTGTTGATTTTAAGTACAAATTAAATACTGAATCTTACTGAGCCTACCAATAATATACTACTGTAATTACTTCTAATAATTATAGCACTGAATTTTATTAATTTGATAGCATAACTACATTCAGTCATATACAGTAGGTCAGAAAAATGGTTACACCACAATACTCCACATGGCCAAGCTTACTTTGACTTTCTGCTATTGCTAACTATGATAAAGTAAGTCTTAAAGAAAAAAGTCGTACAATACCAAAACACATTAGTGAATATTAGTCAGGAGGATATATGCATTTTATAGGAGAAAACAGGCCTATAAAAGCAGAATAATTTGTAATAGATAGTAACTAAATCTTAAGCAAATAATATAGTTTTGTGACATTTCAATATACTTATTAAAAACACTGAAAATATAGAATTCCTACTATCATTTGAAGAACACTGCAAATATAAAATTACTACTATGATTTCAGAAAGTTCATCAAAATTTGTTCCAACACAGCTTAGTAATATGACACAGAACAAATACAGTTTAATAACTACAAAATGTTTCACAGGACATTTCAGACAGAAACACTAACATATACAAATTAAGAGTTGTTCAAGCATGTGAAATAACATAATTTGCCCATATACATCAGCTTTGTCACAGAACTGCAAAACAAAAAGAAACAGTTGAGTTTTCTGCCAGCATACATTCTGGTCTACCATTTCAATCAATTTTGGGGGTATAAAACACCAAAAATAGCAGTTGCGGTTGAATTGTACTTTATCCCACAAACACTGCATTTCTTTATATAAGGTTTTAACATACCCATGCTAGCTTTTCATGTCATTTTCAAACCCTCTACTACAGAGAAAATAATACTTATTTGCTTACTTTCAAGGGAGAGAGGTGGTTTGTTTCCTGCTTCTGCTCTTCTTAACTCATAGCAACAAAAAGAGCAAACAGAAACAGGAGATATACTCCTGTTATAGTCTATATTAGACTATAACCTTAACAGTTACAGAGGGCAGTGAGGGAGGGAGCATGTGAAGTTTAAGACTACACTACTGACCACCAGTTCATTTTGAAAAGCCTTTGGAAATGAGCTGATACTCAGCTCTACAGTATCCATGTTAATGTGCCTTTTTTTTTTTTTTTTTTTTTTTTTTTTNTTTTTTTTTTTTTTTTTTTTTTTTTGAAAAGCAGGGAACTGGTTGGCTTCGTTTTGTTTTTCAGTAGTGAGGCTGTAAGAGGATAAAGCATGCAAAGTGGAAGCACATAGACGAGAGAGACTGTTCCCTCATCCCTCACACACGTCTTGAAGTATGGCAAAAGACTCTTCAGCATGGGTGCCACTCATTAAGGCAGAACTGACTTTCACAAATGATGCCACTACAAAGATCAAATGAAGTTATAAAATTTGAATTCCACTCACTATTCAAATGTGGTACATGTTTATAGACAAGTTACACGAGAAATATAACAGCACAACCTGTAGAAGACAGCTACCAGTTGTTTGAGAACTTGGGCGGGACAATATTTTAATAAAAAAATCTTATCAGCATTTCACAATTGGCAAAACATACCATTATGTTTCCTGTATAAGCAGCAACTGCTTTGCCAGAAAACAATTCAGTGTACCTAGCACGATCATTCAAAAAATACTGACTTTAATTAGCAACAGCAGGCTGAAAAACAGTTGTTAATAAAAACGCTTCTCACACTGAAGCCAGCGTACCAAGCGTAAAGAACACAATTAGGACATTTGCTGTTTTGTCTGACAAGACTCATGCGACTAAGGACAAAGTTTTCTAAAGCTATTGTATAAACAGTCATGTGTTTACAATTCAGATTAATTTGTTTGTTGCCTTTAAGAACGTGAAAAGGTTTTGTTGATAGTTAGGCGCTTTTTTCCCCTTCTTTTCTTGCAAATACGTTCCAAAACTGTTGGTACAGCGCAAAAAAGGGCAGCGTTTCAGACTGAAGCAGCGACACGCGAGATCTGCTCAGGAATAAAAAAGGTCGGGAAAAGGCTTGGGATGGTTTGCACTCACGGCGCTTCCAGGCAAAGGCGCGAGCCAGGAGGGGCGCGTCCGACTCCCGGTGCAGCGCTGCGGAAAGCCGCTCGAAAAGTTACACTGCCGGCTTCTTCGGCGGTACAAGCGACCCAGCTGCAGCCCACCGCCCGGGGAGGGCTCCCGCACCTGGAGGGCGCCGGGCGCGGCCAGGCGCTGCCCTCGGCGGGGCGCGGGAGCATCCCGCGGGCGCTGGGCGCGGAGGGCGAGCCGGCAGGCCGCGGAGCGGAGGGGCGGGCGGCGGGTCAGCGCCGCCGCTCCCCGCCTCGAGCAACGGTCCGCGGGGTTACACATTAACCGCCCCGCGGGGCAGCCGCTTCCCAGGAGGGTGGAGCTGCGGGGAGGGGAGAAGCGGCACCTGAGCCCACAGGGGCGGTTTGAAAAATCAAGCGGTAAAACGATGGGACAGCAAGGAGCACCCGCCACCCCCCCGCCGCGGCCGGACCCCCCGCCTCAGCGCTGCGCGCCGGGGGTGGCGGGCAGCGCCGCCGCCTGAGGGGCGCGCAGAGGGGCGGCGCGGGCGCTGCCCTCCCCCTCTGCTCCCTCCGCCGCGCTCCCCTCCCCCCCGGCTCCCCTCACGCCGCCCACCCACTGCCCCCCTCCTCCCACCACACCCCGAGCGGGGTCCCGGGCCCGGCGCTCGGCGGCGAGGGGGAGGGGAGAGCCGGGCGGCAGGGGTGGGCGCTCCCCCGCTCAGACCCACTCACCTCCGTCCCCCAGGACTCCGGCTACTCTACTGAGGCACCAGCGCCCCCGGTCACCGAGGAGACGGGCGCCGGGCTCCGCCACACAGCGCTGCGGCCACTGGCTGCAAGGAGCTGTCAGTCACCGCACTCACCCGGCAGGGGTGGCGGTCGGGTTCCCGGACAGAGAAAGGGGAGAGACAATACCCAGCGCCAAAGAACTACAGCTCCCGGCGTGCCCTGCGAGCGGCCCGCTCCCTGTGGCCGTGGGGCGCGGGCCGCGCGGGGCATGCCGGGCCGCGTAGTTCTTTCTTCTTCCCCAGCCGCCTCGCTGGGGCGCGGTGGGCAGCGGGCGCCCCGCCCCCTCGCCTCCCGCGGGGAGGGGAGTGCGCAGGCGCGGGCTGCTGGCGCTCTTTCGAACGGGGATTCGCCGGCGGCGGCTGAGGGGGCGCGAGGGAGAAACGGCCCCGCGGCCGAAACCGGGGCGAGGGGAGGAATTAAATGATCAATATCGCACAGTAGCGACAACTTGTTCGACCCTCTCGGAGTCGGGAGAACAAAGTGGAGCCAGTCCTCGTCTTAGGACGTAAACAAACAGTACTGCGACGTTAGCTGGCAGGGAAGAGACTCGTTAGAATAACCTGCAGCTCTGAAGTGGTGCTGAGGAGAAGGGGCAGGTTGGTCAGGGAGGACAGGCCGGGAGGCCTTCAGAGGTGCATCAAACAGGTATGCCATGCCTTTGAAGCCCAGGAAGAAAGTGAGACAGACCTTACAAGGTAAAGGTAAAAGTGGGAGGGAGCAGGGTAGCACTGGGTTCAACCATTAAGCCATCTGATGAGGGTGAGGAGGTAGGTGAGGCATTTCGTAGTAATTAATTAAGCATCCAAAGGGCAAGAGTATGTGTAAAGGGGAAGTTTTGCCACCCAGATGGAGCAGGGCGCAGGCAACAAGTTCTCAAAATGCATTGGGGGGAGCTCTTTATTTCAAAAGGGCAATACTAGAAAACTTTATTTTAAATAGGAGAAATAGGAAGAGGGGAAGATGGTACACACAAAAGTGAACATCAGTTAAGGAATATAAGGTCCAGAACAAGGGAAGAATTAACCAAATGTATTTGACTTTCCTACAGAACCTGAAAAGATTTTGTGATCTTTGAAGAAGATTGTGATCTTTCATTGTGAACAGGACTGGCAGAAATCCTTTGTATGTAGGGGATTTCTTCATTTCAGTCTGTGCACTGGAACCCGAAATGGAACTGAACCTACCAGTCACAAGATGAAGGAGAATGCTTACCTTTTCTTTTAAGTTTTTTTCAATCTCTAGAGCCGGATATATATCCCACATCTCACTGCTGCTGTTAGGTCTGTAAGAAAACTTCTAAATTTTAAGACTGAGGCTTCAGTAATTTGTTTAATTTTTTATCCAGTCTACGACGTTTTTTCTTAATATCTCCTTCCCTTTGTGAAATGCTTACAGTATACTGGAGTCTTCAGGAAACCCAAAACCACAGGCCAAAAGAAAAAGCTCTTTGGAAAAATAGAGGATCCTGCTCTTCCACTCCTACCTCCGCCTTCTCATTCTGCTGGTTTTTTCTTTGTCACTCCATCCCAAGGAGATTTCTACCAACATGAAACATTTCAGATCAAGTTAAATCCCAATTCTGTTATCTGTCTCACCAGGTTTTACGGGAAAAGCTTCTGAAGGGGAAAATAACTGAATAAAATAAGCATTATTTCTTTTCCTCATCCTCACAGAAGACATCTTGGCAGATCAGTGTAAAATTACAAGATGATAGACCCCCTAACTTCTCCAGACATACTGTGGAGGCTAAAAATTCAAAACATAAAAAAGAAAATTGACTGATTTTAAACCTCGCATGTGATTGATTCTTTCAGATGTGGTGCAATAATTTTTAAAAATACTCTAGAGATCTAAATTTGCCCAAACAAGCAATAGTTAGTTATCCCTTTGACTGGGGAGATTTCACAGGGACAAGAATTGTGTTCCACAAACAAAAGGTGTTGGTTTGGATTGCCATCCCTTAATGGCCCAGTTATTTCCAGCTTCCATATGAGGTTGTCAAGACTATATGTCTTTAGCCACTATTTCTGTTGCCCGTGCTACCTCAACAGATCTAGCACTAACTTGCACTACCTCCTTGCCTACAGAAGGGAAGATTGGTCAGCCATGTATTTCAAACAGTCTGACCTTGTAAACAAGTGTAACAGAAGAAAATCTCTTTGAAAGTGACAAGTAGAGTAAAGGGGAATTGTAACTATTCCACAGAGGTATCTGCAGGTCTCCCATTGAGCCTTTGTGAAGTTAATACAAAGAAATTATGCTTTATTTTGTTTCGAAGAGGAGGGATACTAGAAGTGGAATCAGCGTTTACTAACTATAAAGTAATTACTCCATGGCAATGTCAGATTACCTCTTCCACAGATACTGAACCTGTCCTATTTGTGAAGCCAACAGAATTGATTGGACTTCTGTAATAGCACAGGAGAATGTAATTAGTCTTGAATTCACAGAAGGCTTCTCTGTAGTAGAGCAGACTTTCCTACGTGAGTATTGCTCAGCAAGGAAGAAGTGAACACCCAGACTGACATGGAAACGTGCTTACACAGCCTACTTGCAGTCAGAAATATCCAACTCATCGTGAATGAATTTACTGCTTTTCTTCAGCATTTTTGGAAATGGTGATTAAGACTTTATGTTAGAATCTGGAACAAGGTGATTAATGGCCCCTCAAAAATCCACACAAGGTCTCAGCTGTAACTTTTCTTACTGTTTTCACCACTGTTGGAGACAATAAAGGAAGAAAGGGTGTGAAACAAAGTGATAAGGATTTGTGGCTTTGGGGCTGTAAAAGCTTTGGCTTATAAGCCTAAGTAGCTTAATGTTGGGTGTACAGACATCTCAATCACACCGAGGGTGGCTGTCAAAAAGCAGCTTGTCAGATTTGATCTGGAGAGGTTTACAATGCATACTGTAATGAAGCGTGATTATTGCTGCCACAAACACCAGATGAGAAGTCAGAAAATAAACTTAGTCCAGCATCTGATGCGAAGTCTATGGTTTTACCATTGTTTAATTACCTTGGATAAAGGAATGAAAGTGTTGGTTACTCCAAAAAGGTTTTATTTTAGACATACAGAAATATCCTCACATAGATGTCAATTTTCTCATTTAATGTTTTCAACGTTCAAAATAATAAAATAGTATATAATTGTCAGCATTAAATGCTTCTTCAGTATACAAATTTCATTCCAATTTTCCTAGCTTAATTTTGTTCTGAACATCGGGGAAGATTATATATCATATACATAATAGTTAGCTTGTATTGGCCAGGTAATATGTAGTTAGGAGCAAAGTCCTCATTAGAGAACTTATTTCTTAAATTCCAGAAGCTCATCCTCCTTCAGTTAACCATCAGAGTCCAATCCAAAGGATCAGTGAAGATCATGTTTTCCGCACTGAGGACTGGAAGATGAACWCAGCCATCAATATCTACCTTGGTTTACTAGTTAATCTAATCTTTAGAAATACCTTTTCCTTTATTTTAAACAGTCTCCTCTCTAGTGGGAGACACTCTTGGCGGTGGGAAAAGGAAGAAAACATTTTTATATAAATGCATTTTGGTCTGGATTATGATTTCCCACCCTAGAATACCAATGTAAAAAAAATCTTTACAAGGAGCCGAGAAGTAGTAGAACTAAACAGGGACACTGATCTTGTTAAATCTTGACTGGCCAATAGAAGACGTATCCTCTCAAATCCTGTTTAGACATAAAAGGATTGATCTATATAACTTGTGCATCTACTTGGCTTTGTAATTGTGTCCTTACCTACCATGTTATTTAATTAAACAGTAAAATATAGTTAAATAGGTTTTGTGTTGAAAGATTCTTGTGTGCACTTACTCTTAAATATGTGAATGGTACCATTTGCAAAATTGAAGGGTTACAAGGTAAACAGTCTGGAGCATCTTTCCCTGTGTGAAAACAGGCACAGCTAGGCCATGGTCCTGATGGCTCCTTTGGATAGCACTGCAATATAAATAGAATTATTTAGTATCTTAAGAAAATTTATTTCCCTACAATAGAATGTGCTATATTTATTTACCCAAATTCACTAACATAAATCAAATTAAGCATATTGTTATATACAAAAATTGAAAACACAAATTATTGCTCATTGATCTCCATTTTTCTTCCCTTACCTATGACTACATGTGATTAAAGTTGATGTCATGTTAAACCTCCAATGCCGATGARCAACCCTAATATATATAACCAAAACATCTACTGCAAGTACACAAGCATACCTAATATACTTTTGCCAAGAACTGGAGACCCAAGAATTGGGTTTGGCATTACTGGTGTCAGTGGAAGCACAGAAACCTCTCCCCCACCATTTCTTGTGGTCAAATAGTGTATACCCTGAATTCCTTGGTTCCTGAGGAATACCTTGCTGAGCCAGAATGATTTTAAACTTTTAATTTCATATTGTGTCATGGACACCTTGTAATATTGTTAAAAAACATACACAAAAAATGAAAAAAAATCATTTTCTAGTGTATTTCATTCTATTTTTTTTCAGAGATATCCTATCTGAAGGGTATCTGTGAGATGTTACTGAAGGGTTTGTTGTTTTTGTTTTTTTTGTTTAAGCCTTGGAGCTTTAATCTTATAATTCAAAATTGCCTGACTAATTTACCTGCCATGGCTTTGCTGCTCCATTTAAGCTGTGTCTTCTGTCCCATTGGGCTCGTTTAAGCAGAGTGTCTTCAGTCCCATTGGGCTTAAAAATATGTATTGTCTAGCAGCTGAATTTACATGTTCTGAGGAAGCACTGTATATTTTTGGTGCTGTAAGGAAAAGGGATCTCTCAGGGAGGTATTCCTTGTGGCTCCCAGTACCATGCCAAAAAAGTCATTATCATCATATTCAGCAATAGCTTCTCGCAAAGCGAGCAAGCTCTATCCTTGCATCTAAACAGCAAGCTGAATTAGGATCATGAGTGACACCTCCCAGTGCTCTAGTCCTGTCTCCCTTTTTTTCCTCTTTGAAGCCATTTCCAGTATGGCTCCCAGGTTCACACACCATACAAGGGTGACGTAACAGGACTCTGCTGGCTAAGTTTATTGCTAAGCACATTTCCTAAGTGATGAGACACAAATGTCAGTATAAAAGTGCCACTCATAACCCTAAACCTCAGGAAAAACATGCTAAGAGTTCTCCAAGTTCACACATGATTCCATGAAAAGAAACTGAGTGAAAATGAGAGCCTGAGGCACTGAAGAGGTGACATGAGTAATAGAGAAAGTGACTTTATTTAAAGGACATATTCCTATTTAACATAATTCCCCTGGCTCCAGGACAAACTGCAGCATTAAAGTGAGGAAGAGGGATCCTCTACTCCCAGTAGTTAACCCTGGAATCAGAGAATGCCTTTTACCACCTCTCCACTTGGGATGTGACAAAGTCAAGTCCAAGCATTTTCCCATTTCCTCATCCAAGCTTTTTATCTCCAAACTTTAAGAAAACAGAAGGTCCTTTTGGACCAAGTTCAGGCTGTCTTTAGGATCCCTGCCAGAGGCACTGCTCTGCTTGTGGTAATCTCTTCTCCTGAAGTTCAGCTGAAAAGGCATGACATGACCGCAGTGACGCTCAGGTCCACCTTGGCAGAGGCGGTTTTGGTGCTAAAAGGTTCCATGCTTAATAACACAGAATGACAGGATTCTGCCGTGGCTCTCAAATCTGATTTAACTCAGGCTGACTTCATCTTCCTCCACCTCATAACTAGATTCTGAACGGCTTTTAAGATTAGAAGATACCTGCTCATTCTGGGTAAAAATCATCATGATTATTAGTATAAAAACTCATTAAGATATACCTACATAAAGTAGAATAATTTCTTTGCGCTCCACCAAAACTTTGGTTTCATTTAAGACTAGCCTTGCAGTTATTCTAAATGACCTTTTGGAATGAAAAGAAATGGATTTCTCCATTAAGTGCATTTGTTAAGAGTCATTTTGGCCTTGACAGCGTGTGTAGAAGTCTTCTCAGTGCCCTCACCATCGCTTCTTAAGGTTCCTCTCAGAACTAGGTTAAGGTCTTGCCTCCTACTAAAATTTCTATTCCATGGTATAAAGTTGAATGTTGATGGATTATTTCTTTGAACCTGTGGCAGCCAACTTCCTCTTTCACCTTTTTAAGGATACAACATTTGTGGTGGCTGTTACATGATCCAGGTGATCCAGGTGATTCCTCCTGAAATCCTGGTGATTATGGCTGATCCTCCATAAACATCCTTTCCTTGATAATTGGCTTACTCCAAGTTATTGCCTAGCATAACATCCTAATTTCATCTGAAATAGAAAATTAGCCTATGCTTTTTTTCATAAGCCATATTATTCTTAAGACTGACCCTGAACCACATACCTTACACATCAAGTATACTTTCTTTGTATTTGGAGTGGGCAAGACAAGATCACAAGACTTAGCTGTGTTTCCAGCTAAGAGATTCAGAGGCATAGCTGTATCTGGAGACAGATGACTGACTATAAGGACTATCAGAGAGGAATTTTCTTTTAGCGCTGAGGAACGCTGCACCAGTGTTCAGGCAATTTAAACTTTCACTAGGCACCATGTCATTCCTGATGTGTCAGCTAACTGTCTTCAACTGAAGATGCTGGTACCCTTCTGTAAATGAACTACAATGCATGCAGGATGTTGCATGGAGTTGTCATTGCACAGATGAACATGTACAGTCAGATAGTCACACAGAAGGAAAGTCTACTTAAGAATAACGTTCTTCAACATATATTGTACCTTCTTTAACCACTTTCCTAAAGTAAGGTCATGACTTACTCACATGAGAATGCGTAAACCGAATCACAAGAAGTTCTTGCCAGCAAGGAGACATGAAACAAGTGCATAATTTCTGGTGTAATCTGTATTATGCCATTTCAACTGTGGTGAAATTCAGTCATAGTTTTTACTGAATGTTAACCAATGTGAACCAGCTCTCAATAGGCTTAAATCCTTGAATACAGGCGAGATGTAGATTTAAACTCTACATGGACAGTTTTATTTTTCTGAAAGATTTAACAGCGGTGTGTTTCATCTTCATCTACTGAAGTTCCAAGTTAAGCTAACTGAAAAAGAAGTATATAAAATCTTATTCATATGAATTTAAAGAAAGTATACCATTATAGTTAACACTACACAAGTTCATGTGGGCAAGGTTTTATGCATCCATAAAGGAGATTGCATTTGATCTAATTATATTGAATTAAAGATAAATTATAGTTAAACCTGTAGGGGGAAGAATGAGGATCATGGAGAGTTTTTAAAGTAGTTTTAATTAATTTCCTAAATATGTTTACTTTGCAGTTCATAGAAAATTGATATTCCTATAGCTTCCCTCAGTGAAACAAGCCTTCCTCAAGCTGTGATAAGTACTTCTCAACATTTAAGTATGTAGCAAATTTTATACCTTTAATAGTATGCACCAATTCATTTTTTTCTTGCAATGCATAGCAATCCAGAATTTACCCCGAAGATAACAACATACAGTCAGGAAGTTAGACTTCCGTTGAAAACGTTACCAACACATTTACAAATCCAAATTCAGATATATATGGTTTAACATCTTAAACATCTTAAGAGTTATTTGCCAAATTCTTAGAACCTGATGGAAGCACAGTTTAAGAAAACAGAATTATAAAAGGATTCATTTTCAGATGACTGAAGGCAGCTACTTTGAAAGATATTTTTTATATGAGCTACTTTCTTTAAAAAAATATTTTAGTACTGAACAAGAGATGTGGAATATAAGCAACATCCTTCACTACATTGCAAATATTTTACAAAGACTTAACTTTCAACCAGGATCAAACTGAGATCTTATCTGTAGTAATTAGTCAGCTCTAGATAACTGGATGTCGTTCACTGCAGATGACTGATCTGTTTTTCAAAGAACGTACCTGAAATTATTCATCCTTATTAGAAATGTGTTTCAATAAAACACCTTAAAATAAGCTGTAGGAGAATGAAAAATTTCCAACCAGAAAAATTATGCATAGAAACAAAATTTCACCCCCAAAATGGCAAAGTAATTTAAATGTTTCTGTTAAAACACTAAAAAAGATCAATACAACAGCTTAATGATGTAGTCTCAAGCTTGCACACACAGGAAGTATGCTACCCATAAAATCAGGGGAAATAGATTAGCAATCAAGAGACCAGATGGTTAGTATTTACTTGCTGACATAACACCACCAAATGTTCCTAAATTTCTTTTTCAAATTTGCCTTTCACATTACATTATCAGCATAGGAACGGATCCTGCAAACATATACATACACAGTTCAATAAATTTACTGATCTGAGTAGTCCCATTAACTTTAGTACAAGAGACTATTCACAGAACCAGGCTGTCAACTTAGGGTGAGTCTACAGAGTTGTAAACTCTTTTTGCCTGTGCTGATTTGGGCAGACTAAGTCAAAAATTCTGTATGTGTGTTTTTCTGCTGGTTTTGTACTTCGCAAAAGAGATAGCCGTTTATGGAGAAAATGATAAAAGACATTCCATGTCCATAAATATATTGTCTGGTTTTGTGAATAACTGTTAAACTTGGCAAGGCCTGAAATAAACTGAAATCTTAAAATGCTTCTCTAATTTGAAGCAAAAAAAATACTTACAAACTATTTTAACCAGCAAATTGTTACTACCAACATGAGAAAATGCTGTTGAATTATAATGGGATTCTCCTACAAGTTACTTAACCTCTCCAGTTTGTGAAAAATATTTTTGCTTCAAAACGTTTGTCCAGACACTTATTTTTCTCTGGTGGGAAAAAAATGTCACTACTTGCTGTATGCTATTTATAACTTGACTAAGTTATCTGTAGGAGCTGTCTATTCAAAATATACAGAATTTCACTAGTGTTAGCTCTTCATATCTATACCATAACTTTTCTCCTTCATCATTATGGTTTTTCTTCCATTTGCACTTTCCTGTCTTTTAGAATGTTGTGTTCCTTCTCTTCCCTGTAATTAGCTTTGTTTGGAGGCATTTGCTTTGCCCCTTTGCCCAGCATATTTTTTCCCATCTTTCCTTTCATCACAGTCCGCTTCTCCGCAATTCCTTGCATGTTTCTCAATGTCTCGTTTTCTCATCTGCCTCCTTAGGTTCCTTTTCATTCTATTTTTACATCACTTTCAAAGTCACCTGCCTCCAGGCAGTGTATTTCCTCCCCTATTTATTTTTTCCATTTGCACCATCTGTGTGTGTATATGTAATACAGGCCTTTCATTTAGTGAAAGTGATATCATACTGTGTTGACCCCATTACTGCCCTGAAAATAAGAAATTTGTTTTCCTGTCCTACAGTTTGTTTGTTGATCACACTTCCAGAAGCCATGAGGGAGTTCCTTTAATGTCATAGTTACAATGATAAACCTGAGTAACCCCTGATCTGCTCTCCTTGAATACTTACTACACTCTAAACTCCCTACTCATACAGATACAGAAGCAGTGTCTCAGTTTTGCAAAACCAGGAATTCTACCACGCATTTTAATTCAAGGCAGGTCTTTCAAGTTATAATTAGTCTGAGTATCTCAAACATTCAAATATCTTTAGCTGCAGCTAAGTGTCCCATATAGATGAGAAATCTGTGCCTACCTTAAAAACAAAACAAAACAAAACCCAAACAGAAAAATCACTCAACCTATTTTTTCAAGTACATGTTCAGTCTTTACTAAAACAAACGAAACAGCAGCAAAAAGAAACTATGGGTAGGTAGGGAATTTTCAACCTGTTGTCAAAAAGAGCATTAGAAAAATTGTCATACATGAAACTAGTTATATTTGTCTACAGCAGTGCTGTGTTCACTCTCTGGACAAAACCAGGGCTAGAACATAGATAATCTGGAAGGATGGGAATAAAGCCTTTTGTTAAAGAGATGAGGTTTTAAAATTGAACTTCTAAATTTAACTACTAAAAAAATGATGTTTTATGTAGAAATAAAATCTCACCATCTCCAGAAAACACCACTTCCTTTAATGCAGTTATGTAAGACAATGTTCAGAGTCTCATCTAGAATGCTGTATATCATTCTGGTCATTCCTCTTTAAAAAGGATGAACTCAAAGAGCAAAATGAGCAAAACAGTCATCAGAATAATCCCTGCCTTATAAATGAGTGCTATTCTTCTGAAGAAGGGCTGCATGGGACACGACCTCTGACTCTCAGGAGTCAACGCTACAGAAAGTGGCAAAATCACAGTGGTGGTACAAGAAGAAATTGGTATATATTGACCAGAAATAATCCTAGAAGCAATCTTCTGAATTGCAACTTACCCATCTGTAATGCAGCTCTTCTTATAATTCTGGGGACAAAACACTTAATTCCTTTTAAGATACAGGTCCACACATTTACAAAAGGGATTATATGACATGGTTGCTTGTGCTAGCAGGCAAGAAATCAGTGGATTTCCTCCATTCCTGTGTTCCTACAGCTCTGGAGTTATAATTCTCATAGCATGTAAGGAGAGGGGCTACCTACTCTACGGTACAAGGTTCAAATATGCTGCCATTGGTATTGCTCATTAATTGGATTTACTTGCTGTAAGGTTCAAGCAGATAATATCAGTAAATATTACTAATTCCCGTGGAGTCAGGGGAGAGTTTCTTTATATCTTACTGTTAACAAGTTAAAGTGTCAGGAAGCGCTACAACATGGATACATCAGCCTACCTGAATCTGTGACAGATCTACATTTGGAATGTGCAAAACCATGACAAAGCAGAGAACATATATTCCCTCTTTCTTATATGCCTGTATGACAATGCTCTCGCGGGTATTGTGATCACCTATATGACATTAGGAACCGTCCTGCTGTTACCAGTAGTTCTGCAGGCAGAGATATGATATGGTTTCATGATTCTCTTTCAGATACGACTAATTCAATTTACATACACAAAAGTATTTGGAATTTCACTTTTGCTAAATGTCAGCTATCACCCTATCTTTGCAGAACCACACCAGACACTTGCCCTTTTTCCAATCACCCAATCATTGTAGTAAAGCTGGAGTGAAGGAAAGTAATTTCATTTATACTTCAGCAGCCACCATTTTCTGCAGGTTCAGTCTTCTACTACATTTGCATTATCCTGTTATCATGAATTAAACTCTGTAGGAAGGGGCCACATTTACATACTTAATCATTCTTAACCTTCATACCTGCAGGATCTTCTAAGAAATGTTTCCACATATTATTAATTTGCTTGGTGAGTATAACCTTTATCGTGTTCACCAAGCATAATTACAGATTAATTGGTTGGGTCTGGGTTTTAAAATAGTTTAGCTAACATTAGCTTAGGCAACAACATATTAAATTATATAGGAAAATGCAAACACCTTCAAAAACAAAGTTTCAAGAGGGGACATTATTTAATAGTGGGAATGGAAAATGGCCTGAGTTCCTAGTACTAACATTAATTCTATACTTTCTATACTTCTATATCTGAATCTAACCTTCAGTCTTGGAAATACAGTGAAAGCAGCAGAAATATGTTTTTCAAGGAGAACGCAAAAAGAACTAGTCTATAGGAAATTCAGCTGACGAATTTTTGAATTTATGTTAAAGGTTATTTCAATGTCATATTTCATTGAAGAACCAAACGCTTGCTGGTACTTCACCTTAACAACTTAAATAGGATCCTTTATGCCTCCAGCTCCCTCTTGTGGTGTATCAATGTTGATCTGCCTTACAGACCACACCTTAAACCATCTAATTGCATTCCAAAGGTGTGCCACCAGCAAATACTACCGTAGAGGTGTCGAATGTTCTTCATGACTTCCATCTCTATCTTTTGAGCATCAGTACAGGAGATCTTTACACTGCAATTAAGAATTAAAAACCTTTGACTGTGGTTATCTCTTCCAGTATTTTTCACTGTCCCAAAGCATACTATCTGCCCAGCAATAATAAATAAGTTTCTTCTTTTTCTTTATTTCATTTGATAGATTATATATATATATATGTATATACACACAGTACAATATTTTTCTTTTGTGATAGAGAATAAATGAGAGTTTTCATTGCTGGTTGTTCATTAAGTCAACAGATTCCAGTTAATAATGAAAAAAATTAAACATTTAATATCAAAAGCAACTTCAAGTATCTTCTATACATTTTAGTATTCAGTATATAGTAAGGTGGTTTTGGGGTTTTCTTTTTATATCAAAAGTGTATTTGAATAGACTGTTTTTACCCTAATACTTTAGAGTACTATTCATATCAGGCATGGAGTTTAAAATGATGTATCTCATGGTCCCAACTAGCTCTTCACAAGAACCATAGGTCACTTGTACAATCACAGCGTTATGTTTCAAAACAGGGTTTAATCATCAGCAAAGTCAAGATGCAATTACCATGTTTAGAAATGCACTATTTTGTTCTCCTACAACAGGTCAAGCTATAGTCCTTGATGTGAAGCAATATACACCACCACTGTTCGTAAAACAATACCTGACCTAGGCATAAATAGTCCTGAAGTTCCCAGAGCTATTCATCTCTTAACCTTTCTGTATAAAAATAAGTCAACTTAGGCATATATTGCACTAATTTTATCATACTGGATAGCTCTCACCCTGCGTTATCTGTTTTCTTTGCTTAACTAAGATTACACTAAGGTTTTAATTTCCATTGAAAACCTGGGAATAGGGCAACAGACACACATACGGTGTGCAATAAAGGGGTATCTATAATATCAATAGTAATCTCAAAGGCATTCACAAAGGAAACTACACATTAGATTTGGAGATCATTTTCTCCAGTAGATTCATCATTCTCTCCTGTAACTGTAAGCTTTGAACTTGAATGATGTTTTGCTGATCCAGAATCCTGCGCACTTCTCTACAGGTTTCTTCCATAGCTCTGCTCAACTTCTTTTGTTCTTCCAACATGGCCTCCATTAATTTTAGCTTCTTCTTTTGGAAGCTGCAGCTTTGCATTTTTCTTTTCTTAACTGGTCTTTCTTCAGCTCTGAAATGTGAATATTTGTTAACAATTAAACTCATATTTATAAAAAAAACTACGTTAGAACCTAAAATTCTATACTACATTCTTGGCCAAGCTACAACCTAGTCCTATTTTTAAACCCCGCTGTGTTCTCCAATAAATTCCCTCTCAAGTTCATGCCAAAACATAAGTATTTACTGTATTATTGCATAGTGTTACAGACTGTAAAAAAAAACAAAAAACAAAAAAACAGTTTTTAAATCTCATTTTTTTTAATAAGAATTTTCCCTGCAGAATACCAGACTTTTTTTTTTTTTTTTTTCTCATCTTGACATTTCTTACACATTGAATTTATAAACTGTATTGGGAAAGACATTTTGCTCATCTTGCCATTAAAACTCCAATTCTAAAGCTGCAATTACCATCCCATCCGGAGAAAGTGCTGCACTGTCATGTGTGGTGGTAAGTTACAGCTCATTTTTTAAAGCATCGCATCAGTAAGGCTGATCCCACTCCCGCATACTAGTCTCAGAATTTGCCCTTGCACTGAGACACAGCAGTTGCACTCACCACTTATTTATATATTCCATCACAAAACATTGTAAACAACATACAAGTTTAGCAGGATACAGCTTACAAGATCCCCTCTTTTCTTACAGGTCACAGATTGATCACATTTCATATTTGCTTTTAGAGGCATTTGCCAGTTGCATTTTAAGATTTTTCTTTTTTTTTTTTTTTAATTAAATGTATTTGTCACAAACACAGGATACTATGGCTACCTTCTTCTCATATTTAGGTTAATGACAAGTTTTATCAAGCAGGAGAGCTAACAAAACAAACCATACTTCCCTTAAAACTCCTAACAATTTTAACAAAAATTTCAAGCACGCTGTAACCCTCTGCCTATAGTTTTGTTTTCACCATAATATAAAGGCAAGACTCTGTATTCGATATAGTAATTAATTGCTATTTGGATTAAAAAAAAAGTTCTTCTGAAATTCAAAAAGAGTATTTGTAGCCCTTGGAGAACACCAGATTGCTGAATCCAAGGCTGTCTATGTACCCAGTCATGTCGATGTTCCTCTARCAGAACGTCTCTAAGCTCTCTCAGGGTATAAAAGTTAGACAAGTGTATATCAAATAGTACATCCTCATCTGAAATCTCTAGAACTGCCATGTGCAATTTGGGTAATATTTTAAGAATTTCCTCTACGCTGCATCATGCTGAGTTTCTGTTTTAGAAGAAAAAGATAAACCTAGCAATAAAGACAGCGCTCTCAAGATGTGTAGTTCACATGCTGTCCTAACTCGGGTGACAGTGCAACACATGAATTCAAACCAGCTACACGGCATACAAGTTAGAACGCACACAGATCTGTTTCTCTTAACCTATAATCTAAGAAAGAAGCATGCTGAATTGTGAAGGAGGTAGAAGGGCAAGTAGAAGGCAAATGTGCAAGTGAACTACGCATCTTAAAAACCTCCAGTTACAGCTGAACAACTTCTTTTCTAACTTAAACTGACATTCCACGCTTTTTGTAACTCCAGACTGGAGTCCCCAACATCAAAGTTATCTGATGATGGGTCTTGAAGTCCCTTCACCCAAACAGCAATCTCAGTCGTGTTCTGCCAAACGCAGTATCCTTTCTGGGTGAAACGCAATAATGAGATAGCACAGTTGTGAGCAGTATGCCATGTCAACACCTTGAAGATTTCAAGACATCCTTGAATAAAGATAACTTGAACTCTCGAGGAATGTGTTTTTATTAATGTGAAGGAGTGGGGAGGGAGGTCACTCAGCTGTGGCAGATTTGTATCATAATTTCATTCATGTTCTTATCCTACTTGACAGGCTTTGTACAACAGTGACTGTGACATTCAGATCTCTCAGCAAGAGAAATAAACAATCCTAAGCACCTGAAAGACTTAATGCAAATATAACAAAAAGACACAAGCCCCTTGACATTTAAGAGTGCAATGACCCAAAAAGGGGAGGTCTATGAAAAGAAACAAGTGGATTAAATTAAATGCTATTAAAACCTTAGAGAAAAAAAATTAGAATCGGTCTTGAGGGAAACTGAGTACTGTTTAGTCATTTAAATGTGCTGTCCCTCTGTGCACAGGTAAGAAAGAACAACAATCTTCCTTTATAAATGTACACTAACATGGTGAACAAAGACCACTGGCTTTCAGATTATCCAAGAATTCAAAGTTACCTGTACAATTCAAAGGGCTTTATCACCATTACACTGCTACGATGATGCTAAGGGAAAGGAGAAGTCATCATCTTTATGCTGAACAAAACTTTGGAAGGTATACAAAATAAACTCACCTTTGCAGATTCTATACATCATATTTGATTTTGGACATCAAATAAATGTGTGTAAAATAAATACATGCTGCTCTGCTCAAACTGTGGGTCAAGCTTGCAGCTGATCACTGCGATTATCACAGCCAGGCAATCCTGCAAGAATGGGTCTTGGCTGACAGCAAATTCTGTTTGCCCCCATTAACTCTAAGGGCCAGAATGATTTGAAATGTGGTTCTCAAAGAGGTCAGTCAAGTGGAAAAGGTCTACAGCAGTCTAAGGACAACACTGAATCTGTTATTCCACAGTTCCCATCACTGCACTCCCATTCACAAAGAATGCATGCTTTCTGGTAGGCAGAGCAAGAAACTTTCTGAAATGATGGTATTATTTTAGCCAAAATCACCTTTTGAATTTAAATTTGTATTCACAGAAGATTTAATTATTGAAAACTCAATGGATCTCTATCCTCTTCCCTATACAGGGGAGGAGGAGTATTGGGAGCTACTAGAAAGTAGCTATGGTTAAGACCTCTTGTCTCAAATAAGTAAGAACTGGCTCCTAAAGCCACAAGAGGGCTTGCGTCTTGTCAAAGCCAGCCCTGGTGAGAATGGTCCTTAATAAGGAATGAGAGAAAATCTGAGGCATGTCAATGGTACTGAGCTGCACTGAGTACTGCGTGACTTTCTTGGCAATTGTGGCTGCCATTTGGTTTTTAATTTCAAATCCGGACCAAAAAAAACCATGAAAAAAGGAGATAGAGTGATTTGGCTTGAAAGATCTCAAATAAGCCTTATTTTTAAGAGAAGAAAAAAAACCTTTGAAGTGTTGTTCTAGAGTTTGTACAGGATTTTATCTGTTTTTCAGTTAAACAAATGTGGTCCATCAAAAACCTGGAAGACATATAACCATACGTCCAAGACAATAACTGTCTTGCGCAGCTCCAGAGAGGAAAGAGAGGCAAAATGTCCGGTGGTGATGGCAGCTACCTGGGCAACTGTATCAGCAGTATCTGCAGTCTGCTAATAACTGAGAAAGTACCCACTGACAAGTGCTTGCTCAAAATCGAGTTTCAGCACAGAGAAGTCCCCGCAAAAGCCAGGGCACAAGGATTCTTCAAGGTCTCCTAAGTACTCTCTATGTTTGTTTACAATTAACAAACAAGACTTGGTAATTAGACAGCCTTAATTGAAAAGAAATACTTATTTCAGACACCCCTAGCTTTGGTGGTGTTCCCAATCCCCTTTTCTCTCCAGCCATAGTGACTATCAATGGGAGGGTTTTATGATCACTCACAAGTCCATAGTAAGGACTTGGAATTTACAATCCTCTCTTCTTGCAGAATAGCTCTTGAAGGAGAGCTCTTGAGAAGGGGTCTACAAAAGAAGGATGTAAAGAATCTAATTTATGAGTAAAGAACCCGCAGCAACATGAAACAATGTAAAATGTCCAGTGATGCCTGAAGGAGTTATTTGAATACTGAAGCGTTTCCTCAGATACTGAGCCATCTTTCTTGAGAAGTTCTAGGTCTCCTACGTGGAGAGACCTCTCCAGTGTCAATAACTTTTTATAACAGAAAGTTAAGAGGGAAGCAGGGATAGAAATATGGGTTCAGCACTGAGTAACCCACCAGCATCAGTATCCTCAGATAGTTTCAGCTAGAAGTATGTCTAGTTTGGCACTCTATAGGCACAAACATAAGAAATGATCAGTTTGCTGCAGCAAACACCAATCGGTTCCTGTTGCTGATTCTCCATGTTGCATTCCTGTGCAGCCAACACCTCTGTGACAATAGGGGTGCAACAGACCCTGACAGCTTCCACAGCCTCTGCCAAAGAAGCATCTCCACTCTTTGCCAAGCCTAGTCTCTGAAGGTAGATTTTGAAATCTGGAGGAAAGAGCGGTCTAGGAAATCCAGGACCTCAAATACAATCTGCTGATATTCTTGGGCCTCCAGTGTCTACGACAGGGATCCTCCAAAAGAATTGGCACTGGTATTCCCCTGACCACACAAACGAAGTGTGGAAGAGCTCTGGCATTGGGACCATGTTCCAAGCAGAACCTTGCAAAGCTATTTCCACACTAAGCTCTAAAACAGACAGGCAGGGTTCAAATGAAGCAAACCAAGGGAAAGAAGATGTTCCCTCTCACCTAGGAGGCTGAGCAGAAATGACAGTATGTATTGGGGATCAGGGGGAACAAAGCAAAACCTCCAGATATAATTAGGCAAGATATTAGGCAATTCTCAAATGCATTTGCAGTCCACCTATCTAAGATCAATTTAATTCACTGTTCAATTAACAGTTCCATGATTGATTGCCTACACTCACCCAGTAAGGCTCATTTCAGGGATATGTGTGAATAATTAATGAAACGGGAGTTCGATACAAAGAGTAATCTGTCTACCAAAATGTGTTACCTCTGCAAAACCATAAAAACAATTCTTCCTTTCTGACTACTTCATGGCAAATGGGTCTCCAGTACCATCGGTTTCTGGAATTCATGGTTTTCAACTACTAACAGCTGTTTCTGGCTTGGTTGTGCTTTTTTAGCTATGTACAAATCTGAGTAGACCTCCACAACCCATATCTTTATGGAAAATAATTAACAACGATCTGGAAATAAATAATATTAATATTAGAGATGGCACAAAGATCTTCAGAGTTTGAGGACTGAGAATCAGGCAACCTGGATCTTCTAGTAAACTAGGCCCATTCAAATACAGCCAAATGCATTCAGGAATTAATGAGGCTCATCCTTGAAGTAAAGTGTAGAAAAGAACCACAAAAATGGCTTGGAGGCTGGGCAAAGCATCTTGCTATGATAACAAGTCTGCATAATGAGTTAAGATGCACTACATAATGCGCATAGCCTAAAGCTCAAACTTCTTTGTAGATGCTGCCCATTCAGATTTTAAATAGCCATGGCGTGATTTTAGAAAGATTAAAGGCTTTGCCAAAACTGTTATTTCCTGAATTAGCATCCTCACCAAGTTTTAATGCACTTCTATTAAACAATTCATATCTTGGTTAACTCGTATTACCAATTCTTACTCTTTCTCTGTGTGTAAACCTTCTGTACCACATTATTTAATCTACATTTAAAAATTAAAGAATACCAAAGATGGTATGATCATGGTACACAACTACCTTGAGGCAAAAAGTGAAAAATACTGAAAGGGTCTCCAATATAGTGAAAAGAAAGATAAATAGAAGTAACATCTGAAAGTTTAATTCACTATATTCACATTAGAAACAAGACACTGATTTAAGTAAGGGATTAATCACTGGAACAGATCCCTATAGGGAAGAGTGAATTCTCCATCTTCTGAATACATCAGATCTAGCCTGGATATCTAGTAAAAAATTTCCAAGAGTCAGACGAATCATAGGAACAAAGAAGTGGAGGACAACAGAGACGTGGGGCTCCTGAGTGCAGTAGTCCTCTGCTGAAGGGAAGCATGACACAGAACCCCCTCCATAATGTTTCTGGGCTCCACACCAGAGTAACTGAATTGAAATACATGGATGCTATTTAACAGGAAGTCAGACTAGATGACATGGTGGGTTTATTATGGTCTATTAATCTATGAAAGTAACTCTTTCACACCCATTTTCAGTACAATAGAAATGGCAGAACAGATGAAGTCTGAACCACACTCACAGTCTGTATAATTATGTTCTATCATTACTTTAACAATGAAAATAGAGACTATAAATTAGTCCATAGGGTGAAAAAACACTGTTTTCAATTAGATAAAAAGTCATTCATAGTGGTGTCAGGAATTTTGATTTTAAAAGTTTAAGCTGCAGTACAAGACTTCGCCACATTGCATTACATTATCTGACCATAATAGAATAATTCTATTATTGTCAGATGTTTTATGGACATTGCAGTATAGTACAAGCTTTGTTGAAGCCCAAGAGCAGTGTTAGAACAATACTAAACAAATAGCAGGCGCCCCATTAAAGGGAAACAGGGATTCCAAATGTTTTTCTCATCTGCAAATTGCAACAAAAATATAAATTAATTTTATCCCGCATTAATTGTATATCACTAACTAGCAACATTTGTTTTTTGTAAGAAGGTCCCAAACTCAAAGAATTTCAAATAAAATTAAAAGAAACCCAGTTTCAACTATTTTTAGCTTGAGAGCATGTATGTATTGATTGAAGTATAAATCTTGACTTTTTTCTCTATCATGAAAGCTAAACATTAAATTCAATAATTTTTTTAAAGTTGTAATTTATATAGCCAAGTAGCCTCCTGCTATGTTCAAGGATACTGTGGAAAATACAAAGATGACACTCAAAAGCTGTGTTTGAGAGTTCAAGGGAATAAAGTAAAGTTTTCAGAAGCTTAAAAGTTGACTTTAAAAAAGTTACTGTTTGAGAGGTTTTTTCACTATTTTTTCACTATCCATTGTTGCCATAATTTCATGATTTTTATTACTGAAGAAAAAAATCCCATAGCGTAAGCTTACTTTGCACACTGGACTGATCTGTGCATAGTCTGCTTCATAGAAAAATAAGGAATATACAGTTGTAAAATATACAGCTGTAAAATGCATCTATATTTTACATATAGATATGTGTGTATATTTTTCAAAATAATTGTTTTGCATAGCCATAAAGTACAAAAATTGAGAGGGAAATTGAGGACCTGAGACGTTCTTTTAATTTCAAATCCCAGTATTGTCTTCAGTTCCTTTTTTGAATCTGTTAGATCAACTGTGTACTGTTTAGAGGCAAGGGCATTTACAAAAAAGCCAAGATGGACCCGAATTTTGTATGCTAATTCTTTTCTCTCTTGTTGGCTATTTCAAAGTGTTTTTCAAATACAGGATGACACACTAATTGCTTAAGCTGAAAATTGCTTCTCAGTTTGTAATTTTCCATTAGTAACTCTAAAAGAATTATCTTCCTTGTCTTACCATGGCAGCTCTAAGTGATTTTAACCCATCTGATATCATTAGCAAGCGTCGTATTTCCTTCTGGCCAAAAAAGGGTTCCCTACTCTTCTCTCTTTCATCAGGCTAAACTAAACAGGTCAAAGCTGTACAAGCTTCTCAAAACCCTCTATGTCCATTGTAATACCACTTTTCCTCCTTCCAGATACATGCCCCAGAAATATCACAAGTGCCTTCTAATTTTTAATCCGATCGTGATGCTCACCTGAAATGTTATACGGATCTCTCAAGTGGTATCTACCGCTCAACATTTTCTTTTTTTAAACACAGCAGAACTGTATTTTAACTTGTGAATATGTACATATCTTGCTGTTAAATGAGATGCACAATATTATATTGCACAAAATTCTTTTATAGTAGAGACTGTGAGAGCATGTCTGCATTCGTAAGTTAGGGAGTAACGTGTTATGGAGGTCCTACCACAGCGACAGCTGACCTGCCCTTCCCTCCAGCTCCCAAACCCTGTTGCACAGCCATCCTTAGCAGGCAACAGCAGCACTGCAGCCTGAGCTACTGCAAGGACAAAGCGTCATTACCTGCCATACAGACTTGCAGACAGTTGAAAGACAGCCTGTGCCATTAAAGGCTAGATTTAAATGATTTGCAGTTTCTAAATTGGCCAAGTAAAGTTAAAATATTTTTTACTAAAACAGGTTAGGTAATTACCTTGAACAAAGTAAAAAAAAAGAAACCACTGAACCTGAAGCTGGCTAAAATGCATTATAGTCTAATTTTTCCAGATCTTATCACTATGGAAATAATTCAGTTAGAGTGGCTTAAGTCCACTACAGCTGTAAATGAAAGCATCTACATAAGAGTGGGAGTCCACGTGCAAACTGTAAGCACAACAGATASGCATTTGTGGATGATTAGCTTGACTTCTGTGATGACTTGTCTACACTCTGTAATGAAACCTGGTGTGGTGACCTCTGTCCTCCCCTACCAGTCACCTATGGTACAAAATCTGTGTTGTCCTGGAGTTGTCCCTAAGCTGAAGAAACTTAACCTCTGGCATTTTTAAGAAGTCTGATGTTATCAAATAGTCTACTGAATAAACTATACCTCATGTTTGTGGAAAAGTGACCTTCTAATTAAATATTAAATAATATTCTTGGAAATCAAATTATGCATTGGGAAAAACGTGATTGCATCAGAAATGTGATCTTGGAGTCTGCAGATCCTAAAATCAAGACAGACCGTGTATCAGGGATATCAACTACTTAACAATGAACTATGACGAAAAAAATTGTTGCTTGTGAACAAAAAGGTTGCTGCATTTCAAGAATTATACACCCTAATATATATTCAGTTGCCAAAAAAAATTTTTTAAAAAATAATCAGCTATTCAAGGACTATTTGCTTGAATAATTGAATGAATTTACCCTAGTTTTATTCATCCAAGAGTAGGCCTGGAAACAATAATCCGAACTTGTTAGGTTGGTTCTTCTTCCAGCTCAACACTTTCTCAGTTGCATGACTGACAGATAATTTTACTGTTATAGTTAAAGCCTCACAGACTCATGATAAGGATCTCTAGGATCAACTTTTTTTCCTGCCAGAAAACTGTAATCAACTCTTATTTCACGCCACTCTGGATGAAAAATGAGACCACTAAAGTCTAAAATTTGTATCAAGTGTACAACCCTGCCTTTTGTTAAAACGCTGCCTTCCAGAGAACTCCAATCTTATCAAAAAAGGAAACACATGTTTGCATTCTCAAACTAGCATTTACTTTGAAAAAGTGACATTCTCAATTGTATTTAAAATGTTGCAACGTACTTTCAAACTGGACGAGTAGCATTTCAGCGTCCACAGAAATACTTCATTTGCATCTTTTCACCATTTTAATAATAGCTGAAGCCAGAGAAATTTCATACTTGTACCAAAAGCAAAACTCGAGCAAGCCAAAAATCATCTAAGCAGTATGTTATATCTCTGATTGCACGGCGGGACTCTCTTGAACACGCCTATACTCCTATTACAAACACTCTACCTCATGTGAGCAGTGACATGCAGGCTGAGTTTTGGCAATATTATACGACTTTTTGCCCTTCCATTCTCTCATAAAGGAATAAAGAAAATGCCCTAATTCAGCAAAGTGGCTGAGACTGGGGAACAGATCTCATCTGTGATTTACAGAAAAGATACAACAGCTGTTAGCGAAAAATGTACTAGGGTGTCCCCTTTACATAGCAGATCCGGTTTGTTCTGTGAAATATAAGAAAGGGGGAAAAATAGATGCTACCTCAGCTTGTAAGAAAGTAAGCTTGACGAGCTCTCTGAATGTTCATCTTCAAAGCACTCTTCCCTTCCTTCATATGTAAACTGGTTATATGGCAAATACAGAGGTGTAGACTTAGCTGATGGAGACTGCGAGGCCTCCGTCTGTGATGTAGAAGGACCTGGTTGCTGATTTTCATGCATTTTCACATCGCTGTGGTCTGTCACTTTGGATAAGATTCTATCAATGGTTTTGTAGTAAGGCCAGTCAGGTGCAACAGTTTCACTGTCAGTCATGCATTTTAATTTCCTGTAAGAAAAGGCATACAACGTTAAAGCTTGTTTTCCTGTAAGAGTACTTTTCATACAGATCTTCGATCTCAAAACATTTGTTCTGGTCACATTTGGGAGTCGAACTGAATGCTTTTAGTAAGAATAAAATTAGACACTTTTTTCTTTTAATCTCCAATGAAGCCTTTCAGTTTCTTTTCCTAGTTTTGACCTGTGATTAAAAGTTGCACGTAAACCCCAAAAGAAATTCAATACAAATAAAGAACATTACAACTCCTAATGGAAACAGTACTATGTTGGTTGTAGAATAATTTTTCTTCCCCTTACAGAGTGCCAGACTAACCAATCTGACAGTGGTCCCTGACAACTAGAGTAGGCAACACACCACAGCCTTTACCAAACTATGGGCAGCGCTGTCCTTCCATGCTCTGAAGAATGAATATTTATTTTCCATGATGAATACAAGTGGCTATAAATATAATTCATATCCTTTTCCTAATATTGCCTAAAAGCTCTGAATTGCCCAGGTAAACATCCTAGTAACAACCATGAGATGTAGATGTCTGTTCATCTGTTACAGATTAGTAACAGTTGTTAAAGATTAGTGTAGGAGAAGTATAGAATTTCATTAATCTACAAAAAAACCCCAGCAAAACCAGTTAATAATGCATTATAAACAGAATGCACAAAAACATTACAGTGAAAGGACTATCAACCATGGCTTTGTCTTTCACATGCATCTTATCATGAGATTTATTATTCAGTCCTAACTCAAAGTCCACTGCTAGCCCGCTTGGTACCCATTGTTATTTTATTTACTTGTACTGAGAAATATAAAAGCGAAGTGTACAGATGAATTATACATCCCAAAGAAACTCCAGTGTCCAGCTGGAGTCCCAAACTTTCTTTTCATTTACCTTTCCCAGTTGGGACCTTGTTACTCGAAATGAAAATGCAGCAAGGGAACACAACAGGAAAGGCAAGACCAATGACAAATGCTCCATTTTCATAAACCAGATTTCATTCAAATGATCAAAAAGCTGAACCAAATCTGATTCTCCCAGCTAGCAAGAGGCTTCCATTTGCAGAAAAAAGGATAAAAACTATTCCTGGACACCTGGCCCACCCCCTTTTCTTGAAGCCTTTCAGGTTTTTCCTCCTCAGAATCCATCCTGCCCACACCGGTCCTGCAAAGGATAGAATTAAATAACATGTAAACGCGATAAAAATGGTGCCAAACTTAAAAGTGAGAACTTGAAGTTCTTCCTTTTAAACAGCTCTCAGCCGAGGGTAAGGGAAAATCCACCAGTGAGGAAAGAAGGCAGAAAGATTTGCTTAGATTTTAAAGCCATTTAAGGATTCTTCTTTTTTTTTCTCGTCTTTGCAAGGTCTGATGAGCTTTTCCAGCTATTTAGAAATGCACATCATAGTCCTGCATAGCAAAGCCTCCACAGCCATCCGTATTTTTATGCCCTCTATGCATTCAAAATTTTAATTTCATACTTGTTTCACAACGTACTGCTGCAATTTCATAGTCAGAGAATATCTAGCACAACCTACAAATACATGCATATCCATCAAGCACAGATACAAAATAGCTAAATACAGGGCTGACAGCAACCATCACTTGATACTGATTATTTTTAGTTCAGTTGTTTAGACTATTTGCATAAAAACGTATCAATTAAACCACTATAAGCTACTAGCCAAGTCTACATTCCACATTTGTTTGCCCATGTTGAAACCCCCAATATGTTGAAGCAATGGGGTTTAAAACATTACCACCCTCAGCTGCTCATCGCAATGCACGCACCACGGGCGGTCATCCCCAAAAAGCCATGCGTGAGCACGTCTCAGCCATGCCAGAGCAACGTCCAGCAGCTGCATTAAGACTTCACCAGACATGGTTTGAGCCTCAAGGACTGCAAAACATTGTGCCAAAAAGGACGGGAAAAGCTCAGAGCTGGTATTCTGCCGACTCTGCTCTGGGGGCTTGTGTTTAGCCCGGCGTTAGCCAGGACCCCCAAGTCCTCATCAACAGAGCTGCTGCCCAGCCAGTCCGTCCCCAATCTGTATCAGTGCAGGGGATTTGACCATCCCAGGAGCAGGACTTCACGTTTGTCCTTGTTGAATTTCATGAGGTCCCTGTCAGCCTGTTCCTCCAGCCTGTCTAGGTCCCTCTGAACGGCAGCCCTGCTCTTGCCTGTGCAGACTGCATCCCCCCCCCGTTTGGCGTCATCTGCAAAATAGCGAGCATGCACTCCACCATCTCTTCCTTCAGGCTGTTGATATTAAACAGGGCATGTCCCAGTATAAAACCCTGCAGTCCTCCACGTGGAATGAGCCTCTAGGTAGAGTACAAGCCATTAACCACTACTCTTGAGCCCAGTGATCCAGCCAGTTTTTCACCCAGCTGGTAGTCCGTCCATTTCAAGTATAACATCCCAACTTGGATACAAGGATGTTCTTGGAGACCGTGTCAAAAGGCTTTCTACTGTCAGGCTAGAAAACATCCATTGCTCTACACCCATCCACAGATCCAGTCACTTAATCACAGAAAGCAAGCAGGTCGGTCAGATATGATTCACTCTTAGTAAATCCATTCCGGCTATTTCCAGGCACCACCTTCTCCTTCACATGACTGGAAATTGCTTCCAAGATGGATTGCTCCATGATCTTCCCAGGAGTTGAAGGGAAGCTGATCAACTTTTAATTCCTCTTCTTGCCCTTTCTGAAGATGGGTTCAACAGCAGCCTTTCTTCAGTCACCAGGGACCTCCCTCACTATTCAAACTTTCAGAGATGATCCCTGACTCAATCCTTTTCCACTACTGGAATGTCCTCTACCCCTGCTCCAGGCACACCAGCCTGAGAGACCTGGGCAGTGAAGACTGAGATAAAGAAGGCACCGAGTATCCTCACCCTTATTACTTGCATCTGCTGAGACTAAATCACCCACCCCATTCACCAGCAGGCGCACATCTTCCATGTTCATTCTTTTACTGCTTAGCAGAAGTTTTCAGGAGTAGGTATTTTGCCCAAGTAGGTCAGTACCTTGGGTATTATGTTTGAGCTCAGCTGTGTACCCGGACCCCATTTTTGACAAAACTATCATGATTTTGAAGGAAGAACTGTAGTTTATTATCTGCCCACACAGCTGTAGGGTTGCAGCTATATAAAACCAGACATTTCTCTGGCTCTGAATGCACTGAATGGATACCAATTCTTCCACTTCTGACTGCTTACCATAGCTCTGGGCTAAAAAAAGGGATCACTACCAGGAGGTAGGCAAGAGAACTTCGTTAGCTTAAAAGCAGCACCAGCAGCAACCATCTACCTGTATGGAGTCTGGCTCATACATAAAGAAAGAAGGATGAAACAGATGGTGAGATGAGAAGATAAGGGGGAAGGGAGCGTCAGTCCTTTGGAAAAGAAGCAGGAACACTGCAGGTGGAGGCAAACAGGGAGAACAGTCACTGGAATAGTGGTGACGGTTTAGCTTTCTGGTAAAAACAAACCAAATAGCTAACTTGGTAAGATTAATATCAAGTTTCAGGATTCACTGATGTTTAAATATTTTTTTCTACAACTGCCAGAAGTCCAGAAAACCTAGTGAGACAGCTGAGAGTTTTTGCCTGCACCAAGGTAAGCATAACCCTGGCAGAACTGAAGTCTAAAGCAAAGGTGAATTTACTGCTCTAAGTCAGTCATTGCTGTAACTCATCACAGCAGGTCTTAGTCGCATCCAAAATGTAAAATTTCTTTGTTTGWTTGTTTGTTTTGTTTCTCTGTGGTTTTGGTTTGTTTGTTTGTTTTAATGAAAAATGAAGACGTTAAAAAGAAACAGGACAATAGTAAGGCTGGGATGCAATAGTCCAGAAATGAGAGAGGAAGATGAGCCAAACATTCAATGCTTTGAAATTGGGCAAATCACTGCCTGAGTGAGCAAGCCAGGCAGAAAAATTAGGTAAGAAACAGGGGTAAGTGAGAAAGTCAGCAGAGCCTGCAAAATAAATTCATGCTGAGTTTATCTAGACCTGTTGCTGTTTCATGAGGCTCTATTAAAATCCAGCTGAGAGCAGAGGCAACTGAGAACTCTCTCCAAAAACGCAGGGATCAAAGTCGAGTTTCCAGTGGACAAGTATCTGAAGTACGAAAACCACTGCCAACTCAGTTAATCTGAAAGGTGGTCGCTTGTCTTATTGCAGAGAAGTGAATAAATTAATGGGCTTTGAGATCCTACTGCCAAAACGCTCCACTGAATGGACTGAGACACCAGTTGAGTAATTTGTGCCATCATTGACCTTTCTTCAGACTTTATTCTCTGTGCCTATTAATCCACCTTCTAAAATAAAATTATTACAATATTATGTTCTAGAGAGTCTTTTTAAATCATCATTATTTAGTCAGTAAAAAGCAAGCAATCTATAGCTTGCCTTTTTTTTTTTTTTACTTTTTGCTCAAAACACTATTGCTTTTTTATTATTATTACAATATTTGATATTACTATTTGCCTTAAGGAATGGATACAAGATCCATCTCCTGGGGTTTCTGAGAAAAGCTTTCAAAATAAATAATAAATAGCAACTGTTCATGAACCAATGAATGGTGAGGAAAAGAAAGATGTATGAAAGTACAGACCTAAGTTGTGCATCTGCTATAAATTATTGAAATTAAAGAGAAAGCTGGTAAAATATTCAAATTTAACCTTCTGCAGTAATTTGGCTGCACTTATATTTTATCATTTGCTGTGGCAGAGGTCAGATATTCCTGTTGCTTAACGTCATAGAGTATAGCAACGGACTACACAAGCAAAAATGTTTAATTGCTATCATGTACACATGAAAATAAAAAATTAGGCTAATCTTCTATTCAAATCATGAGACTGATTCAAATTTACCAATCATTAACATTAATTGACTGCGATTCAAATCAAAAAGCAACAGCTGCATCCTGTTTCGTAGGCTTTGGGGAGGGTGATGTTTTTGAAAATAATAAATTTGCATTCACACAGTTCTTATTTTTAAACATCAGAAGGAATCAGTCAAAACTGTGGACCACTGTGCAAGCTTTACAAACTCTGCTTGGTTTTTATAAGCCAGTGTGTATTATGTCAGTGGAAATATTATAACAACAGATACAGTGCGCTGTTACACATTAAGATCAGCATATTAGCGGTGACAGGACAGTGCTTTCTTTTAGAAGGACTAATTATAGGTTTATATGTGCTGAATGCCCCAAGTAGCCTACATAATAGAAAGAATTCAGCACATATTCCAAGTGATGYTAAACTGCAAGAACTGACATGCTAATCTCAGCAAAACTTTTGATGACCAGCACATCAGAAAGCTTAACTTGGAATTCCAGCAGGCTTGACTGAGYCCTTCCTCCTTCCAAGATGGATAAATAGGGAGGTTCACACAGCTCACCACACAGGTGTCTTTAAAACGGAACATTAAAAACCTGGTGGCTGATCTATCCACAGCAGGTATTTCAGATTCTACTGCAATTCCTAAAAGCAGAATTTTACTCAAATGCACCTGCCAAAAAATTTTCCTTCCACCTATGGTGCTGTGCAGAATTTTCCACCCAGCCAATTTCCACAGTGGATGAAATGGTCCTTTAATATACTGAGACTCCAGTAAGAATTACTTCAGGACATGGTATATTTTTCCCTGAATAGTTTCCTCCAAATGCACTTGGACTATGGTAACGCAGAGGAATACAGGAACCGCTCCCAGAGCTGCCTCACTTCTGACAAAGGTCAGTGCTAAATACTTCAAGAATCATTTTGATGGACAGGTTTTGGGGGGACATTCGCCCATAAAGACACTTGCTTACTTTTCCATCGACAACTAGTAACATCCTGAAACCAGTTGTCTTTTATAACTCTATCTAATTTGAAGACAAACAATGTCTGTATTTTTATTTAATAAATCTAATCTTTAGTAAAACTAATAATAATAAAACAACCTACCACTCTCTTGGTGTCAATGATTTTCAGTGGTAATGAGTTCCACATGCTTATTATGCAGTGTAATACAAATTTATATGACTTTAACTAGTTTTATGTTTCTTGCCTTGCAATTCYAATAAATAACTTCTTGTGTTACGGCAAAAGAAATATCTGCTTTACATTCTGAAAAGTACTGTATATTTTTATGCACCTCTAAAACTCCGTTATAGTTCTTTGCCTTCTTTCCAAGCGAGTCACAAACTTTTCCATTTCTCTTAATAAAGAAAGCTTTCCACATCTCAGCCTAATTGTGTTTTCTAAACATCTTCTCATTCTCGTCACCTCGTTGAAATACAGGGCAGTCAGAAATAAACACAAGAATTCAAGGAGGAAATAATGCATAAAATAGATTTATATAATGGCATTTTAACATTTGAATAATGTTTTTACCTCAGGTGGGTAGGAATGGGATACGATCACCCTAAAATTGCTTTTGTGACGGATCCTCACGTGCACTGAACTGCACCTGAACTAACTTTATCTGGCAGCAGAAGACTCCACGTAGGATCCAAACATACCCAGAACCAGGGTGAATACTTGGGCTGTTAGCCCGTACTGAGCTCCGTGCCACCGTAAGCACGCACATAGTTGTATTCGCTGCAACAACTGCAATAATTACTGGCTAAGAAACACTCCTCCCCTACCTATGTATATGTTTGGCTGACTTTGACTCCTTCTGCACAATGAGTAATGGCTTTCGCTGAGCAAAATAAGCAAAACAATATTTACAGAACTGCATCTTAAAATGCTATGGGATCCTCAGACTGGAAAGCACCATTATAAATGTGTTCACTGCTTTCTATTTTAGATGCTTTAATGTTTCAGATCTTTAATATCTGTTTCAAGAGTTGTCCCAAGATAAGACATGCCACTTTTAACACTGAACGTGATTAAAAGGACTAGTAGAAATATTCAAGTAGTGCTTTTTCTTTTATAAAAAAAAAAATATATGTATACATGCATATACATATCTATAGCAATTTGTAGGACAGAAATTTTATTTTCCTTTATGGAATTGTGGCACATCGCTACATAATACTATTATCTGATTAAATATTCTAATCCAGTTAATTTCTGACTCTCAAAGTAAGGCTACAGACCACAGCATCTTTGCAACACTGTAAAAAGTTGCCTAAAAAAGTAAAGGGTCCTGAAGCGGTGGGAAGAAATAACCGCTCGGGTGCAGAACACCCCCCTCATTTCTGCTGCTGGTGCTACATTCTCCCGTGTCACGCTTACTAACGCTACGTGATCATTGCAAAACATTATCTCAAAATAGAGCATTTTCCCACTCGCAGGATCTTCTTTTTCAGCTTATGCCACAGCGCAGCGATGATGCACAGAAATACACCAAGGTAAAGCACCTTCCTCAAATATCCTCCAGGCACCAAAACGTGGATAAAAACTCAGCTGCCTCACAGCAAAGCCAGCAGTCGGTGGCAACTCACATCATTTACAGTTTCATCACAACGTTTCCTATCCTCACACGCCAAAAAAAAGTACCCAGAAAACTAGAAATGGTAAGTCGTAGCTTTTTTCGTCCCTGTTCTCTCTGCCACCTCGCCTTGAGAGCAAAGCACACAGGCGTGCTTTGGATAAGAATAGAATAAGAAAGATGCATTTCATATTCAAGAGTACAAAATGAAACAGCACCGTGACAGTGCAAGGCAGTTTTCTAACTCTCCTAAATTACCATCTTAATCAATAAGCAGGGAGCTGCAATGCACTGCAAAATAGAAATGCAGCATGACAACATGCAACAGAAGCAATCTTAGAAGTTCATAGAAACATAAGAAGAATTAAAAAAAAAAAAAAAAGTGCTGCGTTTCCCCACACAATGCATGTATGTGAGTGATTTTATTCCTTCCCTTCCCCCAATGCAACTTTAAAGTAAAAACATTAATTAGAAAAACCGAGACTGTCTGGTTGATGACAACACCGAAAATTTAGAACAAAGGCTGACAGAAAAAACCTATTCCACTTGGCAATTACGGCACTTAAATATCGTGCAGTGTTGCTAGACACCTGTAAAATCTCGGTGCCACGAGACGTATTTCTCAGCAGGGAGGACTGCAGATTTAGCAGACTAAGCAAAGGCCTGGTAGCCAACAACTCCCGACTTCTAAATCTGCATCCGAGTGTGAATTGCTGGGTGATGCTGGGCAAAAATTTATCTTGCTTCCAGCTTTCTCATTTACAGTTTGGGTGAAGAAAATTGTAAGGATTACAGCAGGGTTAGTACAACATTTTGCAGACATTAGCATTTGCTACAAAACATCAAGTTTAATATTATGGGAAATGATGTTAAAGATTATGCTTGTGGGTCATACAAATATAGAAGGACATTCAAAGTTAAGGGGTTTACAGGATTTTCCCTAGTTTTCTATCTGATGAGCAGTCTCCGCATTAAATACAGTAAGGGTGCCTTACAGAAAAGCGAGCAGTTTTAACATGGTTGCCTGCTGTAATAACCTTTTTTATTATTAATACAAGCTTTGAGGAGAGATTAAATAAGAGAGTCACATATTTGATTTTCTTGCATTACAAGCACATAGCTAAAATCACCACTCAGGATTTCCAGTATGAGGCAGTTTGTGCCTCACAGAGATAAGAATTCAAAAAAAAAAAGGGGGGGGGGGGAGATATGCAAATATTTCTGTTAAGTTCTAATTATTTTTTCCCCTGCAAACAACAAATGCACAAATGCCTCGCATTTTCTAAAGCCAACTTCCCCTCCTGACTGACACTGCCTGTTCTTTATCATCCCCTTGTAGACACCTCCGCCCTCCCCCCGACTCCCTTGGAGCAGTATTGACGGTGCACATTGATTCTCTCTCTGCAGATATAATAGTTCTTTCGCTGCTGCTGCTTATAATTATAGCAATGTGTGTCACTCAGTAATAAGACATTCAATTATTCTTGGCCCCGTGAAGTGTAACCCTTCAACTCACGAGACCAAAATCTAGGAGCTTCAGCCCCCCAAAACATGATTCTCTGGGGTTTTTTTTTTTTTAAACTTTGCCTTGCAATACCGATTCTCACTGGCCACTTCAAACTGCAGGAGTTTCACTGCAAGGAACTGCTGCCAAGCTAACACAATCAGTCCCCTCAGCAAAGAGAAAAAAAAAATAAATCTCTTTTCCCACTAAATACATTTCCAACCCTCTGCATCATAACAACGCTAGCTAATTATAAAGAAACAAAGTTGTCCCGGAGTTTGACATGAAATGGGGGAAAAATTAACAATGACGTAACAGCACTGGCAAGAGAGAATTTTAAAAGCGATATGAACAATCTTTAATCTTTTATCGACAGATTTCCTCTAGGAGACTTCTTTCTGAAAGGCAAAAATCACTGCGTTGTCCCTGCTAACATCTCTTAAAATAAAAAGAATTAACTGAAGCTTACCTGTACTGGAATGTCATATTTGTAATTTTTATCTTTATTTCCTCTCCGTGGCGAATTTCTCCAGTCATTTCAAAGAGTTTGTTAGCCATTTTCTCATAAACTTTGGCATTCCTTTTAGTTTGTTTCAGCTCATCAAAAAATTCTTCCCAAACCAGCATTAAACCTCTCATTTCTGCATCAGTCCAGTTTCTGGCCCTCCTGTGTTTCTCAGTCTGAGAAGAGACAATGTAACTGGGAATTTCTGCTGCAGCCATTGCTGACTGACCTAAAAGGGTTTTAAAAGAGGACACTTAATATAGATTGAGTTTTTAGTTTAGGTTTTTTGTAGTGCAAGACATGCATATGTGGATAAAGAATTTGAATGACAACAGAACATATGAAACCTTTTTGCAACAGCTTGAAGCTTGAGTGCACAAAATGGGGCCTACATCTGACAGGCAGGAATTTAGTTAAAAGCTTTTAAACAGAGAAACGTCATTTTGATGTCACGTTTCCATAGCAACAGAGCAACTGCATAAGCTACAACAACAAAAACCTTTTAACTGAAAGCCAAAGAATCAGGACAAAGTTGACAGGCCATCAATATTAAAGCTTTTAAACACTTTAGGTTTAACAAAAAAAAGATCTATGCAGCCTTTGAGAAGCTACTTTTAAGTTTCTACTTCTTTTTCAGCTTTCCCTTACCTTTTAGGCAGACAATCTGCTGGCAGGGGGTCATGGTCGCCTGAACCAGCTTTTAAGTTGCGCCTTGACAGACTCTCTAGGAGGTTGCAAGGACTGAGGCCATGTACACAAAAAAAGCTTTTTTTTGCAAAGATATTCTGCAAAAAGCTTCAGCCAGCCTTATGAAAACTATACATCTCTAAGCTAATAAATGTTTAAGCAGGCAGGCTCATTAAAAAGGAGCCTGCATCTGGGTTTAAGAACGTGCACCAAATAGTATTTAAGTGTTTAAATATAGAGAGAAACGTATATACAGTTTCAATATAAAGCCACTTTTTTTTCCCCGAGATGTTTTGCTGCTGATAAGCACACACTGCAGTCCTGTCAGTATGAATTTGCCTTTGTAGGTATGTATTACTGTATGTGTATTTTGTATTCCTAGTAATTTAGATGCTATTTATGCAGCCTGTGTTCTGCCTTAGGACTGCAGCAGAAGCATTTCACCTGCTTTATGGGGAACCTAAAAGGATTATTCAATGAGTTAAAAAAAGGCTGCGAGATGCTTAGAACTGTGAATAAATTGCTTTGCTGTAAAACAAGCGTTTTGAGCTGGTTTCTATATAGGGCTAAATTCTGCCAGCAGTTATTCCAGAGAAGCACCGCTTACTCATCGTATTAAATATTGTGCAACACAAGCAGCGGGCCAGATTCTGCCCCCGCTTACACTCGTGCAAGCTGACAATGACCTTTCACAAAACAGTGAGATGAGATGCAGGAACTGCATTAATTCAAGCAGTACGACCAGCTAAAGAGAAAGATGTTAATCTCCCACGGTCCCAATATAACCGTGTTATGTAAAATATAAATAAATAAACCACGGACCTTTCTTCTTATTATTTTCTGTTTCAGCGTATAACAGCAATAACGACCTCACTGCAGGGCATTTCCTGAAGATTAATGACAGGCAGGGGTTAATGGCCTGAGGCTCACCCAGTCAGTCGTTAATCCCCAGGAAATGTTCCGTGCCTCAATCCTTAATGCTTAAGTATCCTATAAATTGTAAGTCTTCTCATAACCACATCCTTGATCTTAACAATAGTTTGAAAATGCACAGCTTGGTTTGCATCCTGGAGATGGCAAAGAGAGCACATAATGTTCCTAAAAGGTACACTAGTAAAATTGGTAGTATCGTTGCCTTCTTTCTATTTTATTTATTCTATTGTTTATTACAAAAGGCACAACAGCATACCATAGAATAAGGGGGGGGGG
>JAYKAV010002837.1:441777-570354 GCA_035582835.1 Phoebastria nigripes | reverse complement strand
AAAAAGAAAAAACCCCTAGCTTCCAAATAACTACTTTTAACTACTAATATGACAGCCTTGCAACTATTACCTTTAAAAATGTGTAAATAGCAGCATATGTTGTGATGATGATCTTGCATGGTTTGTCTCTTGGGTGGCCAGCTGGGAGACATCACATGATCAGGGGACAGATGGTGGTCAGAAGAGGATCAGCTGGTGACAGGTTCATTTTATTAATTTATTGTTTTGTTTTGTTTTGAAATTCCCATCACTTAACCTTGGGCTCCATGCAGCTATGTTAATAAAACCATACCAAACCCGGCCAGCTGCCAGGGCTGGGGATCCCCAGGACAAGTTTAAGGCAGCAGTGTCCGAGAGAAAAACACCACCGGTCTCTCTTGTTATGGTGCTGGGTCTGACTTGGGACCAATGCACGCTACTGCAAAGACAAGCTTGCTTTTCAACCTTTAATCATCCATTAGAGGTTTGTTTTTCCCCTCCAGACTTTAATCCACCTAGGTTCTGAAAATGCTGATTAACACCACTGAAAGCTATAGCATGATATATACACATTGTAAAAAACCCAAAGACGGTCTCTGCTTTAAAGGGTTTTTTAATCTGGTTTCAAGCGCGACAACCAGGACAGAGTGGGAGAGAACCTGTCCAGCTGCAACAAGTTCTTTCTGTGATGGTCCACAACTATTCCTTCCCCTTTTCATCCACATGTGCCTGGCATATGTGCGGCTGCTCCTTGGGCTCGCACCGTCTGCTGGGGCCGTGCCCGGCCCCCGGCCCCAAACCTGGGATCCTGCAGAAGGGGGGCGGTTGTTTCCCTGTACCATTCGCATCTCTTAACTTTTCTATACACTGTTTCCTATTAGTGTAATTGACAGATTGATATAGTGATAGAGTGCTCTTTAACATCTGTTAAATAAAAGAAATGCTTTCTAATAATACCTCCCTTATTCCCCTCCCCTCAGCACCAGAAGGGAATCTAAGTTTCCAGGACTCAGGTTTTATCCCCTCCTCTGAGAAAGTCGTTGATATTAATTATGGAGACTCCGCATGCCTCCTCTGCCTCGCTGAAGCACACGTGCCAAGTGGTTGATAAAGTGACTGTTTTCCTACACGGAGCTGAAAGCAAGGAAAGCTTTTTTACCCCCAAATAATCCCTGCAGTCCTCACCAGAGCGAGGGGAGGAAAAAACCACCTCTCCAGGCTGTGCCTCTCTCTGCTGATGTTCTGCAGATCTGCACAGTCCCTGGGAGTCGCTAACCCCTTGTCCTGGCCCCTGAGTCAGGAGGAACAGCTAAGACAGGACCAGCAAACCTTTGGGGGAAGAGCAGCCCTGTGATGGCAGGAGAGCTGTCCCTCCCCAGGACCGGGGCATTCGGAGGAGATGCTCCATTAGCACTAGGCTGCTGCTTGCCCCTCTCAAGCTAGAGGCCAGACAAGATTTGTCATCTATCTCAAGACTGGCTGGTCACCAAACCCAGAATAACTGCTGGTGTGACGAGCTGTGCCTCTGCCAGACCCAAGGCACTGATGCTCCTGGCACTGACATCCCTCACACACTCCGCTCTGACATCTCTGCTGACGGCAGAGTCCTCCAGCATCAGCCTCCTCCAGACTGAGCACCAGCCCGGCACCAAGTGCCTCACAAACAACTGAAGCTGTTACTGTTCTCCTCGATAAGGATGCTACTTCTCTTGGAAACCACTTAAATACATAATGGCGCTTCTGAGGACACCTTTGCAGATGACTTCCCTCTGTAGGAGAAAGCTGTTCTCCACTCTCCTGCTCACCCCAGTCCCTCCTCTGACAGGCACTGCAGTGACAATCTAGAAGATATTCCTATGAGCACCGACCTCAGTGGGCTTGAGGATCTCACTCATGCCCTTCCTTTCAATGCACGCCTGCTCCTAAGAGCTCAGAGGAACATGAATTTAAAGATCCTCTCGCAAATCTGTTCTTTGTATCATCTGTCTAAACACCCTAGCTTTTTTTGCAATCACTATATATCAGCTTGAATAATAGCTCTCACAGCTGTTCCACCTTTCATGGTGATCACTAAAGATAACAAACCCTAAACAGGGTAGAAGGGTTTCTAATTTGCAGATGTGGATCTAATGAAGTTTGCCTATAGATGTTTCCATCACGGAGTTCATACAACTCCATTAATCCTAACATATCTGTTGATGGTACTTCAAGTGATCTGTGCTAACTGACTGCATATATAGCCTTCAGCTTTGCAAGTGTGGGCTAACACATGCCAAATAAAACTTCCATTAGCCAAGTTTTAGGGAAAGGGGTTTTCCCTTGCATTTGCAGGGAGATAACGGCTCTAGTCAGTCAATTACTGGAGCTCAACCCACAAACTGTAAGCCATTAAACACTGATTACAGAAGAGCATGTTTGATCCTGCTGATGGGGATTGTGGTAGGAGAAGTCAGGCACCTCCTTGGCAAATCAGAATTTATTCCATTAGGAGAAGAAATTTCTGCAGCTTCTCCTAAATGTGCTTCTGTTTCCGAAACCCAAATGGGCAGCTGCCTATAGAGAGGTGCTGACACACAGGTCACTGCCTATTTGGATTTCAGAAATGGAAGTACATTAGTTCTGGTTCAGGTAAGTCTTGAGACCAACTGGTCTTGTCCTAGTTTTAGCACCACGGGCAGCAAACACCCTTTTAGGCAGCGACTCTGAGCAGTGACACTGGGAGGAGGAGGTCCCCCCTGGAGGGCCATCAGAAGCATGCATCACCCCTCAAAGACACAGGTCCAACTCTCTAAAACACATGGGTATTGCGGTAGGGCATCCTGTAATGTCTTGATTACATAGAACTCAAAAAACAAAGCTGCTTGCACCCTTTTGTGTTTAGGGCAAGCTGTTGAAAGCAAGGTCGTCCAAAGCACAGGCTTGTCACTGCTCCTTGCAGTCCTCCAGTCTGGCCCACCAGGAGCGTAACACGTGTGTGGGCAATAACAAATCTTGAAATTGGATAGTGGCTGCTGAGCACATGTTCATCCTCTGGCTATTTCAATGCAAGCACACCTTGATAACTCTGATTAAAAGGGTGTAAAAGTATGTATGTGTCTGTTTAAAAACAAAGCATTTGGGTTTTACATTGCAGTGGGATGCTATGTTTTAATCTCAAAAAAGCTGTCTGCACGTGTTGGGAGGCTGTCTCCTGCCCCACATTTTGCCGTCCACCAGGCTAAAATGCCCACTTTCTAAAGTCTTACTAAGAATTATGGGTTTAGTGTCTCTGATGGCTGCACACTGCAATTTGCAAGAGGGATAAAATGCAATGAGAGAAGAAATACTCTTCCACTACTTCTGAAAAGCTTGGCCAGAGGAGATAGGCAGGGACAGGCGATCATGGAGGAGAAGTTGCCTTCTTTTCTCCTCTGTCAAACCAACAGGTCCATGGCAGTAAAGCCGTTGTGCTGAGCAGAGTGCTGGAAACCAGGAGCTCACCCTAAGGTAGGGGAGCACCTTGCAGAGAGCAGAGCTGGGCTTGGGAACTCTGATAAGGTCCATCCACCCTTCGGTCTGCTGGTCTCCTTCAGTGATGGAGTCGTGTGGGTTTGTACAGGCTCAGAAGCTTTAGAAAACCATAAGGGTTGTGAACACAGAGCCATCAGGTCAGTGCTGTAAAACTGCACACGAACCACAGCTCATGCTGTCCTAATACCTGCGAGGGAAGTTTAACAGAGAAACAGCACAACGCCGTTTGTAAGGGAAGCAAAAAGCTATCCAAACTGCAGGAGGTCCTATTACAAAGACAAAAAGAAAAAGTTCTTCAGGCTGAGGAAGCATAGTAGGCATCTCACGGTACATAAAAAAAGGGCAGTCCCTTTCGTCAGAAGGTCTGCAGCCTAACTGGGACATGCCACAAGGGAAACAAACAGGATAGACCAGGAGGGACAAGTGACAGCAATACATTACTGAGCAAAGGCCATCGCATGGTTGAATAGCTTTTATGTACCTCTAAAACAAATAATACCTGCAAAGAAGTCTGACAACAGAAATGGGTGCTCTGGAGGAAGCTGGCTGAGGGGAAGGCATCCTGGCTGACACGGGGCAGAGAAGATTTTGATATGTCAACGCTTGGAACAAAAAGAACAAGAAAAATTAACATTTCCACACAAATGTCCTGCCACGGGGCTGTCTGTGTGGCAGGTTTCCCTGACAGCGGAGCGGGGCACCAGGCAGCCCAGGAGGACGGTGGTCTGAGAAGGTGCAGGTGAGCTGGAGGAAACTGGAGAGGTTTTTGATTTCATTTTGCTAGACCACATCCTGCTTGAATTTCACTGTAATCAGAACATCTCCCAAAAGCATGTTGATCTTGCTGAACTGGCAGATTCTGACCAAAAATATCTCCTTTGCCTATTTTAGTAGTAACCATGGAAGCCAGCTTTGCACAGACATTCAGTCGGAGAGAGAAGGATGGCGAGAGACAGCGAGGTGAACGCAGACAAGCCGAGAAACAGGGCTTCAGCAGTTTTCATCGTCAGACCAGGAAGCATTAGCACAGACAAAGGGGAGAGCTGGAATCATGTGGGACTTTAGAAGAAGAAGCTCATGGACTGCAGGGAACCCAAGGAATTCAGTGCTTGGAGAAACCAGGTATAGACTGGTATGTTGGTAGTAATTAGATTAAAAATGACAGTACTAAGAATTCTTTTTTTTTTTTAATTACTTTGTATTTTTTTAAGTTTAGCAGAAACACAAACACTCATGCTACAAACCCTAGTTTAGCATATTGGGGGGGGGGGAAAAAAAAACGGCACTTACAATATATGGAGGCAGGATGCCAGACTAGGTGGACTTTCAGTCACACATGTTCCTAAGTTTTCAGGCGTACAGGGAGAGACAGGCAATATTCTTAAAAATTTAGATATATAGTATAGAGAGCAAAGACATCAGTTCTACACGTGTCATACTCCCAGTTCAATTTATAGCAAACAGAGCATTTCTGAGATTTGCTTACTCTTAAGAAATCATTTGGAGGTCCTTAGCACATGGAACAACCCTGCAGTACGCAGTATCAGGCATCCTCCTTTTCTGGACTAATGGGGGTTAGTCAGTAAGTCCTCCTGCCCATATTTGGGTTTTAGCACATTTTAGCAAGCTACATGCTGGAAAGTGTCTAGTTCATTAAAAACTGCTCCTAAAATGCTATGCAAATATTTCTGTTTCAGAAGTAAATTCCTCTGGGAACCTGTTCTAAACAGTTCACTTTAGACGTAGACCATGATTTAATCCAGTTTGGATTTGAGACGTATCACAAAAGAAGAAAACTAATCCCTGTTGCGCAGAAGTCTGCCCTGGGCCTTGTGCTGAGCGACGTTCCCACGACTCAGCAGGGCAGGAGAAAAATGCCGTGTCACGGAAAAGCAGATGACAGCAGCTGGTTTGACCGTGGTGGTGCTGTGGCTGCACGCAGTGTTGTTTCTGCCCCAGCAAGAATTAATGCTGCCAGTGTCATCCCTTGCTAACAGCAGCGTAAAAGGTAGCGATATTTAAATAAATGCTTGAAGGAGGCTATCAATTCATTGATCCATTAGTGAGAAGCCATCCCCCAGATTCAAACAGATGAGAGCGAGCCAAGCGCAGGGAGCTTGGCACTGGCGCAGGACTCCAGCTAAGCAAGTTTTTGCATCGTTGTGGTAGCAAGCATTAGAGCTGTGTTGAATAAATGGGTTCTAGCTTGCTGTTCTTCCAGAAACGAGAGCGGTTTGGGCCCTTTTCCAGCAACCTCAGAGAAACTGCAATGCAAGTCGCTGGCAATTCCCTGCCAGAAGTCCAGCCTCGTTGCTCGGGGCTTGCTACTAGCTTGGCAGCCTGCTGCATCCACCTAGCAGCTGTTTGCATCCCCACGCTGCCTCTCCCCGACTCCCTGCCCAGGCCCGCAATGGACGCAGGGAGGCTCCGGTCCCTTGCCGCACCATGCCCTCCGCCCGCAGCCGCGCTCCAGGAGAGCCCAGCAATTACCCCAAGGCGGCCGGGGAACACCTCGCACAGGCTCGTCTCGGTGGGGGACAGCAGTGGGATTAGGTCCCTCTGTTCTGCAGTTTAATCAGCCACAGGTTTTGAAAATAAAAAGCATTGAAAATCAAAGATGTCTGCCAAGTCGAGAAAGGCAGGAGCTTCCCCGACTCTCCTTCTGCGCTTCTGCTCGGAGACCCCAGACTACCCCTAATTGCAGGCCTTTCCCCTTGCAAGGGTTCGCTCAGCTCTCCAGCCCCGCAGAGGAAAATTTACAAGATTTAAAAAAAAATATTTCAGATAAAATATTTAGGGCACAGGAGATTTTCGTATCAGTTCATAAAAGATTTAAATACTAAAATGTAAATGGTGTTTTGGGTATTATTGCGAGGCAGCCTCAGGAATGGAAATTCAAGAAAAGTGTTGCAACCTATAAAGTTCAGACGATACTCGTAAAAGACTGCCTGATCTGAGAGCTGCCAAAAAGATAAGTAAAACCAAATTCACCAGCACCGCTGCGATAGCCAAAGAGCTTATCTGCTTAAGTGGTGGCTAATGGAAGTTGAGACCGTACAAGAGGTAGCTGCCATTTCTGGCTGCCAGCGATGTCAGCCATCCCACAGCACCTCCCTGTCCTTTCATGGCAAGCATGTATGGCTTTCAAGGGACCGAACTGGAAGCATCACACAGCAGGCTGCAGCTGGTCCTGACTTTATTCCCAATGCCATGCTCAAAGTGTTTCAGGGCTGTTTAGTACCTCATCAGAGAGCTACATGGAAAAGCTGCTATCTCCAATGAAAACACACGGGGTTTCCAGTAGAAGCATGTGTTTCCATGTCGTCCCACGGAGACTGTGCAGCCATATGGCCCGTGAAGTCCTGTATGGTCTGTGTTTGTAAATGCTTCCCCCAAAAGGATGACTTCTGCCTTTGTGCAGATGATCTACGCAAGTAGCAAGCTACCAGGATGCTGAGTTGCAGCTCCAAGACAAACACAGTATTGGGAACTTAAGCGTTAGCTCTCACGTCTTGTGATAGGCAGGAGGACAACCCATCTCAACATAGAAAGGCTTACTGCGATACGCATATAACGTTGCCCCTTTTAACACTGAGTGGTTTGCCAGTATTTGGGGTCTTGTGATTCCTCTTGGTTTATAGCATGCAGTCTTGCTCCCTGGACATCCCAGGGACAGCCAGGAGGGGTCATCTCCCCCTCTCACATCCAAGCGTGCCCCTCCACCCAGCCTTCTGCCCAGGGATGCCACGTCTCCTCTTGCTGCCTTCACCGTAAGCCTGTCCTGCAATTGCTTTTATGTTCCTCATTGACTCCTGGCTTTTTCCAGCTGTTTTTTCCCCTCTCCGTGGCTCTCTGCTGTTTATCAGCTGCAGCTCCGCTCCAACCACTCTCCAGCCACCACGGTTGAGTTTATATTCCAGCCTTAACTGCTCCTCCGATCTGGGCATTAGCTTCTATTGTTTTGGCTATCACTAAACCAAGGCTATCACTTCCTCTCTTGTTCTCAGTGAAATGCTGCCAGCAAACCCATCAGCCCACAAATCAAAGAAACATTTTCTAGCCATCGCACACAGGAGCATTCCAGCCAGCCTGAGGAATTCTGTCTGCCTCCTTTCATAAGTTCTCCTGAACTAATGCACACCCACAAACCACTTCTGGATGCAAACTTTTCCACATCCAACACCAGCTGTCCAATACCACCAGTGACTTTAAAATCTTCCCCGGTGCTTTTCATTCAACGTGGCATTCAGTGTTGTAAACCAGAGGATGTGTCCCGAATAAGTGTAGGTCTGCGTGGGGAAAAGCAGCATGATTTGCTTGCCTATAAATACCCACCGCAATGTGGGTATTCATAGAATCACAGACTATCTCAAGCTGGAAGGGACCCATAAGGATCATCGAGTCCAACCTCCTGCTCCTCGCAGGACTACCTAAAACTAAACCATATGACTAAGAGCATCGTCCAGGCGCTCCTTGAACTCTGACAGGCTTGGTGCCGTGACCACTTCCCTGGGGAGCCCGTTCCAGTGACCGACCGCCCTCTCAGGGAAGAATCTTTTCCTAATGTCCAATCTGAACTTCCCCTGACGCAGATTTGGAGGCAAGCAAAGCTAATACTACCAAAAGGAGTGACAGAGTACCTGCCACCATTTCTCTGCTGAGTCGATCACGCGAGTGCAATCAACAAGATTAGTTTAAATTATGGATTAACTGGACTCAGTTCGCCTGTAGCAGATTAGCGAGCACTCAAATGACTCTTTTTTGGCAGCAAAGCTGCCTCCAGTAGGTGAGCAAAGATTATTCTGAATAGTAACAAAACTGGAGAGCTACAGACCAGATTTTCAGTAGTGCAGAGCCTACCTATTTCCAGCCAAACTCCACAGGGGGTTGGGCATACCCAGCATAAACAAGAAACCTAACCCAGATGTTTGAGGGGGGATTTGGACAGAAAATGTATGGAACCTAAAACCACACAGATGCAGGAGACATCCAGCATGAAGATGCAAGTACAGACAAGCTGTCCGAAGGGAGTCCGTGGCAGATGTGAATGGCACTAGGGAATTCTTATTTTGTTTCATGCCTAAACATTCAATTGACAGATTTCTGCATAGCCAGAAGGAGCACTTTTAGATCCCCATGTTCTAAGCAAATCTTCAATTGCTCAGAAGGTTGGGGTTTTTTGGTTATATAAAACTGCTTTAATGACTGTAGGACCAGAGACCTTCTAAACAAAGCAACAAGGAACCACAATCTGATTGCAGAGATACGAGACTAAACAATTTACAAAAACCCAAGCCAGTTCACAACACAGTATCTCATTCTCTTTAATAAAAGTGGCCAGTGTTTTTCATTTGCAGTGCAAACAGAAAGCAATAGTGTGTTTCCCAAGGGAGGCACTCTTGTGCAACTGTTTACTAGAAGCAATCGGCCAACTCCGAAGGACTTAGGAAGTCAGCCCTCTTCTCCCCCCACCTCACTCACCTTACTGTTAAAGGGTATTGTAAAAATTACTTGGACTGGCTTTAGCTCCTATTTTGCTGGGGATTTAAAAAGAGCTGAACAGCCTGATCTGCAAACCTTCCCAACCAAGGGCAGAACAAGTATGACTGCTGCTTGTCAGCATCTCACTAGCCATATAAATGAAAATATTCTTCTCTACTAATATACTGCAACTTTAACCCAACAGCGATGGCTTACATGCTTGAACATACTGTTTGCACTGACTCTTCCCCCACGCTGTCGTTAATGCCCCGTAGCAATATCCCCGTGGCTGAAGCCAGTCAAGCAGACCAAAAAATGCATCACAGGCAGCAGTCTAAAATATTCGATCCTAATGCCATGGTTTTCTCCATTTCCAACATCTTTCGTCTCTGCACACTATGCTTCATGACAACTGGACAGGCAGATTATATTAAAGTTCATGCATACCTTTTCAAATGATTTCTCATCAAGTCTCAGCGGGAATTAATTGAAGATTAAACTAATCATTCCTTGAGGCCTCTTATGGAGTGTTTTATCACTTTTTGTGAATACATTATGGAGAACTTCACTGAAGTGCTGATCTGGCAGGACCACTGAACACACGAGCTGGAGTGGACACGTCTGGCCCACGTACTTAAAACACAGGAAGGAAATGGAGGACAGCGGTGTTGATGTCGTCCCAACACATATCTGGAAAATGAGGACTTGGAAAGTCCTTAATAAATGGGACAAGACAAACTCTTATCCATTTCTTCTGGCTGTAAAAACCAGTCTAGCAAAACCACGATAGTAAACGTTGTCCAAAGTATCATCCTGCCTTTCTGAAAACAAAAGAGCAAGTCTGACGAGAGCTGTTTGACATTACACAAAATATTCCTGACAAACTCTCTGATCTTCTCTGCCTCCTGAAATCTGGAGAATACCACAATGCCCAGCCAAAAACCCAGCTAGCGTAACTCGTGTTGATCCCTGCTTTGACCTGCTTCCACAATAACCAAATTCTTTCATCGGCCGATCTGCAGCTCCATCCCTGACCTCTGATCTGCACAGCACCTCTCTGGGTATTGTACATGGCTATCAGATAACGACAACTGACATCCAGACTTCCACCAGCCTCTGGGTAAAAGCCGTAATGCTGGGTCATGGCAGACCCCCAGACAAAAAAATTAATGTGCTTTTTCTGCAGTGCCTTGCAGGGTTAAGGAGTCATTTAACCAGAGATGAAAGCTGAAAGAAAGGTCCAAAAAGGTTTTGAAGCAACAGAAAATGCCCCCTGGAATGTCAGAACCAGATGCTTCACTCAGTAATAAAATTCATGGTCCCAAAAGCAGGATCAGATATATCCTTACTAGTGTTTGCTTTGACAGAAATACACATTTTCAGGTTTCTTCTGCTGTAAAGGCAGAAGGGAATGCTGAACACCGGTCACCACAACTATTGGGAATATTTTGGGGAGTATTTTATACATCTCATTACTGTAAATCCTTTAGAAACATTATTGTGCTCTATTCTACTCTGCCTCCCTATGTTGTTTTTATCTTATAAACAAGAACTCCTTCAGGCCGGCATCACATGCAAGTTCCCGTCTAAGCATTTAAAATATTACAGGTGGTGTGAGTTATCAGTCAAATTTTCTGGAGCCACTCTCACTAAGATAATTTAGATGCTTCCCACTACTTTCGACACGCTACAATATGGGAAAGCAAGATCAGCTTTGGTTTAGATTAACATGAGATGATTGCAGTGCACTCAGAAATGGTCAAAAATCAAGTCTCTCATTCCCAAATGTTCAATTCTGTACGAAACCACAGTAAAACAGTAAGTAAATCTTGTGAATAAGGTTTTCGTTTACATTTGACTGTGTTAATTATTGTCAGAGAGCCAACATCTGTGCCGCTACCTATTTTATTTATTCACACATATATAGGCATACACACACACGCTTTTTGTATCTTTTTTTTTATATATATATATATATACACGCACACACACACACATATATATACACATACACACACATATATTATTTTATCTGGCTGATTTCTAATAGCAACCATTCCAATGTAAGTCTTGGAAGAGGAGAGAAAGGGACAGCTGAAGGAAGACCAGGCCATCGCCTCACAGCAGAGCCCAGGGAAACCTCGCTACATGCACAATGACCCTCAAGAAGTGGAAGAGCATTGTATGTTCCCTCCAAAAATTCGGAAATGCATTGCATGTCCCTACAGACTCCGCACCGTCTCAGGACAAATCCGAGACTGCTAAAAATCAAAAACATGCTTGGATGCCACAAGTTGTTTTTCTGTGTGCTGTAGTTTTACATAAGAATCACCAAAAAGAGAAATTATTTTGTCTGTCTTCAAGCAATATTCTCATCAAAAAATTCTGCATGTAAAAGCTTGGGGAGACAATGAGACTGAGTGCCAGTCCAATACAGGATTGTAAGAAGGCATGTCCACCATGAGACACAAAAAGTTGCTGGACTCTCAAAACCATAAATATTAAAAGTCAACAAATTTTAAAATACACCCCTCCCAGTCTAGTAGCTAACATCTGTGAAATGGTCCAGTCACACAGCAGCCTCAGAGCCAGTACGTCAGGAGAAAGCAAACGCGTTCAAGGACAAACTACTGTTCAGTTAAACTCTGTAAAAACCCAAATCAGCAACCACCACAGAAAGCAGGTATTATAACGTGGACTCCTCTATCCACAAGGAACAAACCTGTGAAGCGACTCCTTACAAGGGACTGAAACAGTGACCAACYTGACCTCCTCTGGCTGAAGAGAAGACAACACAGCAACTTCTCCACACTCAGAAATTGCAGCCCTGAAACACTCAGCCCCGTTCCCTTGCCCTGCTTTTCGGAGGTGGAGCAGAAGGGAGGCACAGGCTCAACACACAAACCTGCACTTTTATAGCTTTGGGGGTTTTATGGTGTGGAAGAAAACCTTTGGTACCTGCTGTCCTAGGAACAGAAGATCCTCCATGAGCCTTGAAGTCAACGCAGGAGTCCTCGCAGCAGATCACTGACCCGGAGCAGAACTTCGTGTCTAGGGGAGAAAGAGTTTGGCAGAACAACGCACCATGTGGGGAGGGGAGCGAGGAAACATTTCAGAGCAATTGAGGAGGAAGGTCAGCTGTGCTTAGCCAAGATTATCTTGTAAAGGTCTAGATGAGGTGGGTTTAGTTTAGTTTGCAAACTCTAGCCTTTCAAATAGCGCGGACAAATACATTCCCCATGCTATATAGTCCCATCATAAATGACTTGAATTGGCCCGTAAGCCTTCAACAACCTCATTCCTGTGTGCTGAAAGCCACTCGCTTTAAGCCAAAAGAATACAACAAACATCCTCATCCATGCATCTTACCACTGCCAGCAAAAGGTGTCTCTTTAAAAGACATCCCAGCCTCACCCAGGCCACCAGCAGACGCAATTTTTCCCTACTTTTCTCTCATCTGCCAAACTCTTCCATTAGCGAGTTAATGCTCGATGCTCAGCGTGCTGTCCTTCAGAGGATCGCAAGTCTTTTTTAAAACATGGTGGGTCCTGAAGGTATTGTTATCTCTATTTTACACAAGGAGAAGCCAGAGATAGCAAGAGAAAAAATTTCAAAAGCTTCTAAATGACTGTGAAACTGAACTCATTTTCAAAAGAGAATCGGACACTCCAGAGCTGAAGTCAACCTTGCACATCCTTCAGTCACATCTCAAAATGAAACATGCTTTCAATTCACTTGAGGCAAGGTCCTCAAAGCCACAGAGGTACCTAAAGAGTATTGCAATAGGAAACCATTTCCAAGCCTAAGACGCAGAGCTAAGTTAGCCATGACCTCTCCACTCCTTCAAGAAGATAACTGATTAGGTGCCTAACAGTCCACAGGAACCCATTTATGACACCAAAAGAAGGTATTTGGGTACCTCAAGTTTTTCTTCCTCCGTGCTGCGATCCCACCATTTTGGCTGAGCTGAACCTCTTAGCACTTACACTCGTGAAAGCCCACTTGGGATTGGGAAGTCGTGAGCACAGCTAACGCTCCTCAACGCGGCTCTGGCCTCGGTACGAGGGAGCAGCCGCTCTGACTTTCATTTAAAGATGTGGCTGGAGGAAGAGGGTGTGGTTGGGGTGGCACGAAAATAGCACCCGCCGCCAGGGCAAGGTGGTTGCAACCTCTCCCTGTGGAGAGAGGTGCTGGGTTTGGACTCTGCCTCAGGGCCAGTTTTGATTTTTATCCAGTGATGTTTTCATGCAAAGCGTGTAGTAAGCAGCCTTGGGAATGCCGCCAGATACCTGCTCCCCACCTCCCTTCAGGGGAGGTCCCAACCGGTAGGCCACAGTCAGGCTCCCACTTGCTTCTCCTCTCCGGCTCTGAGAATCCTTCTCCACACCGTGGCACAACTTCAATAGGATGGGCTGAGAGGTTGCCTACAGCCTGGGAAGGGACAGGTGGATTTGAATATCCCTTGGGAGAAGGAGGACCCAAACCCAAGTTCGACCACTTCTGAGACGAGTATTATAACCATGAAGTTATTACATGAAAACCACCACACCAATCATTTGTATCTTAAACAGCGAGCGCAAGGCTGTGAGCCGAGGCCTTGGCAACAGGGGCAGGTTTGACTCCCCTGGCCAGGTTTGGAGCTTGCAGAGTGTGGGAGCCGCTCGCAGGATGCAGCGTGAGAGCTGGCACGGGGACGGGAAAAGGGTACCCAGGAGCCTAAGCAGGTATCAGTGCAGAGAACTCAAGGGACAAGTATCAGGGAGGGAACAAGATCCTGCAAACAAGCCCTCTTGAAATGACCAGAGATACATCAGTTCCCACCATTCGAAGTCCTAACCTATTACTTTAGGGTTAAAACTAAAAATCGCTTTTATCACCACCAAAGTGTTTCTACCTTGAATTTTTAAGTGTTTGTTTAAGCTGAGGTTAAAAATAGTCTGGGCTCCTTGACTGTTAAGCAGATCATAAAACTCTGTGTAGTCCAACAGGCTGTAGAAAGTTTCTATAGTTTTACTAACTATTGTGTCTCTAATCTAGCTTCCTGCACCTTCTTCATCCTCAAACTAAAAGAGTTCAGCTGCAAAAATTTAACTATAGGGGTTTCTTAAAGGAATTTTTAAAGTAGCTGTTAGCCAATGTGTTTTTATCACAAACCAATGTGATAAAGTAAGTAACAGCTAGCTCTACATTTAATTGTTAGAAAAGAGTATGTTTGTAATTAAAGAGCAAGTCTGTACATGTGGTTTTAAATCCTGTGAGCCTGATTTTCTTCAATTTTATTGTTTCTTTCAATTCTTTAAATATGTATTTGAAAGAAGTGGAAGGACAAGTAGCACTATTTGGAAGTTGCAAATAAGTCTTTTGAGAAAATAAGTACATTTTAATCTCACTGAAATATACTAACCATAAAAATAGGAGCTATGAAGTAGAAAAGAGACGTTTTTTGACAAAACAGAAGGTATTTAGAGGAGGTATCCCTCTAAATAGGGATAGACGAGTAGACTGAGTAAATGGAAATATTTGCAATTCATTTTAGACATTTGTCAAAATAATTTTGTAGGCAGATGTGTGCAAGAGCTGCAGAATTTGTTTCAGGCCCATTCGGAAATAAAGTCTGACACAAATTTTTGATTTAGATTTCAGACTTATCTCAGCAACATAGTCATTAGTTTATCCAACAGCCTTAAAAGTGAACAAGTGCCCTTAAGCCTCCTCCCACAAAATAAGAAAGTTACAGCTAAAATTCTGCATCATTCCACGCTGGTGATTTTTAGACAGAATTTCCCACTCACCTTAACAAGGTGATAATTTAAAAGTCTCTGCCAAGGAATACAACCTCCTCAGTGGACTCCCACAGCTCTGAAGACACCTGCTGGTGGAACTTGATATCCTGTATCCAGAGCATCAGAAAGTCTTTGGGAGGCTTGTGTTAGGAAAAAAGTACACAGTTGTACAGAGATTAAATTCCTTGGAGTTCTTTTTTTACTCTAAGAAAAAAGAAGAGAGGACCCTGTGTTTTGGTAAGTCTGAGTGTAAGGACACAAACATGGCTTATGGTCCTTCCAGCCAAGTACCTGTTGGCTATAGAAGAAATACCATACAGTTGTGTCTCCACTGACTTGCTATGGCTGTTTTTTCAGCATTTGCAATGGTGTGGGAGCATTACAGAGTTTAACATTGCTTTTGGAGTTTGGAGAGCAATGCTGGCCAATCCTGCTTGCACTATTGCTTATTTAATTAAATATCCAAAAATTAATTATACTACATGCCAATACCCAGTGCAGTCTTACCAGTTTAGTTTTAGAATCAAGCTCAGTTTTCAGCATGAATGACACTGCTGAACAGGAGAGAAAAGTGGAATGAACAAGAGTCGGACAGGTATCTCCTGCAATGTAAGCAGAGCTGAACAAGCTTAATGCGTTCAAATCAGACCAGACAATTCTCTGGCAGCATTTGAGAAATACATGAAAAAGCTGTATGCCATGGTAGACGACTGAACGTGGTGAGCCTAGGGGTCCTTTCCAAGTCTATGTTTAAGTTCCCTTGGCACAGAAACCATTCCGTATGTATTATCATTATGGCAGCTTTTCTGTGTACCATTTCTACTTCTACTGTATTCAAGACAGTTATCACACTGTGCAACACTTGGGCATATTGTGGATTTACACACAAATCTAAGTTTGGTTTTTGTTTTGTTTTGGGGTTTTTTGGGTTTTTTTGTTTTGTTTTGTTTGTTTGTTTTTTAGTTTTAAGTTGTCTGTAAAGTTTTTAACTTTACTTTTACTTTGCAGTCTTTTATCTTCTTGAGCACTACTAAGGATTGAGCTGATATTTTCCAAGAACTATTCAAAATGACACCAGGATATTTTTCCTGAATGGTTACACCTCTGTGGATGCATAGGTATGGTTCTTTTCCCTTATGCATTACTTTGCAGTTGTCTAGACTGGGTGAGGAAATGGAGAAGAATATTCACAGCCAGCTGAAAATTTCTTATATGTCAAGTTAGTCATCTCTCCTTTTTTCCTAAAACATTAGTAGATGATTTAACAGCAGAGATACCAACAGAGACTCCTGTAGCCTAGTGATTTTCCTGCAATAGGAAAACTGATGACTTAGTTCCTACTCTCTGTGTTACTACTTTTAACTAATTAGAGCCATAACCAGTTCAAAACTACAGGAGCGCTTTCCCCTTTATTTCTTGAGAATTTAGGGGTTTTGATAACCATTAGGAAGGGACTTGGAAGTCCAGCTATACCTTATCAACTGAATCACCTCTACCCACGGGCTGCTGGGCTTCAAAGCACACAGATCTGTGACAGCTTCCTTCCACAAAATCCATTTTGACATTTACCCAATATATCATATCTACTCTACAAATTCAAGTCTTCATTTTAGTTTCCATAAATTTGCCCAAGGAAGGCTAGAGTTACCAATGTTCACAGCCCTTTAAACATCAATTACATTTGCCACCTTCACTTGCCACAGCAATTATTTAATCCATATCAAACAAAACCATTAATTTGACAACTCCACATTTGGGACTCTTGGGTGGCTACCATGGCTACCACCTATTTTTATCAATAGTGTTATGCATTTTATCCAATTGTTCTAAAACTGTTCTGCTGACACTTCAATTTAAAACAGCTCTTTACACTCTTTCAGATACCAAAATGCTCCAGAAGAGAAAGCTCCCTGAGATCCTTTATAATGAACAGCAAAGCAAAGATTTATTTAGCCTTTCTGTAACAGCCCTATGTACTTTGAGTGTTCTTATTACACTGAAATCACCTATCAAGCCTGCTGATGGACTGGCTTCCTACTCTTTAATAAAGTGTTTGAAAGGGTTTTCTCATTGTTTCTGTGAGTTTAGCAAGTTGTTCCTCAAAATTGATTTTACCTGCCTTGTTTAACTTGCCTTATTTAGCTTGAATGTATGCTCTTTTCTATTTTCTCTGTTCAAACATGACCTCCACTTTCTGAAAGATGTCTTTTTACTTCTAACACATCTCTGCTCTTCCACTGAACAATATCAGCTTTTCAGAGAGTTCTGCTCAAGCCTTTTGATAAAGGAGCGATACACACTTCCTTGAGCTTGTATTACAATGTCTTCTCACCAGCTGCATGTTCTCTGCAAGTATCTTACTCTCTTAGCTGTTCCTTTGAACCTCAAAATTGTAAGAATCATTCTTACATTTATGTATTCCACCTCTTAGAGATGTTTTTGTTTGCACAGGGACAAGAAAATTGAGTTTGTCCTAGTCATTGCACATTGCTCTGGGTTAAAACCAGTGTTGTCTTTTTCCTATTACATTAAGTTGTTTCACATCCATACGTTGCTTTCCCTGTTGTCTCTCACATCAAAGGTCTTTCTCCTCCTTTTCTGATCCTATGTTTAGTGTCACTGGTATTTCTCCATTTACTTCTGCAGAGAAAGGCCCTTTCTTCCCTTGTACTTCACTGAATATTCTCTTGATAACAAGCGTCTCAAACAAATACAAGTCTCCCTTCCAAACGAAATTGTTCCACTTGCCAAGACAAGAGCAGCCCATATTTCCAAAACAGAGTCCTCTGATTTTCTCAGCCAGCGTTTTGATATGGAGAATTTTCCAGACAGTTTCAGGACTGTGTTTCAGTCATCACTGCGCAGTAATACTAATTACGAACACAGTCAACACCAATATCAACACTGCCACCTCCACATCTCTCTGAGGTAAGAAATGTATTCCTCTAGCCTTATTCTTTCTTTGTTTCCCACAAGAGCACTGAAGTTCCCCGGGAGGGCAGTTTCTTCACACCTCCTGCATAGCTTGGATGACAAGTCTAATAAGATTAGCTTCTGTAATGTTTTCTAAAAACCACTGTATGGAGGATCACTGACACAGATGACTGATTTTCATCCAGGAGATTCTAGCATTGTTTCACTATCTCATGCATTTATTAGGATTTCATTTCCTTCTGGAGCCTCAAGGGAAATTTCATAATCAGCACACCTGGTATGTGTAGTATAAATAATTAAGGGGATGCCCTCTCTAACAATCTATGCAGAAAGGCTGTTCTGCTGTAAGAAATGGCCTGGATCATAGCCTTATTAGAAGAAAGAATTAGGGTTATGAGATCCTCTCCATTTTCAGATTCAGAAAACCTCATGAACATTTACTGAACCAGATGGAGTCAAGACTCTACCTGATCTATAGAGGAACCTACTCAATCAGTATGTTTATGAGTTATTTCAACATTATTCTTTCTACACTGTCAGCGTAGATGGTACTTTATCACCATTTTTCTATCCCAGAATATAATTTATTGCTTGCCTTAACAAAAAGATCATGACACCAATTTAGCTTACAATCACATCAAGAAAAATACTTTATGTGACAAATTTGGCAAGAAGCCAGCACTATATAAACTGGTTTGATGACAAAAATACTTAGAGCAAACCATGTTAAAGAGGACAGAGATCATGAGAAGCTCTCCATACTTAGCTTTATATATTCAACAATTTGCAAGGGCAGTATAATTGTTATAGCCCAAGCTCCGGTCTTTGGAGGTTTCCCCCCCCAGACACTAAGAGCACTGAAGTCCTCACAAATTGGACCTTCTAAGAAGGAAATATATTATTATCGCAAATGGATAAAATAATCAACACCTCCCTTGCATTGCAGGACATGCAAATTCATGTCTGATGGCTCACACTAACATGTTGTAGCATCTGCACAATTTTGATCTGAAAGGGTTATTTTGGGTTTGGGTTTTTTTTTTTTCCCTGAGGGCAAAGTCCCTCAGCAGCTGGACTTTCACTTAAGTGCTTTGTGTCTTTCTCTGTTTTACCATCAGGACCCTTTGTTCTGAATTCTTCTTTCTGCTACCTTTGAGTAATTCCCTGCCTTAATGTGTATTTAATACTTCCACCACAGATCCCTCACTTGAAATCTTTTTTTTTTTTTTTCCTCCTTTCCCCAAACCCAAACTCAAGTTTTACTTTAAAGCTTCTAAAAAAGTTTTATCATTTGAGTGTGCTTCACTTTACACTGCCATCCATAACTAAAGTACAGCACGGTAAATGGCATATTTGTGATTTGGGATCCAGTTTTGCAGATAAAAGAGGTTAAACAGTTCATTTAAATATGCCTCTGATATGTAACTGGAATAGATTCAAACACTGAGATTTGCTCACCATCATTACTCCTATTTTCCAACACATTAATTGGATATAGGTAGTCAAATCAAGAAAATCAGCTTCTCATCAAGGGCTGTGTTCTACATTCTGATTTTTTTTTTTTAATAGCTAAAAAATGCTAATGAATAATTTACGACCAAAAGATTAAATCTTATATGAACAAAACCAGACATATATGCAACATTGTGCAAACATAATCCCACCCTTTCAACTTGCCCAGTTACGTTAGGTCCATCTAAGTGCTTACGCATTTTTCTAAAGCAATCTGATTTGAAAGATCTATGCCTAATTAAATCTATTGCTATTAGTGTGAGCAGGCCATATGTAAATTCCATTTTTCAATAGGTTGTGAACCAAAGCGTATTCATTACCAGAATTTCTCCCTTTCTAAAAGCCTGATACTACAGTTGGATCTGATTGGGCACCTCCCTACATCTATATGTTGCTTTAAGGGGATTCTGCTCAGGTGCATGGGTCCAATAGAACCAGAGCCTTCAGTCGTAGCATGATAAAGCATTGCAGGATTATAGTAGTTTTCCTAAGACAAATAAAAAAGACTCATCTTTATCTTCTACGTTCGTTTGTATTGGTAACATCAAGACCTTACCCCTCAATTTAGAAAAAGAGAAGCAGGAGGCAGTTATCAAGGTGGAAGGATCCAGGCATCCTACAATAAAATTCAGTATTCGGTTTCAGTGCTGCCCTCTTCTTATCCTACCCAGAGCAGTAGGATGCATGGGATATGATTGATTAAACCAATTTCAGAACCCTCAGCAAAAAGTGGGTTTCAGTTTAGAAAGCGGTAACAGGAGGACTCTGGGCACATCTGGAGTGAAAAGTCCACTAGTAGAGCTTCATGAGCTGAGCAATATTTTTCCCTTCTTTGAGAAGCAAATGTGTGATTTGCAAGTCTGCACAGAACGGATTTGCTTCCATGGGACGAGCACTTGACGACTTCAGGTATTTTGTGAAACTTGTAAGACTTACCTTTCTCCATCAGCACGTTTCATTCTGCTCTAGTAGAACCTCGCACAACCACCCACCCTGCCCCGCCGAATCAATCAGCCTGCTCTACACAGCCCCAGCTGTTTGAGCACTAGATGTGCTGTCAGTACTCCCAAGCTGTAGGGACTAAGGGGTTAATCCAACTCGCAGGCATACATTAAACTGTGCTAAGAGCATTCCACAGAAATACCATCCTGAGCTAGCAGCCTAGAAGGAATAGCTAACCTGACACATGCTCTGTCCGGGCAACAGACAAACACACTTGCTTTTTAAACTCGGCATCAATAGGGCACTTTGCGGGGCACTCACGAACGCTTGGAAACCCATGGGCATAGAAAATCAGCCGTTGTATGGACAGCTGCATAAAAAAACCAACCCTGGAAAGCAGTTCATGCAGCATTAGCTGTGAAAGTTGTACTTTGCTTTAAGCAGACTCACTTCAAGATCGCAGCACCTGCTTAAAAGGCAAAATATTTCCTCATTCATTTTAAAAGCTGCCGCTCTGCCCCCCCTCCTCTTTGCATAAACATGCCGTACAGACACACACTTACAAGAGAATAAAGAACCCGCAGTTGTAACTATCCCAGATATTGATCTCTATCAAGCTATATAAACCAGCAGTTTTAGCAGTCTCTCAGGAGTTTGCTGTAAAAGCAATTGGAACTGCAATTAACAACAGCACATCTTAGGATAGGGAAAGACTTCTAACTAGAAGCTAATTAGGAGGGCAAACACTGAAGCTTGTTAGCTGAGATGCTAATGAGAATTATACTTGAGTGGCAGCAGACTAGCTATTCAGAGTTAATTAGAAACCTCAGCTGATAGTATATTGCTCTTAAGAGCTTTCAAAACAAACAACTGGAAAAACTGTCCTGCAGCTAAGGATCCAGCATGCCACCTTGGGTAATTCATGGGCACGGGGAACAGCCAGAAAATTACACTCAGGCATCAGGGTAATTTAATGGCATGTGAAAAAGGTAGAGAGGAGGTTTTTAGGAGGTGCATGCCCTCCTGGATTTTCTGCGACGGTTCTGTTCATCGGTGGCAAACCTGACACTACATTATACACTGCCATTTACACTGCCCGGCAAAAACGGCGTCCAGTTGCACAAGAGGGTGAGCTGGAGGGCTGCCGCACGCCCCAAGTGCGACACCAGTCTTGTGCAGTAGCGGGACAAGGACCTGGGCTGGTTCAACAGCCCCTGACAGCCTTCCTATCCCACCCACCAGCCTCTCCCATCCCAGCCCTCAGCCAGGGAAAGCTGCTGGTGTCAGCTGTACCAGGGCAAAGCAGCAGCTGTGTGCAAGTTGCTCTCACCATGCCTCTGCCTTCCTGGGGCATGGGAGGGTTTTACTCTCTCCCCCTCTTTGTGCAGTGAGGAGGCAAAGAGTAAATCGAGGCGCTTCGAGGGGAAAATCTGTTAAACGTAACATCGCCGCAATGGGGATTGTGAAGTGTGGCCTTACCTGGGCTGAGTTGCATGGCTGATTCCTGCTCTGAGCAGAGCCAGGGAGGCAAAGCAGAGGGGCTGCGTGTTTAAATGTTTCCTCTGTGCCTGATTGGAAGCGCAAGAGCCAGTCAGGGGCAAGGGAGAGGCTGCTAAACTCAAAGTAGGTTGCTTGTTTCAGGAAAAGATTGGATACTGGAGAACCTGCAGACTGGTTCGCAGCGCATTTGAACACACAAAAAACGTGTCACAGGGGAGAGAAACACTCCTGAAGAATCAAGGGGATTTTCAGTTTCGCCAAGGCCCTGTTTGCATTAAAACTTGCAGTGATTTAATCAAAACCTGGTTTCAATTCTATTTATTGAAACCAATTGCAAACCCATGTGGATACTCTTAAACAGGTTCAGCTTTCCAAAAGAAAAACCAATGCAATGCAGATTTCAGTTAAAGCACACAGAAGAGCACCCACAAATGGTTTTACACCGGTGTAATTAAATAGATTTCAAAGTTTTAACTTTAGCTAAACAAATGTGACTTTTAACGTAGATATGACCTAGCAGTCACTGGCTGATGGCATGTGAGAGGATGGGGAACTCTGCATACTGAAGCCTCCCTGCAAGAGTCCTGGGAGTGAATATGTATAAATTCACCCTTCACGCAAGCTTTTCAGTATCTGCAGTGGAAAGTGTGTGAAAGTACAAAGAATTAAGAGTAGACACTAACACTGGCAACTATAATCCATAAATCCATCCATTTCTTAAAGCAAAAAAAAAAATCCTGGTGCATAAGCAATATTCTGAAGAGACAGATTTACTTCACTAAAGCTTTGGGAACCATCGTTTTCACCTGATGTTTCTGAAGCAAGAGCCCCGGATTGTGGTTATTCAGGTTTAACAGGACTCATAAATGCTGACTGAAGCTAGAGGCAAAATTCCCCGAACACCAAAGTGATGTAGCTCTGGGCTTGACTATGCAGCAGCTCGCTGGAGAATCATCCCAGCCACACGGCTCGGCTCAGCAGATGGCAGTCCACTGGTGACCAGGACATGACTGTGGGTTTGACAAAGCCATTTCACAAATCTAAACTGACCTGCGGCTGGTGCCTGCGATCCCTGAGCTGGCTGGAAGCACTGGCTGGGGGTCCCCTTGCCCAGCAGCTTGCACAGCCGCTCTGTGCTCAGTGCAAAGGGTAATAAGCCGCTTGGCAACTCAGAGCAGGCTAAATAAAAGAAACAGAAAAKATTTAAATGCAAGTAACTTGTATTAATGCTGCAGGGAAGATTTACTAGTGGGGAACTAAGGGTACAGATAGCAATACCTCTCAGACAGTCCTAGCAAACTGCTCTCAAGCTGGCACAAGTCCTAGACACAATCTAGCCAGCACAGCAGAGATGAAAGGCAGCTGCCTTCCTCTCCTTCTCAGGGCTTACTCCCTCCACCCCGCCACTGCTTAGTACTTCTGGTAGATTTTCCCCATATCAAAGAACTTTATGGAAGCAACCTTCCCAGAGCTGCAGCCCCAACTGGAAGCAAACCGGGGCAAGGCTCCAGGTGCTTCCAGGGTTTGTATTGCTGACAGCAAGCAGGTACAGCCACAGGCCCAGGTGGGCAGAGCTCAGATTTGGCCATAGACACATTTGTGTCTGTCCTCCCTCCGTGACCACAGTGCCTGGAGTGGAAGGCTGTGGGTGTCTGTGGGACACTGGTATCACGCACGGTATTATCTGCAGGATGTGGTATCTCCAAGGTGATTCCAGTGCCTGAGTTGACAATGGAAAGTATGTACCTATACTTAAAAGGTCAGTTTAGCTAAGACTAAGCCTTTTTCACAGTTAGCAGGCCATGGGGTTTTTTCTGTGCTTGAGCATGTTGATGCTTAGCTTGCTTTGCACCAGTGATAGTGCCTTTACTGATAGCAGAGGACCACAGCAGTGCCTGCCCTTTCAGTGCTGCAACTGGGTAAATGTACCCTGTCCACCAGAAGCCTTATCAGCCTGGGCACGGTCAGCCTTAAAGCTGGGATCAGAAGGCACCCACCTGTGCTGCTAGGGGCTGTGTTCATCTGTCTCGAGTGCCACTCGAGCCTTTCTATCTACCACTGCGTATTGGCTCATCCTGTGCAATCAGAGTCTATAGGTGAACACAAGGGTCACCCATTTCTGTGAAGTGAAAGGTACCTGAAAATGCTCACTAAACTTTGCTTTCACCAGATTACCTTCAGCCTTTGGCTTCTGTACTTTCTCAAACTCTTCTTCAGTTTCTCAAGCTCTTTATCAGGACTAATACCTCACGCTCAATAGACATATTTGGACAGCAAAGCTCTGCACTTGGCCATGGCACAAGTTAAGTTAGACAAGCACTTCCCAATATAGCTCAGCATTCCAGTTTCTCTGTCCCTCCTGTCTCCCAGACAGCCATTTTGGTGAGGCATTGTGGTGAGCACCTTTAACATGCTGTGCTGACACCTCACTATTTATTTTGGAAAAAAAATAAAAGATGTTGGACTAAAACTATCATTCGCTCATGCCAATGCATATATAGGCATAAGCCAATGGTAGTATACATATAGAGATGCCTATAATGATAATCCAATGGTAGGGTTTTTTATACACACACACGTGTGCGCGCGCCTTAGTCCCCACCATGTCATCAGAAACTCTTCTGGCTGGAACCACAGACCGAAGCACTGTATTTGCTCTGCAGTGCTCAGGACATACTCTCTCAGCTCTCAACACATCACTTCCCAGAGCAGGGAGTCTTCTGACCATGTCTTTCAGCTTCTGGGGAAACTGTAGCAAAACTGAGTTCTCTGAATACTTTTTGCTGCCTTGCTGAGCAATCTCCGTTCTCCTCAGACACCCCCAAAAGCAGCAATCATTTTGCTCCCATTGATTCAGTAGGGTGACATAGTCTTTTCAACATCCTAGCAAGCATATGCTCCAAACCGTACTTTTCCCAATTTGTTATGTGTGCTTAGTTCCTATCTTCCCTCCGCAGGCATAAATGTACAACTCTAACCCTGAATTTCATCTATTTACCTTCTCTTGGCTGTGATTCCCTTTCACTGTTGCTAGCTTCACACTGGCTTGCACACAGCATCCAACTCCACAAGAGCCCAATTTTCCTTTCAGGCTGATGATCTGCCACTGCAGCAGCATCGGCTCCCCCTGCGAAGGAGTTCTCCGTGCCAGCCCTCCTCTCCTGGCCCATGCTGCACACCTGCAGCAAAATGACACAATCTGTTGCAGATTTTACCTCTTTTTCTCCTCCCAGAACTAGGATGCTGCTTAGCTTGCATTGCAGCTTCCTGGGGATCAGCGTTTTAGCTCTGCAGGCCATACTACCCCAGGTCTCCGTCTTGTAATGGTTTTAATTTTTTATCATGCTCAGAGCACTGCCTGCTGTCTCTTAAGTTTTCATACGCACTGGGAAATTTCCTTTGCTTGGCAAACGTTTGTGGGTTTACCAAGGATTGTTTCTGGGTTTTCTAATAATGGGGGTTCCAGTAATGCCTCTGAATTTACTTACACCCCCCCCTCCAATTCACAGTCTGATCTCTCACAACTGACATAATGCCCCAAAATTGCAGCACTGCACTTTTAATCTTAGATCACTCACCAGTCCTCTTTTTCTTCAGGGAAGAAAAGGGGGGGGGGGGGGGAGGTAGTATCAGGAGCAGCAGTCTCCTCTTTGTTGAAGCCTTTGGCCTCGGGTCAGGAAGGCTTTTTCACGGGAAAGCCCTGCGGTTCCCTGGAGAACTTGCATAAAACCCCATTCTCTGCTGCTACCTTCACCTCTGTGCCCTCCGAAGGCAGTGGCTGTATCTCAGTTTTCCTATGCTGCTTCCTTCCCTCTGCATTTATTTTTTGGTAACCAAGTACAGCTATCGCATCCCGTGGGAGATGACTAAAGGAACTTTCAGCCTAAAGGAACTAGTGAATCCATGATGCTAGTTTCCCCATTCTATGAATTATTTGGATTTGTTTTGTTTGGATATGTATTATTAAAATAATTTGTCTACAGTTTAATATGGATAGGTTTCTACTTTCACTTGTGCTAAGTAGTCCTGTGTTTTCTGCGTGACCTGTAATCCCAGCATGCTTGATTTCCAAAACACCCTGTATACCATTTACTTTGTCCTTACCGTACTACAATCACGCTGTCGTTCAATTTTCATTTGGCTTGCTGCAAGTTTTTCTTCTCTCACATCAGGTTGAGGAAGTCTCTGTAGCCCCACATGCTCATCACTGCATCCCTGCCAACTGCTGTTTGCGGGAGCAGTGCTGCTCTGCACTTCACAAATCATTTTTGCTGCTTTGCACTAGTCACACCTGTAAAATCTCATTCTCGAATGAGTCACCACTTGTGTCTCAATGCATTTCTCTTGTCTACTGACTTTTCTCATTGCATTTTATCTCCTCCTCTTTGCATCTTTGCGTCTTGCCTTTGCACAAACATAGGTGCAATTTTCAAAGTGTTTTTCATTATGTCTCTGAGCGAGCTGATAAATTTTCTTTGCTTGCGTACTTCCTTTCCAGAAGTTTTACATATGTCGTGCAGGCTGTGGGAGATGGACAGGAGCGTTATATTCTGGGCAGAAGAATGTTTACTGTGCCCATACCCCACCAAAACAGCAAATAACTGCATTAGTGCAATGGTGGGGCAGAGCTAACACACCCTGCTCCATGCTGGGACTTCCTACCCTGGGCTTGATCCTACAAGAAGGGCAGCACTTGCAGGGATCACTGGGCTCACATCTGCCCAGGTTATGCTTGTACAAACACGGTCAGCAAGGATCACAGACGCTGGTGAGCTAACAACAAGTTCCAGTACCCTCCAGCATTTTCGCTTAAGGTTTTACTCCCGTTAATCACTGCTGAGTTCATCTTTGAAGATTTGTGAACGTCAGCCATCTTGCACAGCTTGGCCATGTAACTTATTTTTCCTGATTCTTGGTAATCAATACTTTTCCTATCAAACCTCATCAGAGGATTCCCCCCCCCCCCCTTCATTTTTCAGAAATAGGATTTTACCTTAGCTTGGCAAGTCTGTTCCTGTTCCCATCCTAATCCTGCTAGAAATGTGCATTGCTCATTACCCTTAATAACACATCTACTCTTTTTTTTCCTTTTCCTTTTTCTGCATGTCTGGCAGTTTTGTAGCTTTCCTCCTGTGAACTGAGTAAAGCTCAATTTCTGCACCCGTTTCTTTTCCTACAAGCCCAGCTGAGGCAGAAAGCCTAGGAGCCCTCACCATGCCCTCCATTCACAAAGCAATTCTTGATTTCTGATTGCATCCCATTGCCACAACGAGCTCACATCTGCCACCGGGTGCAAGCACAAGAAGGTACCTGCTGCAGAACAACTCCTCCATTTTATTCCTTTGACTCTCCTCAACCATGTCCTGAAAGGAGAGTTCTCCCTCTCCAGTATATAATCCTGTTGCAGCACTCCCTGTCAGAGTATTGTCATAAAAACATCTACCTTTCACCTGCCACATACCACATATTGCAAGAAACCTCAGTGAAGTCTGTACATGGGTATCCCCCAGAATGAAAGGCTCTGTACACATTTAATAACAAAATACCCATTTCACGTTTAGACCCAGGCGGAAGGACAGATGACAGCAACTGGCAGCAATATCCGAGCTGTTACTTCAGCCCGCTAAGACTGTGTTTTTTCGCTACTATTCTAAATATAAGTCTATATTTCAAATAAAAACATTTCACAAGGAGTTTTACAATAATTGGGAAAGCTTTCATGTCCCATCTGAAAGGGCTCCTTGAAACAGATTAAAAAAGAAAACATCAAGGAAGACATTAGGACTGTACCTTGCTCTTTCATCAGTATATACAGTTCATAATGCACATCAGGTGCCACAGGAACTGCTGTTCAAGGTTAAAGCAAGGTCTCTATGAAAGGGACAATTACTCTCTAGTGACAGATAAGGAGAAGAAAGTCAAAGCTTAACCGTGCGAGAAGAAAGGCAGGAGTGCTCAAAGTTAAGTGAAAAAGGCTACAAAAGCCTTTACCTCGGGAAGAGATCACTTCAGAACCTGGCTGTGAATTCAGGTTTTTATCTGCCACCAATAGTCCCCTGACAGCCTCTCCCTCCCCACGCCTGAAAGGCAGCGGTCATGCCAGCTCGAACGAGCCCCAGCGCAGAGCAGACCTCTCCTCAGATGGGAAGTCCACGTGGCTGGTGGGGACCGTGGGTAGCAGCAGGACATACAGCTCACAGCTTTACTGAGGGGGCCATGCTTGGACTGTGCTGGGGTGCTGGGTTTCATTTCAAGTTATGATTTAAAAAAAAAAAGCCTAGTTTCAGCATCCTTGTTAGGTACTAAAAGCATAATAAAAGCACATTTTCAAAAGGAAAATGAGAACCGAAGCTCAGGTCCAATCTAGCGCCAAATTTGGTGGAGAAGGGACGACTCTGCAAAATCATTCAAACATCACTTGTTCAGAGTTGACAAAAATGTATTTGAAGGCTCGTGATAATAGCCTTACTTTTTTTTTTTTTTTTTTTTTAAATTTATTTTGACATATCCTGATTTGCATTGCAGTTGGTCTCTGGAGTCTTTTTACAGATCCAAAGCTCTCACATTATGGAAGACCAGAGGAAAAAGATGTCAGACTGCATTGTCCAGGAGCACTAGATCAGCACACACATGAATGCTTATGTTGACTTCTGGATCCTTGATAGCTTTTGGTCAGGGGACAAACAGCAAAACTTTCAACTTAGGCATGAATCTAGGTGTAGCCATGAAAATTTCATATATTTTCCTTTATGCATGAACGTTCCAGAAAAAGTCTTACACCAGAAAATTCTCCTGAAAAAATAATTCTTTAAATTCCCTTTCACTAATGCTGTAGCCTTGTGTTGTTCTTTGTCCATAATAAAAAGAGCTTGCAGATCTAGATATACCAGCAAACATTCCCTCCTAGAACAAGCCTCTCACAGCAGTTTAGCATTTATGTTTCTCAAAGAAATAACCTAGGTCAGAAAAAAAAAAAAAGTTTTACATCTACAGAGAAGTGTTCTAGTAGGCACAGCTATGTGTTGATTAGATGTGTGATTCTCCCACCCTCTCCTCTTCCAGCTGACAAAGCTGAACTGGCCAAATTTAAGTTCAGCTCCGCATATTTGAGTTATGTATATGGACAACGTTTAGCACCAAGGGGCCTGGGGCTTCTTGACACCACCGCTGTATGACTGCCTCTGTCACTGGCCAAGATGCACTCACTGCAGAGGTGGAAATACACAAGTCAAAAAGCAAAACTCTAGGGAAATGAGGTTACTTCAATTTTGAAACAAAAAGGAACAAAGAATTGGAAGGGGCTTCCTAGATATCCAAACTTTCACTCTCGGTCATGCACAAAGGAGCTAGATGTTACTGTGTCAGAAGAAAAGTCCAAGTCCGGTGCCTTGTCTCTAACAAAGGCTGAGGGTGGTCACCTGGAGATGTGAACAGAAACATACAGGAGAATTTCCCAAGGCATTCTCTCAGCCTTCAACTGTTGACAGCTCAGAGACTTCCCAAAACAGATGTGCTTCCTGTGTATTTAATAATCCTCAATACTGCACTCTCTGATCTTGTCTAGTCTCCTTCTGAAGCCATCTAAACCCTTAGCATCCAAACATCCATAATTTTGGGAAGGAGTTCTGCAGCTTAACTACTTGCTAAGTGAAAAAACATCTCCTTTTGCTTGCATTCAGCATGGTTCCCCCTAAATTCATATGATACTCCCTTCAGATTTACAAATGTTGATTTAGATGCCCAGTTGCAGCCATCCTGTCCGAGCATGCAAGGATGGGCTTAGGAAAGCCAAACCCCACCTGGTGTTGAACCTGGTGAGGGACATGAGGGACAAGAAGGGCTTCTAGAAGTGTATCAGCAGCAAAAGGCAGACAAGGGAAAATGTGGGCTCAGTGCTGAATGGGGTGAGGGACCTGGTGACAAAAGACATGGAAAGGGCTGTGGTATTCTATGCCTTCTTCACCTCGGTCATCACTGGTAAAGTTTTCTTCCAGCAATCCCAGTCCCACACATGGGAAGGTCTGGAACAATGAAGGCTCACCCTCAATGGAAGAGGATCAAGTTGGGGAACATTTAAACAAATTAGACCTACGCAAGTTCATGGGATGCGATGTGATGCATTCAGGGGTGCAGAGGGAACTGGCCGATGTCATTGAGAGGCTGTGGCGATCAGAGGAGGTTCCCAAGGACTGGAAGCAAGCATCACTTCCATCTTCAAGAAGGAGGATCTGGGGAACTACAGGCTTAGCCTTACCTCAATCCCTGGGAAGGTGATGGATCAGATAATCCTGGAAACCATTTCCAAACATATGAAGGACAAGAAGGTGATTGGCAGTAATCAGTATGGACTTAGGAAGGGGGAAGATGTCCCTGCTCATTGCATGAGCGTTGGACTAGATGACCTTTAAAGGTCCCTTCCAATCCAAACCATTCTATGATTCTATGAATCATGCCTGACCAAGCCGAGAGCTTTCTTTGATGAAATGACTAGGTCAGTGGATGAAGGGAGAGAAGCACATTTTGTTTATCTTGACTTTAGCAAGGCTTGAGACACTGTCTCCCATTACAGCCTCACAGACAAACTGATCCAGTATGGGCTGGGTAAGTGGACAGCGATGATGTGCATTAGAAAATGGCTAAACTGTTAGGCTCAAAGGGTTGTGATCAGTGGCATGAAGCGGATTCCAGTCGCTCAGGGAATAACTCAGGGCTTAATACTGTGCCCAATACTGTTCAACATCTTCATTAATGACCTGGATGATGGGGCAGAGTGCACCTCAGCAAGTTCACAGAGGATGCAAAACTGGGAAGGGTGGCTGATGCACCAGATGGGTGTGGTACCATCCAGCAGGACCTCAACAGGCTGGAGAAATGGGTCAACAGGTACCTCCTGAAGTTCAACAAATGGAAGTGGAAAGTTGTGCAACTGAGGAGGAATAAACCCATGCACCGGTATATGCTGGGGCTGACTGGAAAGCAGTTTTGCAGAAAGACCTGGGGGACCTGGTGGACAAATGAAACATGAGCCAGCAACCTGCTCTAATTGACCTGCACGTTGCGAGGGAAGAGCAAAGAGACAGCGTTGCATGGATAAAGCAATTCTCAGGGCTGTACTCAGCCCCAGTATGACTGTATGTACATAGGGCTGAGATATAAAAGTTCAAGGATTGGACAAGACCAAATCATACCACAGCACTAAAACTATCCCTTTCCCAAAAAGCATTTTGGGCAGGAGCCACCTTCATCCTACCAAAACCCTTTTCCTAATGATTTCCCTGACAGGAGGACTCCTAAGCACTACCCAATATTTAAATATTTAGGAATAAGCTGTGCAATACCAAGTTTTTACAACTGATCTCCAGTCAAACTTTTTTTTTCTTTTTTTTTGTTTAAAATCATTATATCAAGAGGTCGGTTTACAAAACCAGAAACAACCAGTGTCTGATAAATCTTAATGTTGCAAATGTTGAACTCTGGTACATCACAATTGTATAACTTAAAATAACATCTTTTCAGAGAAGTAACTTTCTGGAATATGATTGAGAAACAAAATAATGCAAGAGTATTACCTGTGAAAAGTCAAAACATCAGGTTGTCACTAGAGAAAAATGCAGCAATATGAGGAGGTGCAACTGTAACTAGAAAAAGCAGAAAAATTTTTATTGTTTTGATTGTCAGGAGAGAAAAAAACCACACTTGCTTTCCTCAGCTAGATGAAAGGCACCAGTATATAAAGAAGAAAGATAGTTCTGGCTGACTCTGGAGTAGTAATTTACAGGGAAAATGGTAGTTCAAAGAACAAATAAAGTATTTATTCTTTTTATAATCAAATGTAAAGGCACACTCAAATTAAAGTCTAATTATAAGGGTAAAAAACACTACTAAGAAGCAGTTTCAAGTTCTGCAACCTTCCTTCATCTTGCCATCATAGCTCACTAAAAATGCGTTTCCTTTCCTTGCTGCTCTGTAAACACCCATGGAGCCAGAGAAAACTAAACTTAAAAGCTGGAAGCAAACTGGAAAAATGCTCTCGAACCTTCAACAACAGGCAGGAAACATTTTCAGGCATAATGTGGTGAAGTGGACGCAGCCACTGAAGATAAAGGATAAGATGATGCTTCCTATCATTCCTCTGTCCCTGGGTTGTACCTTGCAGCCATGTTGTATGAAGCCATTTCCTGCCGTCTCTTCAGTTTGAAGGCTCTCAGCCCCTTTCTCAGAAGCTGTCAGCCTGGCTCTGTCCTACAATGTCCTTGAAAGCGTCATAGGTGCCTCTCTGTCCTTGGCTGCACCATAGCTGCTTGGTCTCAAGGGATACGATACCATCTTCAAAGTCGACAAACTGCCTTGACCACATATATCTCTCTCTCTCTACACGTGAAGGCTGCACAAAGAAAAAGTAATGATATGCAACAGACAGCAATGAACCATCCAATTGCTTGGGGTTGGGATTATTTTTTGATTTTTTTTTTTTTTTAAATAAACATTGATACTTTTCCCTGTCCATAACTGGCCATCAGCAGACAAAAAGGTCCTCTACTCATATCCAGCACACACAGGGCTGCTGCACAGAATCCTATTGTTGCTTCCTGCATCATGTCCTGGAGCTTTAGAGCAGAAAAGCACAAGAAAAAAAAAAAAACCACGCATGTCAGACAAGCCTCATCACTACCTCTTTTTGGGTCCTGCTAAAATGTCAACTCTTGATCATTTTCTTTTGAATGAATGCCCACCTTTTGTGACAGGCTTTGAAACTCTCTTCAAAATGTGTCATTTAGGGGTAAATTCTTGTTTATGGCACTCAGCTTCCGAAGTTATTCTGTCTACATGAGATTTTATAGCCAGTAAAGCATGACTGAGTACACATGAAATAATAATCAAATTTGCTCTCCTGTTCTGAGATTTTTGCATGTAATCAAGCTACAGAGAACAATGCAGTTTAATCATCATTAATTTGGGATTGGCATTTATGTTTCATCTAGAGTTAATGCAGTCAAACTGAGAACAAAAGCAGCATATACAAAGGAGAGCCAGACCTTACTAAGAAGTCATTAATTAATAATGACTTTGATGATATTTAACCCATCAGCAAAAATGCAAAAGAACTTTAAGCACTATAATGTCACTGCACAAATTGAGTTCCTCATACTGTCACCAGTACATATGGTCTAGCAATCTTTTCAAGTGCAACATGATAACTCAACATGACTTCTTACAACACTCCATCATCACCACTAGACTCATCATTAATTTCAAAGGTATAATATGCAGTTTGGATTTTTATGGATCTAAGAAACATAGATTTGCTTAATCAAGTCATCTGAGACAACTCAACTTGAATCAGACCAAGTTTGCTGTATTTTTCCCATGCAGGGATACTCTCAAACCCCATAGTAGGCCAGTGGTAGAATTGGAAAATTAATCTGTCAGCATAATATAAGCCTCTGTTTTACCACTGATAATGTAACTTGGTCCCAGAGAATGTTTTCTGAAGCAGCAGGTTCTTTTCACTTTTACTGTTAGTGCTGCCTGCAGGCTTCCCAGCTGCCAGATCATGTTTCTCACAATTTTTTAATATTATCAGATCACACTGCAATGGAAACAGGTATTATCCACAAGCTCACATTTAAGTAACTCTGCAGTATACAAATACGTTGCTTAAGTGAGCATAGGTAGAACCACAAAAGCAGTAAAGAAGCAAAAGTACAGATAGAAATGTCATTTGTGAACGCATTTGATTTTGGTACTGATGAAACAATACTGATAAACATCTGAACAATCTTCTTAGATTATTACATTAAGTATTAAAGAGTTGCAGATTTATTCAGTCCCCTTCTTAAGATTCACTTCTTCAGGACCCACAATTCATTCATAAACTCCAGGTATTTTGGATCACTCAGTCTTATCTTCTGTTACTTAGTCACGTACCAATCTATTGATGACATACAACTTTTATTGTAAAGCATTAGCCAGGTGAAATATTTATTCTAGGGGTCAGGGCAGAGGAAAGAAGGTGGGAGGAGAAGGAATGAGCTTAGGCCACATTGCCAAGAGATGTAAGGATCAGATGCCTCGAAAGCACTTAAAAATACCTCCCAGCTCTCCAGTATCCAGTGTTCGTTTAAAACAGTGTTAGTTTGAAGCAGTTATGAAGGCAAAGAAAAATGAGTATAACAAAATATAATTAAAAGAATATCTGCCCAAACTTGCCTGAAACAAAAGTTAAAAGATGAATTGTGTTATTTTCATAGATGTTAAATCAAATGCCAAAGATGGTATTTGAAATGTCAACATTAACAAGACATATCAAGAAAAGTTAAGTTAGCAAGCTTTACACTTGCATTTCCATTGGATGACAAGACAGATACTTCAATCCTAGAGCCATTTAACAGCAAGATAGGGATGAAAACACACTTAGTGCCTCCTCCTCAAGGGGAGAAAGGGGTAGAAAAGACGTATTTAAGCTTCTCATTTGAAGACATTATTTCAAGTTTGGGGAACACTGACTTGAAGTTTTACAGTGCATGTAATTCAAGATGAGCTAGATTAGCAGAAACATACTATTTAAATGGTCTGACTTAACCTGGCTCACAATTCTGTAGGCATCTGGGGCATGGTCAAACCCAACCCTCAGGGATGCATTTTGCTTGGAGCCCAAACACTGCAGCCTAGCTGAAAGAACTACAATATGTAAATAATGAGGTAAAACAATCAGGTTGCACTCAATCAAAATCTACCCATGACATTTACAGTTTGAGCGATATGAAAACAGCACCTGGGGTGAGGATTACTTTGCCATACTTGGATGTATATGCCATGGGAAAGAACAGAAACAAAATTAAGGCAGAATTATGGCTGCAATAGAAGAGCAGGAGGTTTGGCTCAGAGGATACCATTCCATATACTGTATAAACTTTTTCATGTTCCTACTTCCAACTTTTTAACAAACCTACAAGTTACAAATCTTTTCATCTCTTCAAACAGTTATGCAAAACTGATGGTATAATTATGGTATAATTCTACAAGCAATCAAAGCTTTTTGTCTTGTAACTGGGGTGGAGCCAAGCCAATTCCAAAATGATCGCTGCAATACTCTTACAGCTGTGCTGACTAAAAAGAAGAAACAAAACAATACCTATACAGGACAGGAGAGGCAGTGGGGAAAGTAGAAAAGTTATAGTAAGTTAAAAAGTTCTAGTCTTCTAAGTGCAATGCTTCACCTCCCTGTGCCTGACAATTCATCTTTAGGGATAATCTTTCCAAAAATTAAATGGGTATTCTTCTCTGAGTGACAAGAAGATGAAGACTTTATTATTCAAACAAGTCTTCAACTCTGAAGACAAAGAAACTTACCACAGTACAGTTCTGTTCCTTGGCTCCACAGCTAAAGTAAAAGGTGACAAGAGTGGCTGATCATTTGCTACTAACGCTGACAAGGAAAAACAAGATGTAAAAAAATTATTTTGACTGAGAATTAAACCAGCACGTGCTTTCTACATTAAGCTAGTCCTTTAAAGCTTATTCCAGAATTTCCAAAAACAGCCGAGCGCTGCAAAGTTAATCAAAACAAGATGTCTCTGAGCAGTTGAGTACTGCAAGAGATCCTCCGGCGTTCAGCAGCAGGACCACCCAGAAATTTCTTTTAAGATGCAAGCCTAACAGCTGGGAAACCAAGCTTAGGCAAGTTAAACCATTTCTTCTCCTGTGTAACATTATCCCCCCTCCAGGACTGCTGCAGATAAATACGCTCTCATTCACAAATACAGCTGTACACTTAAATTTTGTGTTTTCTGATCTCATCAAGAATCCCAGAGAAGTTTTGGCAAGCATGACTATTAGATACAATTAAAAGCTCAACTGTGATACTTCTTTGTTAATTGCAAACAGCACTGTGATTGTGAAGCGTACCTATATTTGCAGAGAGTTCAAGTATTTTTGCATATTTTTAAAATACTCCATATTTGATAGTTGCTGAAAAGAAGAGATACCGGGGGAAAAAAAAAATAGTAAGAATGCATCAAGATCTTTTTTTAAATAACCAGAGAAAAATCACTTACAGTAATAGTTATATTTTATTTTCTCTTTCAGTTTCAGTGTGCAGTATTTTCAGCATTTTTTTTTTTTTTTTTTTAAAACTTAAACATACATCTAAAATTATATGCTTTCCTTTTCCTTTGAGTACAATTGCTTTTGGGGTTGGGGCTCCAAGCTTTTGCTCATCATTGCCCTCAAACTATACAAGACAACACCACAGGGTGCATTACCTTATCCTTCGTCACGTTGATCCAACTTGATGGTATGGGTACACAGACTGATGAGAATGATAAGCTCACACAAAATGCACGTGACAAAAAGCAGCGCATGCTTCACAAATGCTCTGCAGCATTTATACCCAGTTAACTTGAATACAGCTAAAACTTGACATACGATAGAAGCTCTCCTGGGTATGATGTGGGATTCTCAAGATTTTCAATGGATACTTTAAGGTAGCATGCACGAAGAGTTCACCTGAAATCTCAATATTAGGTAAAATTAGCATATTGGACTTCCCCAAAATTTTGCTACATTGCTTACTCTAGTTCTTACAGCAGCTTGCTTTCACTTCAAAATAATTAAACTACCTAAAAACTACCAAAGTACTTTGCTCTCTTATAACTTTCATCAATTGTATCCTTATAACCAAAGTTGTTTTAAAGGTAAAAGAGCAAAGCACCTACCATTGTCACTTAGTTGACTTCTACCTTTAGTAGGAAGTTTAGTTGGGATTGTACATGGAAAAAGTCTGCTTTATGCAATAAATGTACTTGAATCGGTTCCCCTTTTTCTCTCACCCCATCCCTTTCAACCACCAGGTAAGATCCTGAATGACCAAATTTAATTAAACTGCTTATTGCTATATTTATTGCTCATTATACCCTAAAATTTCTTTTATTTAGGAAGCATAAATACTTAGCCGTGACAGCTCCACAAAATCTTAAGACAAACCAGGTCTGCTGCTCTTGGAGAACTGTCTTTGCAGTGTTTTTGACACAACCTCCTTATCTGCTATATAAAGTTAACAGCCATTTAAAAAGGAGAATGGCGAGACAGAATGCTCTTAAGGCAAATCTACTAAATATCAACAAATTACTTTTAACCCAAAAGGTTCCACTTGTTCCCCACTTCGTTTGATCTAAATCTGTTCATTTATTACTCAGTGCTTTAGGAATGCTGCTGGTGGTTAAGAAACAAGCAATGTCTTGGTGCTGAGAAGGCATTCCTACCAAAGCAAAAGTAATACACAATCATCTACTAGATGCTTTAGGCAAGAAATGACATCTGAGTATACACTTAGAGAAGATTTAAATAAACTCATATTCAGTTTCAACTGGCAAAGAGCATAAATAGTAAAGAAAATACTTTGAATCCTGCAAATAAGAACTGCTTTACAATGGGTTGTAGTTTCCAACTCTTCACTCTTGCACTCAGTGCAAGGGAGGGGGCATGCTGAAATGAAATGTAATCAAACTTTATTTAATGGGCCAGTGGGTAGCTGGCCCAAAAACTATTTATAGAAAGTTGGCTAGCATACAGTGTTCTTAAAGGAGGGCCACATTACAGATTTAGTGAAGTAGGTTCTTTGACAACTGAATTGTAAATGAAGTTTTAAACATTAATCTGTCTTAAGTATGCTCCCAATCATGCCATACCTCTAATCTTGTAAGGTTGTAAAGAAGCCAGTTCCACTGCAAAGCACATTAAAGAAACTGTTCGCTTTGGTTCGCCAGGACACCAAATCTAAGTCTTAAGCCCAAACACATTTTTACCCTGTTCTCAATGAAAAACTGAACAGCCTGATTTTCAGAATTAGCTTTCTGTCTACAGCAAGTTAAAAACATTCTGTGAAATACAATTTTGCCTTAAGTCAATCTCAAGGGACAAGTGATTTATTCTTTTGCTTTAAATCCAACATTGGTATTTCTTAGTGGCCATTGTTTTGCTGTTACTGTCCCCACTGCATATCTCTTGGCTCTTGTCACTAGGCAGGAGTGATTTTAAATATGATTTCACTCCAAAAGAAGTGAGGGTGGGGAAAGTGTGTCTAGGAAGTAGACAGGAAAGCGTGCTACAGGTGAAATATTAGATTTGAAGCACTACCGGTATGTGTTTCCACACTAGGAAGACCCTTAAATTACATTCCCTTCAGGTCACTGAGAATTTCCTAAGAGGAGGTGCCCTTCTTTAGACACTTCGGACACGTTTCATGAGGTATACTACAACAAATCTCCAAGGAGGTTAAAACGGATGGGAGTTATTACTACCAGTGAATCTGTGTGAGGTTAGAACTGACTTCATCAGCTCTAAAGCTTGACTTGAAACAGGTAATGCAAATACTTGCTTGAAGGCCAGCAATGGGCATTTGAGGAAGGGGGGTCTGTCACGTCTGATGTTTTTCATCCAGCCATGCTGACTGCTTAATTCAATGTATTCCTTCACTGGTTGGAAAGATTCTATGGCAAGTCCCAAATTGGTTTGGAAAGTTTCATAAAGAATCTAGCTCCCAAGGTAAAGTAACCAGCTATTCTGTGTTAATCATGAGGAGCTTAAAATGATGAAGAATTTAACAGTTTGTAACACAACATATACTGTTATATGGTGAGAATATGACTAACCTGATGCTTAAAAAATATATTAAAATCTATTTTAAATTTTGGAAAATAGCTTACAAAAATATCTTCACTTAAACTATATATCATACAAAAACTGACTGGTGTGTGGGTTTACAATACAAAACAATTATTGGTGGTTACAAAAGGGAAGTGATCTATACTACCCTTAATGAAAACACAGGGCATTATATCTCACTGCCTTGAATTAGTCTCTTATCAGAATTAAGATAATTTCCAATATAACTCAAAAACTTTCAAACAGTATCTATTTTATTAAACCTTTTTCTGAACTCCTGTTCAGTTTCTTTTAAAAATCACCACAGTGCTGTGGCCCAAGAAAGAAGAGTAACCCAACTAAGGGCAGAAATAATTGCTCTAGATAGTAAGATCTGTAGAGCGCTAAATACAGCAACATCTACAGTTGTTTCTACTGCCCATACTATCAGTTTCCTCTATCAGTTTCTAAAAGGAAGTGACACCAACGGACAATTCCTTTGTAATCAATTTATGGGCAGAAGCAACAATTTTTGGTCTAGATTGGAATTAGTTTAAATACATGGGTTTAATAAATACAAATATACACATCTGTATACATTAAATGTTGTCACATGTGTATAATTTCAACATATACATTATATACAGAAATACATACAGTACATGCTCCTCCTGACAACACTATCTCATTTTTCCAAGTGTCACCAAAAGGTGTGATAAAAAAATGAAGAGAGGTTAAATATAGGATGTGACTGAGAACCAAGGTATAATTTCTCTATAATTAAAGAATTGTAACAAATACAACTAAAGACAAATGCTGCGCTAGATTTCCCCATGTAATGCTTAGGAATCAATGGGGTTCCCTGGGTGGTGAAGAAAAGCTAAATCTGGCCCCGTGTTGTGTCCTAAAATTCATGGATATTTGTACTGTGTTTGTGTCTAAAGCATTAAGTATACAACAGGTAATAAAAGAGGTTGTGTAATCTAACACCTTAGCCAGTCCCAAAGTAGACCACAGCAGCCTTCTGATTCTTAACTGCTAGCATAATTTTTTTAAAATGAGAGTGGTTTGAATCCAGATGACTCCATGGTCTCAGTTAGGAAAGGTCAAATGGTTATTGACTACTGGGGAGCTTGCACCATTTTGTCTCTTAAAATGCTGTGCAGCAAATAAGAGCCATTTCTTAAATATACAAAAGGCTGATCCAGAGTAACTAGTCCTCTCTTTTACTGTTATGTCTCAAAATAAAGGAATTCAAAAGAAGCTACAGTAAAGTGGATCACAAGAATGCCTCCTTAGTACAGTCTCTCAAGACAAATTAATCAACATATTCCAGTTTTAAAGCACTTCAAGAAAAAGTGAGATGCAAAACAAGATGTAATCTGTACATTAAGATGGATTTCCAAAAGGAACATGAATTCGAGCACAAGGGAAAAAAAATGAGGACAATACAGATGTCAAGACATTCAGTAGCGTGGCTTCTGTTCATCTCAAATTACAGCACAGCTCATGCACCACACATCTTACAACTTTACATACTGTACATGATATAGAAATATTTAAGTTAAAATTTCTTTTACTGATATACTGTACTCAAATTTTAAATCCTGAGAAGAAAAAAGAAAAATGTGTGGTTACGTATGTGCACTATATCTCTGGTATCACCAACACATACACCACAGGATATCAGAAAGTCCAGAGAGAGGAATTACATGCTGGAAGTGTAGCTCATGAAAGCCATTTTCTCTTTTCCTTGTTTGGGAGAGACATTAGGAAAGAATTTCTATTCTGTACTACACAACAGTATATACAGGTACATAAAACTATGATGTTTTCTAATGACTGCAGCTTGCAATAACAGTCTTTCTGTCAGTTTCTTACCAGCTGCAACACAGTGGCTTCAGCTGAACATTAGGAAGAAGAATAATACCAGTTACCTTGCACTGTAGTACTTGCTCATATCTTACAGTTAGTAAATGTGTCTCAGTTTAGTCCCAAACACCACTTGAAAAACGCTAACATATTTCTTTCCCCTCACATGTGTCTGGTGTCAACAACAACAAGAACTACAGTAGACTTTTCAGGTGATTTCCAGTGCTGCAGAGCACTTGTCCATGCATTCTGGAAGTAAAACAGGCAGGTCCATATTTATCACAAATGCAACCCCAGATACTTTCTTGATCTTGCATTCCCCATAATTCATATCAGATTCCAACACTAGTCATGCAATTCCATTACACATCAGGGTGTTCAACATGCTGTGACCTTGTGGACGTTTTGCAAACAAGTTAGTAGGTGATGATATGGGGTTCCTGGAGATGCTACCACCTCAAACACTGACTGAAAGGCCCTCCGATCTAATTCTTCATCTATCTGGTGTCGGTAAAAGTCTATGGCCACCAAACAGAAGATGTTAACATCCACTTGCTCAGATTTTCCCATTCTGCTGATAATATGTGGAAGACTGAAATATAAGTTAAGGTCATAATATAACAGAAGTTGCTCATCTTTTGGTATAGCACTTTAAACCCTGTCCTCCAATAAAATGGTGTATTTTTGAGTTCACTAACAATGTTGAAGTGCAAAATACTGTCATGTATCAATTCAACTGCTACTACAGAAATCCTATTTCTTCATTAACTTCACGCAATTTCTTATCCCCAGAAATTCATTTTAACCTAGCAGTAGTTTTCTTTATCCACTGGAGCAAACAGTGCAATCAGCACAACAGTCACAAATGCTGATACCCGAAGAGCATTGCTGAGATTAAGAGTCATTAGGAAGTTGTAAACATGACATAGTGCCACTTTTTTGCCCTGTCATCAAATGCAACAGTTATTTTTCTGTTTGTTTGTTTGTGGGTTTTTTTGTTTGCTTGTTTTTAGATAAACCCAGCACTGATACCACCTATGTCTTTTGGCTGTTCCAGCTTGTTTGGCTGATAACATTCCATTGCCAAAGCTCACTATTACTGCAGTGCATCTCCAGGGGGACACTTGCAAAATACAGTTTGTATGCAGAGGATAATTTTCGTTAATTTGAGTTTGTTCTCTTTTTTTTTTTTTTTTAAATATATTTTATCTTGCAGATATAGAACAAAGCTTTTAAAGGTCACTGCAAAGCTATCTGGTGAAGCTTTTAAAAAGTCCTTCAAAGTAAGGACTTTCCCAATCATCTTGCATAGTCACAAGGAACAGATCTTAAAACAGTAGTTTTAGGTAACTTCGTTCTCATAATCTGTTTAGAAGTTCTCTTTTTTCCCCTCAAACCTGAGGCACCAATAGCACAAAGTGATGATATACACCACTACTAACTGCAGTAAATCTGCCTCTTTTTGTGTTAAACTTGTATTCTTATCCTTCAAGGCTATCAATGTGCTTTACAGAATCATGTATTTACCCAGAAATAGCACACATTCAGTCTTTTTAGGATACATTGCTGAAATCCATTGACTGGTAGAAGCACTGACAAAAAAACAGGAAAGACTCCACATTGCCATTGCCACAGGTGTTCTTTGTGTGAAATTAGAGAGAGACAGCATCACCCAGTCACGGACCATTGAGGACTGTCCAGTGCTATGTAGTGTCTGGAACACCTAAAAAAAATATTTTTACACAGGAATAAAGACATGGTAGATGGACATGGGAAAGAGTTTAGTTTCTCTTGTAAAGGTTCTCCCCAGCTACAAAGCTCTGAGGTTCACAAACCATATTCCTGGAGACAACTCTGAGTCTAAAGAATTAATGAACACAATGCCTAGACAAAGAGATTCCACAAAAGAGTCAACCAGGATCCAACTGGACTCATGACATCTGTGCCAAACTGAAGTAAGCATACAGAAATGCAAGACTTGTCTGGTGTCCCTATTTTTATACATTAAATGTGGTGCGCACATGCACTCTCAAGTGATGCATGAGTCCAGTAAGTAGGTGCTGAAGAACAAAATACCCAGAAGCCCAACAGGAGCTTGACTGTAGAGTTCACAAGGCCAGATGACTTGGCTCCTTGAGATCTAAAGAGTCTGAGCACCAGGATCACAACTATTAATTTTCTCTTTATTTTCCCATTATCAATGATTCAACTGTACTGCTGTGAGCTTTGTCTTCCAGGCAACATGGTGATTCTAGCCCTCCATGTTGCCCGGAAGACAAAGCTCACAGCAGTACTGCTCAATCACTGCAACTGGTTTGTTAGATCTAACAAAATTGATATTTGCCCCTCCGATTGAGCTGTCAGTTATTTAGAAGTCTTCTGAAACATTTAAGAAAAAAAAACCAAACAAACAAAACAAACACTACCTTATAAACTACTGTTGCCATGAATTGCGGGTAAGGCTGCTGATTGGATAAAAATTCTCCAATAACTTTATTCATTACATCTTGTGGGGGGAAAAAATCATCAAGGAACTGTGGAAGGATCCGTGCCACTACTCTAGCTTCAAAAGGAAATCCCTTCCTGATCCTGAAAATAATAAAAAAGAACATATTTTATGATTGAATTCCAGTAAGTATCTCGTTCTTTTCCAATTTAATTGGCAATAGAAAGAACATTTTACTTTCATCTCTAGATAGGCAAAAAAGTCTTCAACACTGAGGAATCCAAGTCTTCATGTAATCTTACTCTAACAGTCTACCCAAAATGGTCTATCAAAGCTGTTAGAAGTTGTTACAGGTGTTGTGTCCTCCCCACCCCCCTTTTTTTTTTTTAAATAGTCAACAGTTTTTGAAGCCCTGGAATTGCATCAGAGACAAGATTTAGTAATAGGAATGCTGAAAAAACTAAACAAGAACAAAAAAAGGACAGAGAGATCACTACTCCTAGTTATCAGAGAAAAGACCATTTATAAGCAGAACACTCATTTCTGTTCATAGCATCGTTGCATTTTTTATTCAAGACCAGGATGGCCAATATATCGAACAGGAAAAGCAAGTTGCGCTGCACTGTAAATGGGGAAAAGATACTCCAACTTAAAGACAATTTTACTTAAATAACACTGATTGGAAAATCTTCCTAAGAAAGGCCGCATCTGTTGATGTGTCAAGATCAAGTCACCATCATGTGATTATTCCCTGCTGAAGTTATTTTCTGCTTGTTGTATTCATGTTTGTTTTGCTAACTCTTAGGAGTGATATTTTCAAAAGCACTCAAGCACTGCTCTAGTTCTGTCCTCACTGAGTGCAGAAGTGAAACCCTCATCCAGTTTTATGGAAAAACCACTGAACACTTTAAAAAATGTAAACCATTATCCCACAAACTACTATGCAAAATCTAACATGCTATGCTCACTTAAGACAGCTTGAGATTGTCAGATCAAAACAAGGGTTTTGAAATATTTCCATTAAATGAGTTCCATGTGAATACAGAAGTTTTACTGTACCCTTCCATTGCAATTACTTAACAGCCTTGGAAAGAGCAACACTTGGGTGGGGGAAGGGAAAAAAGGTTTTAAACTGTTAGGGTGGTTTGAAAGATTATTTCCCATAAACTGGATTTATATCCTTGATTATGTAGAAGACATCCTGAAAAGCACTTAAGAGTTTGACCTGAAGGGAGCTGGAAATACATTTATAAAGTATTATGGTTTGTGCAACACACAGTATCAGTTAGGACATGTCTGTTTTCCATTTACATTCCTGTACATTTGTGCTGCCTTCAGCAATTCCATCAGTGTTACTGTGTATACTAGGAGTATCAATTTTAAGCAATGGTAAGCAGAGAAGCATCATTAGTTAAATATTAGAACTGTCAAATAGAGAAATGACCACACAGTGCCAAACAGAATCATTTCCCTCCCAGTGCCCCATTACACATTTTATCCTCTTACCTATCAAAAAGGACAGATACTCGTTCCATAGCTACGATCACAGATTCACTGTCGGGAGCAGCAGGATTTGCATCTGTGGTACGACTGGGGCTGATTTTTTCCTTTCCTAAACCAAAATAATTTGTTACAAGTTTAGTGTGAATGCTAAAATAAGACCTCTTCATCCTTGGTAAGCTACAGTCTTTCAGCACATCAAAGGTATAAAAACCATAAATACCTGTGTACATGCAAGTCAGCATTAATCCAAGTGCTGCCATTGCTCTGTGGGGGCTCTGCACATTCACTCTGTCAACACTCAGTTTAACTAGCGATTCACTATCCAGCCTAGAAAGTTGCTCTGAAAGAAGGAGTCGTTCTAATCCTCTCAGGACACAATGATAAATAATGGATGGTGTTGATTCATCACTTCCAGACACCATGACTCCACACATCTGAAATAGAGGAAAAAAAGCCAACTATCTGTTTTTGAGGTGTCTTTAGGTCATCTTCTAGCACCATACCACTGCAGCTAGTATGGAACTGCATCAGGTATTAAGAAAACCTGATGAAACTAAACCCAAAAGCACACCTACACCACAATAATCAAGTTAAGTGTTAAAGATAGCTAGGTAGCAATCCCAGGTTACATGACCACCTGTGATTGGAGGCATCACAACATACCTGTATAATTCCTGCAGAGAATTCAGGCCCTACATCAAGTGGGTAATTCTCGATCAAATAGAAAGCAGCTGCACACATTACCAAGATGTGCTGTTGGTTATGGATATTCACACAACTGTAAATAAGCAAAACCACTAGTGGTCACTTACATCAAAGTTGTCTAGGTCACAAACAGAGACAATATAAACAATCCTTAGAAACACTAAGTATTTTTTCACATGAAATTTATGCAATTTCAAAAATCACACGAAGTATCACCAAGATGCCATAAGAGAGCACTGGTTATCATGGAAATCCAGTGCAACACAAGAAATTTTTCAGCAATATAATTACAAGCTATCATTGCCCTGACTTGTTTAGGAGAAATAAACTTCATTACTGATCCTGCAAGTCTTATTCAAAGAATATGCCTTTTGACAGAAAAATAAGGTTTAGGGAACACAATTTACCTAAGAGACGAAAGTCTGAGCTATCAGTTTTCTCACCCTCAAATATCCTTTTGCTTCTGTAAATCAAACCTAAAATTGGCTGATATTTTCAATTAAAATGCCAAAACCTGCTTGATACAACAGCCTGCTCTAAAATGTACTGACAACAGCAAACCATAAAGAGCCCTTTTGTTCACACATAAGCATGCAACACTTTGGGGCAGGGGGGGAGGAAGGGAGGAAGAGTCTTACTGTGCTACTCCTCTCAAATTGGAGAGCAGATACTCGCTGATAGTTGGAATGAGTTGCTTCGCTGTCTCATCAAGCAAGTCACACTCAAGGATATAAAGAATTCCATGCAGAGCTCCAATCCGACTTGGCATATGGGTGCTTCTTAGGGTTGATTCCAGCAGTCGACTTACTGGTTCAGCCACAGCTTTATCCTAATACATCCAACGAGAGTATTCATTAGAAGTCAACACTGGTTTAATACTGGTGGCTCCTGTCATTTGGAAATACTTGGAACAAAATTAAAGAGCAGAAAATATGGCATGAACCAGAGCCTGGCTTAAGACTGCTTTGAATCAAATGTCATGAGATTAATATAATCAGATAAGAGATGATTTGCAGATTAACTAGTAAACTGATGCTACTTTGTTTTACCTGTAAAAAGTTATCTCATGATCTAAAGCCAAAAAAACCAAGTTAAGCATTAGTTCAGTAAATAATATCTGCTATTAAGAATCCTCTACATATAGGACTCGGATGGTTGGAATTTTCTGGCCTTCTAAGCTAACCACAAAGGATGCTTCTGTCTGAAACTGATTGGTAGATGCCTACAGTCTGCATCCAAAAGAATACTGTGCCATCCACTCAACAGTACAGCATTCCATTTATTTGTTCTCTGAGACCACTGGCACTCAGACCTACACATCTTTCTCTCCACCACTCCCATGATCTGGACGAGGGGATTGAACACACCCTCAGTAAGTTTGCAGATGACACCAAATTGGGTGGGAGTGTCGATCTGCTTGACGGTAGGAAGGCTTTACAGAGGGATCTGGACAGGCTGGATCGATGGGCTGAGGCCAATTGTATGAGGTTCAACAAGGCCAAGTGCCAGGTCCTGCACTTCAGCCACAACAACCCCATGCAACGCTACAGGCTTGGGGAAGAGTGGCTGGAAAGCTGCCTGGCGGAAAAGGACCTGGGGGCGTTGGTTGACAGCCGGCTGAATATGAGCCAGCAGTGTGCCCAGGTGGCCAAGAAGGCCAACAGCATCCTGGCCAGTATCAGAAATAGTGTGGCCAGCAGGACTAGGGAAGTGATCGTCCCCCTGTACTTGGCACTGGTGAGGCTGCACCTCGAATACTGTGTTCAGTTTTGGGCCCCTCACTACAAGAAAGACGTTGAGGTGCTGGAGTACATCCAAAGAGCAGCAACGAAGCTGATGAAGGGTCTAGAGCACAAGAGGCGTGGCTGAGGGAACTGGGATTGTTTAGCCTGGAGAAAAAGAGGCTGAGGGGAGACCTTATCGCTCTCTACAACTCCCTGAAAGGAGGTTGCAGCGAGGTGGGTGTTGGTCTCTTCTCCCAGGTAACAAGCGATAGGACGAGAGGAAATGGCCTCAAGTTGCGTCAGGGGAGGTTTAGATTGGATAGTAGGAAAAATTTCTTCACCGAAAGGGTTGTCAAGCATTGGAACAGGCTGCCCAGGGAAGTGGTTGAGTCACCATCCCTGGAGGTATTTAAAAGACACGTAGATGTGGCACTTAGGGACGTAGTTTAGTGGTGGACTTGGCAGTGTTAGGTTAATGGTTGGACTCAATGATCTTAAGGGTCTTTTCCAACCTAAATGATTCTATGAGTCTATGTTTAGTCTTCAAACATCAGGCTGGTATCAAATACTTCACTCCCTGTTATCAAAGTACAACAACTTACTGGAACATGCAAAATCTATTCTAAACTGTTAGATTTGAAAAGTCTTTTTCTTATATTTAGTAGAAATTATTTGTTTTATCTTGTCCCTGTATTCATTAAGTATCTAAGATACAGGCCAGTTTTACAGTGTGTGCTCTCTAGTTGCTCTTTTTAAGCAGATTTTCTACATCACCGAGCACAACACAACAAGCAACTCTTGATGGAATCAACTTTTTTTTTTCCTCCCAATAACCAGTTATATTCAGCTGTTTGCTCGTGAGAAGGTGTTATTAGTTCACTGAGTGGGAAATTACAGCCTAGTCAGAACAAGCTGATCTCTAAAACTGCTTCTGCATGTTTGGCATCACTTTCACAGCCTTCCCTTGCACAGCTGCTGCTACAATAACTACTGGAAGCCCTACCCCAAAACTCTTTCAAAACTTTTCTTGTCACTATTACCCATATAGTTTTATTTATACCCATATAGACTAATGAAGTCTTAGAAAGTTTCTAGAAATGCTAACTTCTTCCAAAATAATTTGTAAATTTTTTCCTAAATAATCGTACTCCGAAATGTCCATTGGAAAATACTACTGCTCTCTGGTCTACAGATTTAAAGACAGCAACACATTTCATTAAATAACGTGCATTAATAATGTTCTTTCCCTAAGTGCAGAACGATGCAATGGAGGGAAGAGTGAGGGAAAGAAAAGGAATAGCTGACTATCAAGCTATGTATTCATCACATGCACTGTCCCAGCCTCTCATGAGATTACAGCCACTCACCTGTAACAAAAATCTAGCAATAACTGTTCCACAGTCCTCATTTCTGGCCTGAAATGTAACAAATGAGTCCAGGGCAAAGGTAACACTCAACTGAATAAGATAAACCAAAAAGCACATTAAATTAAGCTCAAACCTCAAAAAAACCCCAAACCAAACAACCTTTCTGTTTGAATATGGGGCAACTGGAGATGTTTGCAACCTCTGAAAGTCCAGAATACATATCCTATTACTTCTTACAGCCATGCAGATCAGCTAAGGGATTTTCCTGGAGACAAACCACTCTTACCAAGTACATCGGATTTTGCTGCAGAAGCTAAGGATGAGTTAACCTAGACACTCATGAATTTGCAATGAACTGCCATGAGAATTTCTTACCATTCCAAGAACAGCAGCAGCTTTACAAGTGGCTGGTATCAAATACTGTACAAGAATCTCATCTTCTGATGGATGCACCTTTCGCAGTTCTGTCAATGTTGTATACATCATCTCAAACTGATTCCTTTCTGTAAATAAGTCTGATACTGCCAGAAGCTGTACACAAATTAAAATTGAATATAAAAAAGCCCATTAGCAGACAGCCAAAAATCAACTCTCCCTTCTGTTATAATTGTCAGCAAAAGATTCCTTGATCGATCTATTAAATGTGTAAACATTAACTCAAGTGTCTGGAATAACTATTGTTATCCAGAATTAATTCCACCATCCATCTCAGATAACAATTATCTCCAGATGGTCCTTTCTTCCAAAACATTTACAAAACCAAATCCACTATAGTAAGTAATTCTGGAAAATGAATCAACATTGCTATTTACAATGTACTAAGCCACCCCAAAACACACAATACATACTGTCTTGCAAGGATAGTTTCATTTTAAGTCTTTTACAATAGTGAATAAGGCTATCAAGACACATTCCACACCTGTGTTCTTTAGTTTTGCTTCTACACTTCAATAGTCAATTTAATCCTCTAATACATTGTTGTTCCATCTTCATTTTCTTACAAAGAGATAGGATAAGCAAAATCCTGAAATCTACTTTTAGCAAGTAGTCAAGTAAAATACCAGCTATCATTAAGTAACAATAAAGTGTTTGTAAGGTAGTAGCAGAATATGCAATCCAGATGCTTAAATAGTTTAAATCAGTATAATGTTATAGTTGCTCAAGTTGTATTTCTGTACGGCCTGTATAATAGCACTGCCAAGAGAAATCAGTGTTTCCCATATATTAAAAGATACTTTACAAATGCTGCTTAGCTCTGAATATTTGGTAACATATACTCAATTATGACTCTGAATAATAGTTTAGACTTACTGATCGCACCACTTCGCTAATCAAAATGACTGGCGTTCTCTTGCAAGGGTTTGATGGCAATATCCACTGACTGTACAGTTCAAGCAAGAACTGAGAACAAGAATGTATATCTACACCAGCCCGGTGTTTCCTGCAAGGCACAATAAGCAAGTGTTAAAATGGCTATTCCTAAGCCCTGCTAAAATACTGGATTTGAAATAATACAGTTATTTACCAGTATCCAATTTATAAACCCAGCTTATTGAACTCAACATGAAGAGATAAAAGCTTATTGATAAGTCAAAGGAGAGACAAGAAAAAAAATAAGACACCTGGTGTTAATAGGAGAGGTTGGTGGTGAGGAAGGAGCAGGTATGTCATTCTCATCTTCTTCATCCTCACCCCACTCTTCTTCTCTCAATGGAGTGATATTATTTCCTAACCATATGGAGTGTATAGAGACCTTGCAATATAAAAAAAGAAGAAAAACAAATAGAAAAGAAGCACAACATTTAACAACCTTGTAGTCAGATTAGAAAAATCTTAGAAGCCCCAAACATTTTTCATTTAAATGACAGGCAACAGACAGACTCAAATAACTTTTACATGAACTGCACATCACTTTTTTTTTTTTTTTTTTAAAAAAAAAAACCAAACCTTTTTCAATATTTTAGTTTAACTCACTTTAAACTGTATGGCACAGCAGAAACAGTAGCACCATGTGCTTACTACAGCAATACAGGTGACGCTGAAAGCAGCATCTGGCTAACCTGTAAGCACGCACTAACAATGTGCATGCATCATCCCGAAGTCAACGTACCAGATCTAAAATCTAAAGTAAAGTATAAATATTTACAATTCATATCAAGCAAGAAAATAATTCAGAAAGAACTGTAACGACTGCAGTTCAACAGAAAACACATTTCTAACTCTTCTCAAACCATAACTCAGCATATCTGATGGCAATATAACCCTTCTTCTGAAACCAGACAAGACTAAGATTTCAAGTCCTTTGACTAAGGCTAGACAAACAATGATCTACAAAGAAGAAAACTTCTTAGTTCTTCTTTAAGTTTTATTTACAAAATTAAAGTTTCAGAACAATAAGACCTGCTGACAGCATTTCGTAAATTATCTGTCTGAAGATTCCAAAACAAAATCAGCACTTCCTGTGTTTCAATACAGGTATTACTTTTTCCTGTAAAGTTACTTACTTTACATAGCTCAAGACTTCTTTCTTAGACAAAAATTCACCCTTATGTAGAATTCTTTTTCATGTTAAGCAAAAATATAGGCACATTTATTTATTTTTCAAGCAGGATGTCTGATGCCTAGTATTGTTATAGAGTTAACAGTTTTTGTAAACAACACATAGGGTCCGTAAACCTGCAAATACTGAACGTTCAAGCCATTTAGAATCTCAAGAGAACATACAGACACCTAGAGTCAGACAAGTGATCATTTAGTCTTCCCTATGCAAAAGATTCCTCAAGAAAAATAATGTCATCTGACTTTAGTATTTAAGTTTTTTTCACTAATACATACTATTCAAATAGTGAAACAAATACTACATTTAAAACTTAAATGTAACTTCATGTAAAGACTAATTTTTCAAGGAGATAAATAACTGGATAAGGACTATTTTTTTATTCACTGTATGTAGTGCTAATTTTCCAACTAATATCATCCAGTGAAATTTATGTCCCTACACTGGATTTATTTAAAATTAAAACAACATTGCTTATTTTATGTCCAGTGATTTTTCATTTCCTAAGGACTACTGCAAGCACGCAATAGCAAATTAAAATCCAATAGTTAAAGTGGAAGCTAACACTACAAGGGCTCTTTAACACACAAGGCTGAAAAGTACAACTCAATAGTTGGCTCACGAGTAGACCTCACACACACAAGCAAAAATTCCACGAGAGGTGGGACAGCTGGCTGAGAGGAGTCACCCAGTTATGATCTATCCTGCATCACTCAGCTTTTAGTTTACATTTGATGTTAAGCAATGCCTCTTAACTGAATTTTCAAAAACTGGAAGAAATGTAGTAAAAGTCAAATTCAAAGTTAAGGTTTTTAACAAACCTGTCCCAATTTATAATCCATATCTCCTATTTCTCGTTCAGTATTGATCTGCAGTAAGAGTTTTTCATGGCTGATAAGAGCACCTATAACAAAATAGAAGACAAGTTTTTAAAACATGCATAACAAAGTAGATGGGAAAATGGCTTCATTTCCTGCAAACTGGATTTCAAGTAAATTCCTAAGACTATCTTTTCTACCTTTTAAATTCAAAAGAAATTCACTCTTCCCTTCCTCCCCGCACACAAGCACTTACCTGTAGTAGCAGGAGAAAGTGATGGAACAGGGTCCCAAGCTTGGTATAAGTGATGAGTAGCAATATTATCTCTCTTAGATACCAATGCTTGGATTTCCTGTTCAACAATTCCCCTGATAACACTTAGCTTCCTCCCAAACCTGAAAACCCAACAGAAATAAATTTAAGCAGATTTTCCCTTTAACATTTCTGTGCAAGTCTGACTAGCTTACCCTACAATTATTTTCGTTATCAGGGATGCTAAAACTGAGAAATGTTGAGAAATACATTCTGCACACTGTTTACTAGATTTTAATAAGATATTGTCTTTTTCAGATACTGTCTTTTAACTCAGCAGGTTTGTGATGCTAAGTCCATGTAACTTCTATGTAAACAGATTCATCTGTATACACTCTTGCTTAGAAAATACAGTCTATACACATTTTTGCTACAGCTAGATTAAGCAATTGTAATTATGTATTAATCACAAGTATAACTTCTATGCATTTTAGAGCAAGTAAAAGAATACCTTGTGTCCAGAGCTTTTAAAGCTTTGTTGCGGGGCTGCTGTTCCAAACAGCTAACTGCTGGATTGCCGGCAACAGGTATTGTCATTGCACTCAGCACCAAGGAAGTTATGGCTTGCACTGCAAGAACATTAATTTGGGTCCTCTCTGTATCTTCCTGTAAAATGAACTTACTGTAATTTGAATTGTAAAAAAAAAAAAAAAAGAATCCTCAAAGTCCTGAATATCAGTTTGTCACCTTCCACTAAATTACCATTAATAAGCCTGACACCTAGACTTCTTCCCATCCAGAAATCTAGCTGACATAAGCAACGCACACAAAGCACTGTGATTGTAGCAGCAACACAACCTTCCATCTCATCAGCCATTCTGCATTCATCCTCTCTTATCCCAACACAATTAAAACCTCAAGATGTCCATTTCGGAACTTTCAAAATGTTTAGTTTCTTTGTTTGCATCTACCCATTAGTTACCTGTTGAAACAAAGCATCAAATAAGACTAAATCTGAGTTGGAAACTCTTCAGAGAAGGATCCATGTTAACTGTTTTTAGTAACTGCCCGTTTAGGAAAAAACTCAACCTCATCATGAATTTTCAGCAGCATTTTTCTGGGCATCATTATCCAGATGCATCCAATGTTTCTTCTAAACCAGGATGCTACACATTCAGTATTTAGCACCACTGTAAAAGTGTGAGAAAACTGTAACACAACTTTCTTAAAACATTTGGTTAGATTCAATCTCTTACTCATACTTGAGGCACTGCCATTTTTTCCCCAATATAAGTATTTGGAACTACACACATTGCATCAAGTACTTTGCCACTGTAAGTCATCATCACTGTAGTAGTCTCTTTCTTTCCCCTTTAAAAAAAAAAATCTCTTAAAATAAACTTCTGGCACTGTGGGTTGTAACTCATCCTCCCTGTGTTGATGGTAGCAAGAATCTTCGCAGTACATTTAGCTTTTCTGCTCAGAACTGTTTATCATCAGTACTTTGACTAAATCAGTTTTTTTACAAACTAAAATTAGAACAACAGCACAAACACTTGCAGATTCCAAAGCGGCAGGATGCTTCTCAGTTTTTGCTTTCATTGTATAGATTCCGATTCCTTCTTGAAAGTATCGGACCACAAGAGAGTCTGAACCTTTTTAGAAAAATGTAAGATGGTAACAAATTTTCAACTTTTTTTTTAAAAAAAGAATATTGTATTTTTATTTCAGAAAATATTAACATACTGAAATTTATAATAGTGCTTAAAATGTTTGCAATTTTGAACATATTAGTTTTCCTTGGAAAGTAAAGGAGCAGTATTACTCCTGTTCTACAAATAAACACTCTCTATGTGACAAATAAGGAACTACCAATAGCCAGGTTGCCTTAAGTGTAATCAAACATGGCCATTATGTAGAAAAGAGTTAAGTCAAAAATTCTGCAGGCTGCACAAGTGTCCAAGTCAGTCTAACTAACAGAAAATGCTAACCCAGGGAAGAGGGATGATGATGCCCTACTCCTTTTTGGAGTCTGACACTTAGAAAGCAAGGGAAACAAACACCTTTGTCTGCTACCCAGGAACCACTATTCATAGGCATCTACCCTCCGAATTCTTCAAAATGCTTTAAGCTCTGCACGTATCACCAAGACCATTCGCAATTTGGGAGTGAATGCTATATGAATCTAGGAAAAAAAAAAACCTTTCAGGTCAAAGAGCCAGAACCTAGTAAAATCAGTTTGCTAGCAGGTTAAGACATCTGAAGAGGGAAAGTCTCTTTCACGATAGCTAAGTTCACTCTCATCTTTGCTTTTAGTATAGATAATTTCTTCAGCTCTGATCCCCAAATGCCCTCCACTGAATTTCGAACACTTACCTGTGGCATCCAAGTTAGAAACCTAGATATCCAATATACAGTCTACAACTGGGAGCAAGAGACATGGGCATGCATCTCCAGGTCAATTCATTTCTAGTCAAGAATCTTATAAGAAAATCTTACCAAGGAAACTCCCCTTGAAGTTTGATTATTAGATAGCACAGATAATTGCAGTAGTACATACTAGTTACAGGTAACTAGTATATTTCCTAAAGGCACAGTTCTCTCACACATTGTTTCTCTCAAAGTGTTTGGAGTTCCTATTGTGCCTAAAGCCAAACATCTAATCAAGCAAACTTTGAACTGTGTGCGTGTTGAGTGACGTACTAATATAAAGTTGAAACAGCTTCACTAAAATTTTTCCATACTATTTACATGCTTGCAGAAGCTTTAAGCCAGGAGATGGCTGTGTCTGAACTCACAGGCATATGAAGACAAGGAAATATAAAACAGAAATAATTTCTTAGTTTTAGTCACTACTGTTCTGCTTTACAGGTTTATTAATAGAAACATTTTTCTTAGTTTAAGTAAAATTTAATTAAAAAAATTCAGTGAATGACATTACCTCTTGTTGGTTCTCCTCTTGGTCCATTACAATAGGCTGAGTTACAAGCACACCAAGCAAAGTAGCCCAAGTCTCTTCAAACTGAGTACGGCTGATCCATCCTATGGAAACACTCAGAGATAGCCATTTATGTCATAATACAAACTTAAACATGGAACAGCATTAAAAAAACGGTACATTGTTTCCACAGATTTAGTTTCATACCATTTCGTATTCGATTTGGCATTTTTTGTAATCACTACAGCTTAAATTTAAATTGTTCTGTTTTAGGAAGTGATGAACCCTTTAGGAGGTTCTGCACATTATTATTATTTAAATGGTCCTGTTCGGGTTGTTTCTTATATACATTTAATTATGTTGACTGTCCAACTTTCAAAGCAGTAAGATCTATCAGGTTTTCACAACACAGAAAATCATGAAAATTGGCCAATTCTCACAGGAAAGTAAATCATGGAGAATCCCATAATGATCCAAGAAATCTTCATGCCCTAAAAGCAAAATGACTGAATTGCCTAGAAATAGGCCATTAAAATTCAAGCAACTCTCAAAGTTTTTCCAAACAGATTTTTACCTATAAAAGACTGCAGAGGATTCCTGAATAATACAGTTTATGCTAATGATGTCTAAAGAATCAGAAATGAGAATGTCATCTTAGGTATTATAGTGATCAAACAGAAATCGGTGCTACACCACAAGTCAGTAAAATATTTACCTGTAGATCAGAGGGGGGAAAAAAAAACCCAAAAAACAGAAGAACTTCCGTAAGCATACAAAAAATTTGATGCATTACCCTTGACAGTCCCGTCTGTTGACAAAGACTTAAATTCTTAAGCCCCGCTGCTCTCGTTCAGTAAACCTTGACATATCCAGAAGCTTTAAAGTGACAACATCTCATTTAAAATATTGAGAGGTGGCACTAAATTCTATTTATACACTATGCATGAATAAAAAAAAGGGGGGAAGCAAAATATTGTCAAACATACTGTCAAGTGTATGCTCCAGAAAACAAGTGGCCATTCTGAAATCACCTCCCTGAGTTGGAATAGTTTTTGGAATAGTTTTTGGCTTTATTTCTATATTTTATAATTTTTTTCTCTGCATTGAACGAAATGTAAGAATTATTGCAGCACAATTACTAACCTGTTCCGAAATATTATTTCTCTTCCACATAAGCAAAAAAAGTAAACAAATGGTACCAGATTCAGTTATTCAGTAACTTCACAACACAGGTAAATGCACAATAAGAGCCAACTGTATTAATTTTTAATTTTGTACATACCAAGTGTATTAATGCGATAGATGAACTCCTTAAAGATTTCTTTTTCTTGAAGAAATTCTACTGGTATTTCAGGAAAAACTGTGCCGAAGTCACCTGCAGGCTTTGGTGACCAGCCTAATTTCCAGACCTGAAGAAATATAAAGGAAGTCTACTTATCCAAAACAGAAATAGTATTAACATGACAGCTATAAATATCTATGAACCATTCAAAAACAATGAGACATCAGTAAATAAAGTAATTTTCCAAATACCAAAAAAAACTTAAAGAAAGATTAAATATCTAACACAGCTAATACACATTTTACACTGTATATCTTTTTTTTTTTTTTTTTTNTTTTTTTTTTTTTTTTTTTTGCATATTACTCACTATGAATTAATTATTCAGTCCTACTGTCCAAGTTTGGATATGAAAGCAAGTAAGTTCCTGTCATATATTTCAGTTTAGAATTTAAGTGCCAGGTGACTCCTAGATTGTGCAGAAGTGATGCTGAAAGGTAATTCAGGGAAAATAGTTCACATACTATTGATGCCTGAAAAAGCACGAAGATACATCCGAGAGTGGGCAAAAAAGTCTCAATCAAAAAAATTAGTATCTTTGACATCCCCTCAAAAACAGAGTGCTGAGAAACAGAAAGGCCAGAGAAATGGCCTTGCACATATCAGGAAACCCCCTTTTGCTCTACCTAATAAGCATCTAGAAGTGTTTCCAGTAATGGCTGAAGTTTATCAAAACAAAATCATTTCACAGTACTAACAACATATGGAGATGGAGGTAATCATGAGGTGTTCTTAAATCCATGTTACCTCAGCCAAAAAGAAAAGGTTGAAATACCTTGTCCAAAAGATCCAAGATGAGTTAGGAAAGAACGGTGATATACAATCCAAAAGTATCTGCATGGCATACCATGATATGGTACCCCACACAAATACCTGAGTTAGTTCAGACGCTACTTCAGACACCTCAGCACCATTGCATCATTGTGGTACTTAGCATGACAAAAAATGAATTTGTCAATTCAGGTGTCAAAGAAAGTAGCAGTGTTGATTTTGCACTCTTTCCAGGGTAAGCAATCCCACTGAGCAGGAAGAAATATTAGCCCTAACAAAGCACCCAAGTCACTGCTTGCTTTTCCTTTCTTAAACTACCACCTGGACGGTCTTTCACCTAAGAACATAAGGAACTACTACTCTGCTTGCTAATCAAATCTCCGATTCCAAAGTGAACTCTTATTTGACATCTTTACAATGTTTTGCTACTCAGCATTTAAAAAGACAAACTGGCTGATCAAACTAGCTAAAGGTTGAAGTCCTACTGACATAAAACTTAAGATGCAGCACCATGTCTGGTTTTCAGAAAGTTGTTCAATAGCTTTTAAAGTCCTGAAAACAAAGCATAATGAACATACCAAGGGAGGTACTCTTGTGTAACTGTTCACTAGAGGCAGCCTTGCTAAACTGATGATGATGTTCTTGAGGACCGGAGTAAGAAATGCTGGGATACTGCTGTTTCTTTTGTGCCCCAGTGCCAGGACAGTCTGTAAGCATTCCACCATCTCAGCTACCATTTCACAAGCTGCAGTAATGTGTTTAGCTTCTTTGTTGGAAGAAAAAGAAATTCAGTTTTATGAATCTATTCAAAAGACGCATAATTTAAAGAGATACAGAAAAGCAAAAAACGCTTAATGAAAGAGTATGTTGAATAAAAAGGACAAAACCACAATAAGGATATATACAAAGAAATATTCTACAATATTTCAGCTAGTTGAAGAGTACTACTACCACCCTCCCCGCAATGGCTTGCATTGTTTGCCAGTCTCAGTGCTGAAGATTACCAGTACCTGAGATCTGTCAGCAGAGCAGCTCACATGCTAACCCCAACAAGAACAGGCCATGCCGAATACAGCATTTGTGAGCATTTAAAGTAACCAAATTCATCTGTTTTATGAGAAAACAGTCTCATAGCTGGCTCTATGCTAAATATGACAAGCAGGTAATTTCTGTAGGTGGAAGTGGTATCTTACTGCACCAGCACAGCTGGATACAGAAGACAATGCTGTCCACACTCACGGACTACACTTCACCTTCACCTCAACATAGTGCTCCCATACTGTATATGAGCAGATAATGAATCTGCCATTCTTCAGAAGAAATACTAATAATTCTACCTCTCCCACATGAAATTTAAAAATCCCACAACACTTTAAAAAGCTCAGTCTGCAGCATGCTGCACAGCTGATGGAATCCCCCCAAAGAAAAATCTGCATTAATGTTTAACTTCCAAGAGAAAACAACTATACCTGTTAAAAATATGTCAACCTATATTTAATAAACATTTATCAAATACAAATAAGGTCTCAGATGAACTCTCATTGTTAAAAAAAATAGTAATGGAAAGGGTACCTACAAATACTTCTTCAGTGAAAGTTTAAGGCAAAAGTGGAATTCACCATTTACTTACTCTGTGTGTTTGAATCAACTTCACACTCACTTAAGCCTTTTGAAGTATTCTTCTTTCTTTCAGGACTAAGAAGTTGATTACCAGGTTCAACAGCAACTGAATTAGACAAAAATATTTAAAAGATATAGCCATTACATATCTTATATGCCATTTTTCTCCTCAAAACCACATAGTAGTCAAATATTTAATATCTCCAAGGCATCTGCCAAGTTCAAAAGTAAACACAATTTTAAATGAGAAATTAAAGTAGTAAAAATAAATTTGTCAAAGAAATAATTAAAAAGAACTCAGAGGAAATATTCCAGACACCTAGCATTTGATCAGTGATGACTGACAATTTATTAAGAAAATTTTCTCATAGCTGTTCAAATTGGACTCACCTGTTTCTATGATAAATCTAATGCAATTAATTAAGGAGCAAGCATGTGTCACATTAGCTGCAGAAGCCAGCAAATTCCAGAGACTAGGCTGCTGTAATGTCAGACAGCAACAATCCAGTGCAGCTTGAAGATCTACACTTAATGGAATCTGGTCATGCATTAAATGCCATGATAGTGCCTGTGCAAAAATAAAAATTTCCCATTAATAGCAAATTCTCTCAACAGAAGAACTTATAACCAAAGGTGGTTGTTTTTTTTTTTTTTTTACTCAGCAATACGTAAAGTTTTATTAGCAAGTTGTATTGATTTTTTTCCTGAGAGAACAGAATTTATTTTAAGTACAAGAAAATTATGAGCATTATATACTGTCTATTCAGTGTCCCAAAAATCAGTGCAGGACCATTCTCCCAAATGCCAAGATCATTCCATCATTCAGTCAACCTCTCCTCGTAAAAAGCTGCCCTTGTCCCATAAGCCCATCTGATTTACTAGCACAGGTCAAATAAAATAACCACTGAAGAGATTTCTACGGTTAAGAAAATTGCCCAGATCAAAAGTTACTCAATGGTGATCAATTTAAGTCAAAGTTGTTCCCTCTCCCAACATCTCATCACATCTTTAATTATGCTTGTAATTTCTTACCTCTACTGACATAACTACGAATTTCAGGATATCATCCTCTTTGTCAGGAGGAACACGGAGACCAGCTGGTAGTTTTGAGAGTAACAACAAATACTGAGCCAGTGCACGACAAAGTGTCATCATAGACTGATACATCACCTCATCTCCTATAAAATAAGACTGGATGAAATCTAGCAGTTTGAATTTTTTTCCCCCCCTCAATAAATGTTTTTCAGAATTATTTCATAAGCACTTTTACACCAGGTATCTTGATTTTTTTAAATAGTAAGTTCATGTATTCACAAGACATCTGTAAAGTACCTTTGCAGAGGAGAGAATAAGCTTAAAAAGACCATTATTTCTATTACCAAATATATCGCTTAGTTTTTTCCAGTAGGCTGATGGCTCAGTTGGCAATAGTGGTTGAAAAACCTGGTGGTTGGCAGGAAGGTTTTGTACAGTGGTAGACACATGATCCAGAGTTACCCTCCGAGCTGTTTCAAAGAAGCTACTCTTCTGGTCTCTTGAGATTTCATTCATGCCAAGGCTTAAACAAGGTGCTAACAAGCTTAGGTTGAATTCCTGAAATCAAATAGTAAATAGAAAGTAAAGAAATTGCTTTTAAAGAGAAGCTAAGTATCTGAGGGTACTATTCGGCGTATTAACATGGTGGTAAATTAACAGTTAATTAATAAACTAACTTGTTATTATGACCTCTGCTCTATTATGGTGTAACACCATCATAGTTAAGACCATATTTGTTTAAATTCCAAACACTACTGTACTGGAAAGAAAAATCAATATGCTTATTCCAAATTTTCAGAACAATATGTGCATAACACTTAAGGATGACCTATATAAAAGGAATCTTCAAATAGTAAGTTTTCAAACAAATAAATCAAACAAAAATCTTTTTAAAAAGTTTCCCACTATTATTTCTGCATACCAGCAGCAAACGTAATGTAGAGAATTTGAACAAATATGTTCTTAGAAACAATAGATACAAGTTGTCCTTTACACCAGATTTACTATCTGTGGCCTGTTAGTGGCATATTACAAGTAATCTAGCACAGATATTTAAAATGTTACAGAAACATCTGGCCTTGTAAGAGACTGTATGGCAAAATGAGAAGATTATGTAAAATGGTAAAACTGGATTTTTGTGATTGCAATACATAAACTAACCTTCACTTCCACTGTATACATCCAACCAGGTACTACTAGAAAGCTACTATCAGCAGCATTACTAGACACAGAAATGAAACGTATCTACTATTTTAGTTTCCAAAATGAAGTGAAATTCAAGAAGTGAACTACCACTATTATATAAATTTGAAGTGTTTACATTTAAGACTCTAATCTATTAATGCTACCAATAAGAACATTAGAAATAATTTATTACAACCTCTTCAGCTGACTGTTTCATCTGACAAAGAAGTTACCTTGCTGGTCATGAAGAAGTTCAGGTCAGGCTGAGGAATCCTATTTACCAGCTCTGCACCTTCTAGCAGCGCTGAGTCAGACTTGATGCAACACTGCGACCTCACTAGTGACACATACCAGTCCTTTAATAATTAAAAGAAGAAATTTATTACATATTTATTTTCAGAAAATAATACAGCTCATGGGGACAAGGGAAGAATTGCTCATTGGCATTGAATTGTGGTCTGTTTAAGAGATCACTAGGCCACATCAAAAAAACTCAAAGAAAAAAGCAAGGCAAAACAGACAACTGGTGAATGGACCATCTTAAAATAGACCAATGGATGTTCACTGGCAAGTTGTCTATTTCCATACAGTCTGGACAGGAAATGAAGAAAAAAGAAGCTTAACATTTAGCACAGGTGTATGTATTAGGATCCTAAAGCTGAGGAGAATACCTAGAAAAAAACCCTGGAATACTCAGTAGTCACACAAACGTAATGTTAATAGCAAAAAACCCAGTACTATAACCACATAAGAAAAGTCTTCAGATTCAAATAAATCAGCAGATGAAGATAACATCTATCTTCTAACACTCACTGAAATAAATGAAGACCATCACACATCACTGCAAATTTGCTCCTTAAATTATTAGTGATGAGCCTACAGGAATTAGTTAATAATGTAACTAGTTTAACTAAGGAATATAAAGATTTATCCCTTTCCTGTGTTTGCTTTCTCATAACTGGACATCCTGAATTTGCCAATATTAATTAGAATGCGACTAAGCCTGTCAGAGTTCAAGGAGCATCTGGACGATGCTCTTGGTCATACAGTTTAGTTTTAGGTAGTCCTGCGAGGAGCAGGTAGTTGGACTTGATGATCCTTATGGGTCCCTTTCAACTTGATTCTATGAACTACATAGGGGTTGCGGAAGAAGCATACAAAAACTACTTCCTTTGTGCAGGATTTACAGTTACAGAGGAAGAAGGAGATTTTTTGGTTAATTTGAAGACAGAAAGCCATGGGTAAATGGTTTCTGGGCACAAACAGTGTTTCTTCCTGCTGTCTAAGTAGCTCTCAATCTCTGTAAGTCATTGGGTTCCTCAGCTACTTATCAGTCTCCTCCAAACTGTCAGCTAATCAAATAATTTTTGCCATCTCAGTTACACGTTTCATGTTACTGTATCACTGTAGAACACAAGGGAATGAGAAGGGAGAAATGATCTGTGCCATGGGACAAACTAAAAAGAAAGGAAGACAAAGGCCCCAAAAGGCTTGCTCTTAGGCGCGTTTATTTCAAAGTGGGGTGGGAAGCTAAGTACATGAAAGACAGAAACAGTTAAGTAGTCATGTTTGTTCTCTGAAAGTAATTTAAAGCTGAGAAGTGGCAACTGAGAAGTAATGCTTAATTTCCAAGAGACAACCAACAGTTTTCAGGAAATGAATAAAACCGATCACTGCAGTAAACACATCAAGAAAACAAGAGTATATATCTGTCTCTACTGAACCTTATATAAATCTTTCCATTAGTTATGCAAAGAAACAAAACTTCATAGTTTTTCACAGCACCATCAACATAACAAGCATGTATCCACATGCTAATTATTCATCCTACGTTCAACAGTCAGCCAACACATATGAAATCATTCAGTGATCTATATTTGAGATTCATTGACAGTTCTGAAAACATTAACTGCATAGTAAAAATTAGCCGTATTTAAATATTTTGTAATGCACAAAACCTTATTTAGAGCCAAGGCGTTTTTAGTGACTCTTTCTAAACATAATCTTACTTTGTCTAGAATTACATTCTCTAAAGCTGGTTGGTCTTCTCCATCTAGTGGGTGTGAGGTAACCAGAGGTGAAGGACTAGTTGTGTCTGGTGCTACCATAAGACGAAACCTATCCAAGAGCGAGTAAAGTCTTTGGTGTCTGAAAATAGAAGAACACATCAGCAGAGAGATAACTTACTCAGTTTTGTAAATCATTTAAAAATAGAAAGACATCCAGTGAGCCAATTCTAATCCTGGGAGAGAAAAGCAGTAGGGTCTTAAGTTCTTTGTTGGATATATGCAGTCATATGATGCAAAACTGCAAATTTCACCAGCTATCAGTAGCCAAAACAAATGAACTCAGCACCACCAACAATAAAGATTTAAATTTAATTTAGGTTTAAAATTTATACATGCTTAAGCATAAAATGCAAGCTGTTCAGTTTTCTTTATGCAGTAAATCTTTTTAATAAGTAAGAAGAATCAAAAGTTAGTGTACAGATGATTTGATTGCAGACAAATACATTCTAACAGACACCAAACAAGAATCCACTAAAACTGAACTTTTTAAAAAAAAAAAATATTAAGAATTCCAGTTTGTGGATTCTTCAGGGGTTTGGGTTTTTTTGTTTGGGTTGGTTTTTTTGTTGTTGTTGGGGTTTTTTTTTGGTGGGTTTCTTTTGTTTGTTTAATTCCATTACTGCTATCAAGAACTTGTACAAAGTCATTTGGAGATTTTGGAGTTTTTTAAAAATTCAAACGTAACGTGACCTATGAAGGCACATTACTATCAATCTACTGCAGTCTTGGGCTTTAGATTCTTTCCCCCTACTTCTTTCTTATTTCAGTCAACAGATATTAACCTCAAACAACAATGACATCAAGAGAAGTAAATTAGGCTCTTTCCAACATTAAATAAAGCTTTTTCAGAAAGTGAATAATTTTCTCCTTTTTATAACAGCAGTTTACTTTTAAACAGCTGGGAGACTAAACAGTTAAAACTTTCAACACAGCTGTCTGGAAAAAAAAAAAAACAAAACCAAAAAACCCCCAAAAAACAACCAGAAAACAAGTCCACCCAGCTTGGACTCACAAAATTCTGCAAAAGTCTGAGGAAAATAAAGTTGTTTTCAGTAATGTAGTTTTTGTCAAGGAATTAATTTGCAGTTGCTGTCTCTCAAAAGTTAAATACTTGAGTGGGATGTGGGAGAGAGAATTTGATGCCTTCAAGCCTTTAGCTTGCTTTAATTCTTAAGTATATTGCAAATTCAAGTCATCCAACACAACTGTCCTTGTGCCAGAATATACCCGCATCTCATAACAAAGGCTTTACTCCTGTTTTACCTCCAAAAAGGATCCACTATCTTATCTTTAAGAAAAAACCCAAACATAGGAAAACAGACTCAACACAATTAGTATTAGAACATTACTTAGTTTGGCATTTTAACATGTATTGGTAGTATTTACCTTGTTGCTAATCCACTGTTTTGAAGGTATTCCTGAATTCTATCCAGTTCTTCAACTGGCAACTGAGTAATACTGTTCTATAGGAAAGAGTCACAAGAATTTTATAGGACAAAAATGAGTAAAATGCCCATAAGTACTTTGAACAGATTAGGAAAATTATAGGCAGATAAAGTGAAATGTAAACATTCACGTATCTATATATTAAAGAAATTCCTTTCCAATGAAATAACTTCATCATCATCATATTTTGACGTACTTTAAATCATTACACTTGATTATATTGCTAGCACTACCCAATCTTATTTACAAATGAAAATATTTAACTTTACCTGTAAAGTTGCAGCCAAAAGCATTTCTACCCGACGGCAAGCCAGTGTGTCAACCATGCGAGCAAGCACACGGAATGGAGTACACAGAAGCTTATCAACATATAATGTTAAGACAGCCCCAGACTGGCTGAGATGTATTCCCTCTAAGCACTGTAAAGTCTTCTTCAGAGTTGTGGGCTAGATGTCAAAACAAAACGAACAAAGACAAAAAAAGCAATCAATTAGAATACAAAGATCTTAAAGCTAAAGGGAAAGGCATTTAGAAAAAACTATAGCAGACAACTAGCTGATCAATATAATCATCTATATATGAACAGGTCTGAGTTACTGGCTTCATTAATTAATATGAACACTAAGTTGTTTGATGTTTAACTGTGAAAGCTTACTGTTACAAAGAGTAAGCAAAAAGTAGGGAGCAAAACTTTTAGGGGAAAAAAGCTAGAGAAATATAGGTGGAATCGTAGAAAGCTTTGAAAACAGTGACAAGCTTGAACTGTTGCTGGAAGAAGGCAAGAACATGAGCACAGTCGAGACAAGAGACAGTACAGGAATCCAGATAAGCATTAGGGATTTTTTGCGCACATGTTTAATCATAGAAACAGCGATGGCTACTCAGGATTAAAAGGGAGTGCAAAGAATTTTTTTTTATTTTTCATTTTTTTAAATATGAGCACCAATTCAGAATCAATAATCTAAAGGGAGAAACACAAAGACAAACTAGTTTGACTTGCGGAACCAATCTTGTTTAAGAGCAGACTGTAAGCATCAGCTATTTTAATTTTACTGACTTTCCTGATAATCACCAAACACTTCACAGAATGACTACCTCTTCCATTCAAACACGTTTAGTTCATTCTACCGATTCCCAGACGCTAAAGCCCAGATTCATCTCACCTAACTTTAAAGTGTTTTATTCACATGCCTAAAGCACTAATGCAGTTACACTAGATTTGCACAGAGACAACGGGAAGAGACAGGAAATGTTACCAGGCTACGCAGGGTGCGGTACCATCTCCCCCCATTAGCTCTAGAGGAAGCCCAGGAAATGACATTTCCCATCTAGTGGGTTCCCAAGATAAGAGGGATGCATACAACCTTACATCCCTATAAAACATCCACTCCTTTTAATTTGAAAACTAAAAATAGTCAACAGAAATCATACACTGAATTTCTGAAGCAGTATTTCCCTCACCAAGAGGCTACAACTTATGGGGCAGATCAATGGGGAAGGCATGAGCTTGCAAACCATTTTCATGTTGTTAGGGCCTACGACGATGGATTGGTTCCTATTCCTGCCTCTGTAGTTAGTAGTTCTGTTATTTATGCTACCAAGGTACTGAAATCAAAGACGAAAGTTACAGCTTTAATTTACCCTTCAGATATTTATGGAATAGATATGCAGGGGTAATACCCAGGAAGGAAGAAAAGCCGCTTAGCCAACTCTACTTGAATTCATAGATTTGATGGATTGGAACACATCTGATACTGAAGTTGCTAATATAAGGCTCGTCGTTTGCATTTTTAAAGAAGTGACTTTAAAAATAAAATTAAAAGTTGACAAATGACCCAGAAATATCAGAATTTGCATACTTATCAGTTAAACTTATACTGAAATATAAGTGACTTTATTCTTTAAAAAAAGTCAAAAAGTTAAACTTACAGCTGCAAGATTCTCACACCGTGATTGAATGGCCTGGATGAAGAGACCACTAGCTGCTGAATTCCTGTGAACAGCACTAATAAAGTCTTGTACTGGAGGCTCATGGGACAGATTAATCAAGTCTTGAACATGATTCACAATAAGCCAGGTCAAGTGTTCTGAATCATGTAGGTTTTGACACTAAAGAGGAAAAAATTAAAATCTGACTCAATAATACCCATGTTAAGCATTTAATTACTAAAAACTTTATCTGACACAACATGAAGTTTTTCATATATAATTCTGGTAGCTCTTTCAAAATAATACCATGAAGTGTTTTATTTTAGTATCACCATCATTATTTTTACATGACAAATTTTCCAAATGCTTTTGATCTTGTTGCAAATTAAGAGATTTATAATGAATTTGTAAACTAGCTTTTTAAAACACTAAAAATCCAGGTTAGAAACAAGTAAATTGAGAAGGTCAATTCAAAGATGCCGCTTTTAATGAAATGCTGTTTGAAATAAACATGCACACACACAGTCTTCTTGTAAAATGTGATTTTCATTTGGGCTTCTTTTTAAAGATTTCTTATTACTACTGGCCTTAAACACAAGATGAATAATTTCTGGAAAGCAAATCCAAAGAGATCTGTCAATAATTAACTTTAAACCTACAGAGGCTATGTGTATATCAACAAGCAGTGCAATGCAACATGATCTGTAGAGCTAACCAGGTGATGCTGAGAGGCTGACACTCCCCAGTAAAGAGGTTTTGGAGGGTTTTACCTTGGACTACCTCTAATCTGACTCTGGTGACTGAACATCCATTAGTACTTGAAGTGCTTCTTAAACATAGCTTTTGGTTTAGTTGAATCTGAAAGGAATGCAGTTTGCTTGCCCCAAAACTGCTCTGCAATGCAGACCAAAGTGCAATACTAGGTATTACGGGAAGATTCACTTCAAAAGTTCCTAATGAACTAAAATGCTAATATTGAGGCAGCAAGAGGCCAAAGCCACAGGAACTGCTCTCATTAGAGAACCAAAATGGAAGCTAAATGTTAATGTAAAACTTCTCCTCTTAAGGTATAGAGACAGTGTACCTCTTAACGTATAGAGTGCACTGTGCACTGCTACTGATGTTGGAAAGTCTGACTACTTAGTGTGCTCCTAGCACCTCACAGTAAGGGACATGATACCCAGCAGATAAGTCTATTACCCACCAGGTATCCTTTACAAGCCAAGAGAACTCACAGTTCAGAATAGAAAAAAATGCCAAATGAGGTCATACCTAAGCTTACAGAAGCACCACCTGAAAATAAAAAGACTAGTTTCACAAGTCTTCATTTTTCACTTGTGAACCAGACAGATTCAGTTAATTCATATCAGTAATAAAAGACTGTCAGCATGATAACCCAAAACTATAGTTATAAAATTCATAATTCAAAACTTACAACATAGTCACAAAAAAGAATGAGTGCTCCTCTTCTCACTATCTCTCGATTGCACATGCCACGTTTAGATTCTGAATTCGATTCATCACTGTCTCCAGATATCTGAGGGCTAAGCAATTTAGTCGTAGAAAGACTGTGTCTCCTGCAAGAAGCACATTATATTTTGTTACTATTTTATTATTATATTTTACTACTATGGCTACTGAAACATTAACAATCAAATTGCTTCGAATATCCTACCAACGTCCTTACATAATACTTATTTTCCTAGAAACTTCATTCAAACATTATACTGCTTTGAAGCAGACACTTTGCTTTCCATCAGCTCTTTACTTTCTAACAATTGTAGTATCACTTTTTTGTTCTGTGCTTATTACTTCCTTAGACAGTCTGAAGAACTAAACAGGTTATTTAAAAGAAAAACATGGGCAATTGCATGTCTGGTAGGATAACAGAACCTAATTCTGTATTTTCTTCTCAAGCCAAACCAGTGTTCTTGAGCACTTAGTCCAGTGTCAGATCGAAATGATGCCCAACCCAGAAAAAAATAGAGGTGATATTGGTAAATCAAAAAAGATAACTGCGACAAATAGCAGATGTCACCTTAGCTATTTTAGTTGCCCTACTTTGCTCATAAGCCTGGTCATTTCATGTTTCCTCAAATTAGAATAATATTTTTTCACATCATGAGGTTGAACTGAAGCAAGAATCTCGTATTTGAGCAAGTATTGATGCACTCACGTTGTGGAGCAAGATCAGTCTTCCCTAACATTCACTGCGCCAGCATCAGAAACGTCTCAAGTCAGTTGTTAATCTCCCTCTGCAGTTAACACAGAGGGATACCCACCCACATAGGGGGTTATCTTCCTTACCCCCAGAGGATGAATCATTCCAATGCCTAACAGGTGGGATGAACTAACTTCAGACCAAGATAACACTAATTTTAGACCAAATCTCTGCATTTCAGACAACTAACGTTAAGCGAGGTTACTATGGTGCTTGATGCTAATGAATCAGTATGGTGCTGATACTATGTTTTGATACCATTTAGTAATAGACCCACTGAGAACAGAGAACAGATACAACTATAGTTACAGTTATACTGATCAGATTGTCTTTTCATAAGCACAACAGTGTGTGTGATCTGGATGGGTGGTTATTTGCTAGAAGGTGAAATACAAAGTCTCCATAGGAACATGAAATCTGAAATACTGAATATTGTCTTATAGTCATTTCCATAATTTTAATTAGATGTAGTACACAGATGAAGCTTTCTTGGCTTAAAAGTGGAGAGATTACCTGACAGTTCTTTCGAGGAACAGCTAAGCGCAGGACACATTTCCTTCGTTTGAAAAACATACTGATATCAGAACATACAATATGTATATGCAGAAAGTAAATGAAGAACTATATTTCAGAATCCAAATAGTACTATTCAACAGGTTGACAGGCTTAGCAGGTAAAAAGCTAGATTTTTTTAACATAATTTTAGCAAATATAATTATGAGACACACTACTACTACTACTAGGGATCAAAAACAAATCTTACTTTGGGGTTTGATGCACTTCTGACCACCAGTTGTAGTTGGTATAATTGACAAGAAGCAGGATTTGACACCAGAGGAGAACTAAAGAAGGGTGTGTGGGAATCATGGACTGAACAAGGTCACTCAAGCTTTCAAGAGTATAGAAACTACCATCAGATCCATCTCCTGTAAAAAGTCTGGTGGCTGCAGCTGTGATTCTTCTAAACATCCCTGAAAACAATAAAAGCATGTTAGAGTAACTATGCTCTAGTCTGAATTCTGAAGTTTTAAAATTATTCAGGGTACCCTGAGAATACAAATCTTGTTGCATAGCCACTACCATTCCTGGAAGAAAGATATATCCTAAGTGGTTTTACAAATGTAAGGCAAGTCAATGGAGTTTGCCCAAGGGCAGCGTGTAAATGAGTAACGACCAGCTCCCAGACTCAATAAATAATGCTTTAGATCAGACTAGAATTGTAATGAAACCTATCTTCTCAACTTTTTCCTCTGTCATGCATCAAAAAGTTTCTGATACATGAAAACTTTAGCAAATTTAAAATTGTTAATTACAGACCAGGATTTTGTGGGTTTTGTTTTGTAAACAAAGTAAAACAAAGAAGTTCTAATTAAGAACCACGTTGTAACTACTATTCTACGTGCTAAGGAAGATCGCTTACAAGTCTCCTACTTCAGATGAGGGCTTCCCAAATACATTTCGTTGAAACTAAACTGATACCCTTCCATCCAATTTCTAAAGTGCAAAAAGTAAATGTTTTTAAGTAGAGAAAAGTCATTACCTGCATACTGAACACTTGGCACAAAAGCTGAATTTTGCTTTCTGACTTGCTGATTCTGTATTCATATACCAAAACAAAGGGAGGGAAAACAAGGAAAATGGACAAACTTGAAGTTGTCTAAGAACTCTAGGACTTTGAGTTTCTATGAGAAGATAAGATCAGGGAAAAAAGGGTTTCTTCAGAACCAGTTAGAAACCAAAAGCTAATCAGAATAATGAAGGAGATCTGTAGTGTTGCTTGCTTGCATTGCCAGATATACAGAAGAATGAAGCTATAAATTCCACAGCCATGTGGACCAGTTTAAGCTGCCCCCAGGACCGATAAATACACAATGTAAACAGCAAAGAATGGGAAAAATAACTGAGTCTCAAAACTCGGGTTCCACTTACTACAGTGCTATTCCCATTCCAGCTTCCTGCATTTGCAGTAATTGCACCATCTAGTGACTTTCTACAGTCATGAAAGCCACTACATGCTAATCTTTTCACTTTGTCTATACCTTTTATTTCTACTAACTTCAAAGTAGCACACTGAAAATGTTCATTTCTTATCTGGTAGCTTCCTATAGTTGAATACATAGGAGTCAGCAACACTCACATTTTGAAAAAACTATAATGGGTGAGAAGACAAAACAACCAAAATGGTTAAAAATGACAGAAGACCTTAAATCTATGTTCCCAGACACAAGTCGCTATAAGCTGCACCTGTAGTTAGGAGAATATAACTTAAAGAGAAAAAAAAAAAAAATACGGAAGTTTTAACTGAACAAAAGAGAAGTACTACAAAACCAGGCACTTGGTTAACCCTAAGCTTAAACCTGAAAGAAAATGCTATGACGTGAAAATACAGCCCAAGTGTCTGAACAACTTTCCTTCTATTCTGTTACACCATAGCAGGTAACCACATTACTACTAGTACTTAGAGTTGATTTGTAGTCTTAGATTAAATTCATTTCTAGAGATCATGCAATACACATATCCCAGTGCTCTGCATGAGTATTTTAATATTTAATTTTAGTTTTGCATGAAAATCTTTACATAGTTCCTGGCAAGACTCACAGTGCAGACTGGAAGCCAGTTGCTGTAGCAGAACTAGCTGAGCCTTCCCATTCCATCATCCCCAGCTCCCACTGTGGAAGAACCCACTTCCCTGATTTCAATCGCCAGCTTGATTTTCTGATTTCATTGGTCTTGGCTTGACACCATTTAATCACTTACTCCAAATGACCTTGGCATAAGTTATTTGTTATAATATTTGTTTCAAATGTTTCTCCATAACAGCAATTAATAGCATACACACTTTAGTTATTATTGCAACAGACACATGGGAAAACAGAACTATCACTCACTACATCCAGAGTCCTGTGCCCTAAAGCAGGCTTAAAACAAAGATCAAGGAAGGCTCTGGTACTATCACCATATTTTGTGCCTCTTCACTCACAATCCTGGAGTCTTAGCGGCAAGCACCTAGGTTTGGAGGACTCAATTTCTTAAACCAAAAGCTCTCTTCTGACAAGTCAAAAGACAAAACATCATCCACCATGGCTGCACAAACTCTCACAACATAATTCAGCTGGTTTCCCATTCACTTTTCTACCTGGTACTGTCACTGAAGACTAGGAGGAGTAAAGCTACTGAAAGTTAAATCAAGGCAATGCAGAAGCTTTGATAGAGAACCAGCTGAAGACCCAGAACGCTTCCATCAGCACTTTATTTACTTATTTTAAGTCTACACCTACAATACTTATGTTTGCAAGAAGCAGCTGGTAGCAATGACAGGAATGGAACTAAGTTTTTTTCTCAAGAAAGGACTTTATAACTGAACTCTGTAGGAAGAGCTTAAAAAGAAAAAAATTAGAGGTTGGGACACAATGGAGCACAGAATCATGTTAAATGTCTAACAGTATTCTGTATGCACTTTTTTTTGTTATTTGCATCTGCTAAGTAGTGAAGTACTGTAACTCCCATTTTACAGATGAGGCCATGGAATGCAGAGTTCCTTGTCTCATATCTGTAAGGAAGTCTATAAAGAACCAGGGACTTGTGCCACGACCTTTTAAATTGCAGCCAACTACTGTAATCCAAGGTTGGATGTCAGCTGCAGGGTGAAAATCCAAAGGCTAAAAGGACAGTCATAGGAAAGAATGAATAAAAGAATAAAAGAAAGGGAAGATAGCACCACTACTAGGAAAATAAGACTAAGGAATAAGGAATCAGGCTAAGGACTAAGGAATTAAAGTGCCAGAGATTGGATGTCTAGAAGACATTTAAGGCAGAATTCCCAAACCTGAAGAAAGGAGCTCCAGACCAGCTAGCTGGAACAGTACTACCTTTCCTACTTTTCTGGTTTTTGTTTGTTTGTTTGTTTTGGGGGGGGGCGGGTGTGTGTATGTATGTTTTTTATTAATTATGACAAAGAACAGGAACCTACCTTATCATGAGTCTAAACCAGTGGTCTGTAACTCAGTATTTTAAGCCTGGACGTACCTACCAACCTCCAAATTGAGAAAAGCCATGACAAATACAGCCACAAATTTGGAATGCTTTGCATTTTTGGACTGGAAATTTTTAGACAGTTAAAAGGAGAGATGAAAAGTCACTGGTTACATTTTGTTCCACACAAAAGAAATGTGAAAAATGTGCCCTGCATGCACAAGCACAAAGTTTGGGAGGTTCTTTATACTAAGTAGGATAGAATGGCTTCAGCACTTATGTATTCCTTCTCAGTAGTTCAACGCATTCAACAATTGTCTCAGAACTGAAAAACCACCCTGCCACTGCATGCTACAACACAAGGCATTGTTTAAAGTATTACCTGATTTGAAGATATGTATTAAGCACATAAGTAGTGTGCCCAGCTCCTGGCAGTAAAAAGTATGTTGCTGCTCATTCATGTCCACTTTCAATTGTTTGGTAACAATATCTTCCAGTAGAATGCCAACCAGTTGTAGTAAGAACCTTGAAAAACCATGTATACAATCAACAGAAAAACTATCAATGCAACATCTTTCAGAATAAGATGAGATTTGCCCATGAAATTCAGTCAGTTTGAAAAATAAAATATGAAGTCCTTGTCCATTCATCCTAAATAGGATGCTAAATTAAATTCTACAGAACAGGTTGACCTAAAACAAATATGATGCTGTAGGTATGGAGAGATGATCACAAGCACTTCAATAATTACATATTGGATCTGGGTTATCTACTCATCAGCTAAAGTTGTGATGCCTGCACCAGCCCACCCCAGTTACACAGCAAACATTCAAAATGCAATAGTGTCTTTATAGCGATTTGCAATGAGCTAAAAAACACACCATGACAGTTACCGCAGCTCAGCTGCGGAGGGGTAACTCAGCAAGTCACAGTAATTCAGCTGTTTACAGCCTCATCTATCCACACTCTACCACACAGGTTCCATATCAAACCTCTAGCTAGGGGAAAAAAAAAAAAAAAGATCAAAAGAAACGCCAAAAAAGGGCATTTGAGGAAAGCCATCCTTGCTCCTGGCTATAATCGTTTCTCAGCTCAGTCCTGTTGGACATAAGGTCACATTAAGGGAGTCCAGAAGCCCCTTTTCCCTCTACCCATCACCCTCACAGTAAGCTGAATGATAAGAAACAGAAAATTATTTCTATCTGAAGTTCCACACTTGAGTAAAAAGTTCTTATTTTCTTAAACAAATAGCTATTTCAAATGCTTCCCACCAGATTAAAACATAATGCCTTAATGACAAACATTATGTCAACATAATACCATTGCCATCTCTCTATGCTTCTTTTGCCTGAAGTTTGTCACTCTCTGAGGGCATCAGCATGGGAAGCTAACCAGACAAAGCCAGCTCTTTAAAAATAGGAAATAAAGAGCAGGACTAACTTAATAGATTTGAATCCATCTGCTGCCAAGATTCTAGTACAGAACCTGGGCTTCTACTAAGGGGATGATTCATCTTTCAGTCCCCACACAGGGAGGAAGGAAAAGGTTAACCAGTTAAGTTTTTGGACCTGATTTTAGTTAAGTCCAGGATTCACCCACTTTAACAGCTCCATTAGGTCCTTCACTTGGCTTGAGAACAGGTATCAGAACAGTCCAAAGTCCCTACTACAAACTGCTCATCTTTTCCCCTCTACTGTCCATCTCATTATTCCTTCCTCCACACACACTCCTCCCATATCAACTTATTAACAGACTTTATTCCTATCAGGTAACAGTTCTATATATGTGTATATATTGCACAATATGTATGTGATTTCTCAGAAATCTTAATCCTTCCCCTAAGTTATTCAAAAGACAACATACCTAGAAAATGTCTCTTCAGGCAGACATTTAGCCTGTTTAACCTCAGTGTGATCCTCTGGTGCGGGTAAGTTATTTTCTCCACGTCTCAGTCTGTTAATTGCTTGACATGAAATCAAATACGGTGAGAAGGAAAGCTCTTGTATACGGGATAGAACGATGTCTTCTGTTGACTGTGAAATCAGAACTCTAAGGATAGCTAAAATTCCAGAAATCCATAGCTGGACGGTGCTCACTGATGCCTAACACAAACACAAAAATGCAGAAGATTGTTAATTTTTTTTTAATACATTCCTATGTTGTGTTGAATACCTTTGAAGTTAAACATTTTCATTAACTATTGTATAAAATCAGACCCTTTTGAGAATGGAACAAGCAAGAAATAACTTTTATGTTCAGGTCTTCCAAAATGCTATTCTTGTGGTAACTGTCAAGCTTATATTCACTCTGTTAAACAATCTCTCAACTATAAAAACAGTACTAATACTTGCATAAGAAAAATGTGATTTACCTATTAAATTGCATTCCAGAATTTATTATAACGGTATGTTTCTCTACATTCCTGATCCTCAAAATACAAAATGAAGGCAAGTAATCCATAAGCAGAACGTTCCTGTATAAAGTGGTCCCAGTTGGTAAATCATATTAGTTCTAACCAATTCTTTCCTAAAATCTGCTGCAGGTACTTTAACACCACATTGCAAATTAAGAGAAACACATGCTCTTTTGTTTTGCATGAAAGACACCAGATTCTCTCTTCTCCGGAAACAATTGCTTACCATTGTTTTAGGAGTAACAAACATACTCCTTAAAAGCATGTCCACAGGGCGAAGGGATGAAGGAGCCAAAATTTCAAACAAAGTGTTCAATACCCCCAGAGCATCATGAGAGTCTATATGCATCTGTAAAAAACACAAAACTAATTTGTAACTATCCACTAAAGGTAACTGCAACACAAAATTACCATTTCACGTTTTAAACATTTCTATGACAACCTGTGTAAAATAAAGCTGTCCTTTACAGTACAAAGTTTAGAGCAACCAAAAGCAATGAAAGGTGGATTAAAGTTTCATTGCAGGCCTTCCTACACAGGAGTTTTGAGAACACAGACAAAAATCTATCATATGAAATTCAATATACATACCACATATATTTTATTAGGAGAAAAATGCCATATTCAGAATGAGACCAAAAGACTGATTTGTCATAAAATTTAGAAACTTTTCTCCTCCTTGCATATCCTACCAGGCATATTTATAGAGAGCAAAGCTGGTCATGAATAAACTTAAGCAGGTAACTAGAAGAAAAAAAAAAAATCCTAATCATCAGAAAAGTGAACAGCTACAATGGTATTACACTGCAGCAACAGAGGTAGGACACCTTACTTGATCAGTTTTTTTAGATAAATTATAAAACAATCAACAGCAAAAAGCAAAGGACTGGACTTGAAATCTGGATGACCCTATCTTGCGTAAATAATTTGATAGTTGAGCATGTGCACAGATTCATACAAAACAAAGGCAATTTCAATTTGCCAGCATTTTAGCTTTGCTCAAAAACTGTTGTCTGATCCACAATAACTGCCCACTCCCCCCCAACCATGAGATGTCCTCATAGGAATGGGCATCTGCCATAATGGAGTAAAGAACATTAAGGGCACAATTTCACTAGTTTTACTTTTTATCCTTGAAGTAAGTGTTTCTAATTCCAGGAAAGCTGTAACAAAAGACAAGTCCTCTGTTGCTTAGGGAGCAGCACTGAAAATATTTCTCCTAAAAGGAATCTTCTCTTCTTCCCAGATACAAAGGGCCTATTCTCCTTCCCCAATGTGCAGTCCAGTTAAGAGACACATGCACACACTGGAGGGAGTTCAGCAGAAAACCACACAGATGGTTACAGGCTTGCAGCATCTGTCGTACAAGGGGCAGCTGAGATTGTTCAGCCTGGAGAAGGGTCAGGGGGATCTTTATCAATGTGTACAAGTATCTGACCATGGGAAGCGGGAGAAGGAAATGACACAAGTACAGAAAAAAGAGCCAGAATCTTTTCAGTGGTATCCAGTAGCAGGATGAAAGGTAATAGGCACAAGTTGAAATACAGGAAATTCCATTTAAATACAGTTTTTATTTATTTATTTGATTTCCACCTGATGGATGCTCAGACACTGGAAGAGGTTGCCCAGAGAGGTTATGGAGGCTCCATCCTTGGAGACTGTCAAAACTTGACCGGACATGGTCCTAAGCAACCTGCTCCAGTAGACCCTGCTTTGAGGGGAAGACAGTATCTAGAGGTCCATTTCAACCTCAACTATGCCACGATTCTGTGATTTATTAACACAGTTTCAGACTATGTCTTTTCATTCTCCTCACTAAGAAAAAATGCAATTAGATCCACTGCAGTTACGAAAAAATAATTTTGACATTCTATAAACATGGGGGAATCTTCACACCATTTAATAAGTGCTCTGATATAATCATGTATGTAAGAGAAGTAGAATGAGCTTCCTCTGGAAACAGCCTCAAGAGATACTGCACATACTTCATGCATTTAAATATGACCTTCATCACGTCAAAGACTTAGTTTACCTTGCATTAATTGTTTTTTCAGATATGGCAACCACACTTTCAAGAAAATCTGTCTTCATATAAAAAAAAAATCAAATACCCAAGGCCATTATCAATACATACATTATAACAATTATTTTAGATGTTTATAGATTAAAAAAATTCATATAATAACCTGTTGTTTTGCAAGCATTGGGAGAATAATGTCAGCTATTTGCCGGGACAATCTTTTCCATTTGTCTTCATTTTCTTTATGACACTGTTGCAATACTAAGATGAACATTTCTAGCACCTGAGGAAAAGTCCAAAAGAATGCAAGTAAACACCCACACTAACAGGAAACATTTAAGTAATACCATAGTGGGAAAAATATTTACTGTTTATCCATCTGCCAAAAAGCAAAAAGAAAAGAAAACCCACCTGAGAAATCACACAACATTTTTAAAACCCCATTTTCAGGTTAAAAGCTTGTTCTTAGTTATGACTAAGAATTTTCCAGTTACTTTTATAAACCAGAAAAAAAAAATTGCTTTCTTAGTCCTTTTTAAGTGGCATTTGTCAAAAGACTACTCAAACAACTGGAAAAAGGACAGCAAATCCAAATGCTGCATTGCATACTCAACAAAAAGGGGAGGAAGGAAGAGAGCAATTTCCTACATGTATACTCTTTCTTTACTCTAGCTCAAATAAAGTTTAAATTTGGTCAAGGAAACAGAACAGACATTTTTATGGAGCTCATTCATCTGAGATATGTCACTTTCATATAAAAGGTTATAGGAGAGCATGTAACGGCGCACACTAACAGCAAGGATCACTTCTATTATCTGAATGTGTTAACAGTTTGAGGGTTATAGAGACCACACTTTCAAGGATAGACATGCCAAAGACACAGCAAGCAGGAATGTTAATATACGGACTGGAAAGCAGGACAGATGAATCTTGTTCAGAGAACCAGTTTTCTGACGGAGCACTTGTAAAAGAAATTCAAGTAGTTCAGATTCAGAAACGCAGCCAATTAAAAAAAAAAAAAAAAGAAAAAGAAAAAGAGATCACCAGATTACTTTCTTCCCAAAAAGCCTTCTCATGAGAGAGGAGATAGGAGCTATTTTGGGCTGAATGACTTGAACTCTGGAGCTCCATGGACGGTAGTTACAACAGAAAAAAGATAAAGGTTGCAGCTCTTGGAGCCTCTCAAATTACAAGGACACCACTGCAGAACATCCTAGCCACAGCCAGGGAACAACAGAACTGCCCAGGGGTTAGTTTATACGTACTGCACCAGCAGAACAGGACAGAATAAGAAATACAAATGGGATGGTGTGGGAAGAGCAGTGCATGGGTGGTCTTTAATAGGTTAAGTGTGTCAGAAGGGGATCTGCTAGCAATTGCAGTACCTTATGTAACACAAAGTTATTCACTATTTCACATCATGTGTCTACAGAGTGTCATTTCATATAGTTATATTAGTCATTTTATGATTATAAAACTACAAATTCAAAAGAAAATGTGGATACACAAAATTACCCCAATCTGAACATGCAGTTCTAACAAATTATTTTGACAAGATGTACTGACTTTTTTCCAAACTATTCTCAGAAAATCCATTGCTTACATTAGCATACACTAGAATTGCATTTTCACATGATGAAAGGAAAAGCACATTAAGTTTGTTAAGCACCTGAATAAGCAACGTTAATTATGTCACTTCTCTTAAAATTACTTTTATGTTTTTCTTTCAAGCAAAGCGTATGGAAGAAAGTAATTCTTATACTCCTACAAGGCAGAAACATGTTTTCTAGATCCATGAGGTCTGGGGCAAAGTAGTAAGTGCTAACAACTGCCTAATTACCAGTTTCATTCCCTTATTCAAGTAATTCATATTTTAAAATCTTATTGAAGATATTGCTATTGTACAGCAATACCTAAATCATCTCTATGCAGCATGTTTCCTACTTTTAATCCTGTCCTCTCTTCTACTTTTACACCCATTCTTTTAAGTTTCTTGAATCCTAATTTATTACAACTCTTCTACTAACCTTCTCTTTATTCAATCTGCAGCACAACCAAGATGATCCTAACTGAAGCTTTTCAGTGCTTTGTTACCTAGGCTTGACTATAAAATCCCACAGACATGTTATTTGACTTGAAATACTGACTTGTAGTGCAGAACCTTTCCCCTATCCCCAAAAAAATCTTTGCATACTCTCTCTATAAGGAAAGATCACACACAGAGTCCAACTATTCAAGTTTTGTATAGAAAATCATTAATATTGCCTGAAGCATTTTTAGCAGTCAAAGCAGTGTTACCCTTTTATAGACCATAATCAGGGACACACTGTCCTCCTCTCTTACCTGATGGTACTGAATAAGTCTCAGCAGCATTGACACTACCACCTCCTTTTGTGTTTCCAACTCTTTTCCAGCATCAGCTTTATTTGTTCCTCTTAACACAAAGAGATCATGAACAATAGGTTGCAGAGCTGGTATTGCTGAAATGACATTTATTTGTTTGTTTTAGCATGAGACCCAGTCACTCTTGAACAGTGTTTTCTTGTTCTAACAGTTCAGCTACTAAAAGTAAACTGTGCTTTAATTTATTAAAGATTTTACCCATCCCTAAAAAAACCTAAAAACAAACCCCAAACTTATCATGTATAATGATGTCTATCTTTTTACTTCTAGTAGAAAATTTATATTATGGACACATTTGCCCATTCTCATAGAGCTAAAATAGATATTTTTATAAAGTACTTCTCAGCAGAATCACTGGAAAGTATGACAGAGATGCTCCTACTTAAAGGCTGAAAGTGGAGGGAAAGGGAAGTGGACTAAAAGTTAAAATCAAAGCCTTTGAAGTACTGCTATGTTGTGAACTTATTACCTAATAAAGTTTCAAATAAAAGCTTTGTTGCTATTATGTACGATGCAGAATATGGGGTAGCAGTGTTAGCAGGGTACAATAAACTTCCTAAAGGAATTAAGTGAGACTTATTTAATGTATTAAAAATGTAAAAGCTAGCATCTTCTGCTACAAATCAGTACGATTACAGTTTTCTATAGCTTAGTATTCAATACCGGTTTTATTGCTGAACTATTACTAATATTAGTGTTGGTGCCCTTTTTTTTTTTTTTTTTTTTAATTACCATGTGTAACAGCTTTCCTCCCACTGGCCATGATACCATCGCACAGTTGAATGATCTTAGGAATTCCGATTATCTGTTTGGAATGATACCGCTCATAAGACAGCAAGACCAGGAAAAAAAAGATATTAGGAATAATGGCTTCAGACTCCCTGAAAACAAAAAAATTAAAAGTGTCAAGTTTGAATTGCATAACTCTGTTCACTAAAAATGAATCTTTTTACAGTAAGTTTTTTTTTTTTTTTTAAGAATATGTTGTTCTGCTTTCATACAGTATTTCTATAATTTTTGTGCCCTGTTCTTTACTATGGGTTTTTTTCCAAGGAATTTCTTTCAAGCTTTGACTATTACACAGTTACTAATATTATAACATACTACCTAATGCACGACACACATTGGAGTATTTCTCTAGGAGACCCACAGAGCAAAAAACCGACTTATCTCTTCATACAAACTCAAGTGTGAGAAAAAACAGAAATAGCTGACAATGAAAATTCCACTGCATTGCTTATGATCTATTCGGTACTATACAAAATGTACCAGGTGATCAGAATACAAACATATTCACACTGAGTTCACAATAGGAAGAAGTAGCTCTCCCTTCAGCAACAGAATCCTAGCAATTAAGTGCTGATTCCTGAGAGCATAGCTTTGGGGGCGGTCCCAAAGGAATGGTTTTACAATACCAAATGGAGAAACAGCACAACATAGCTTAAGATTTTTTTTTCCATGCTACTTCCCGACTTCTTCAGCCACATGGAACCTAAATCATCTGAAAGGGCTACCACTGGAGCCAGAGAATTGCCCAGAATGTAACTCTCCCTTTCTCATAAGGCAGAAATAACCAGCAAAACTAATCACTACAGGCTTCAGAATAAGACAGTTGTAAACCCACACTGTTCAAAGGATCTTTGCTAATTTCATACCTGAACTGTCCTACTTCAATGTATTCAAACTGCTTTAGCACAAATCCAATAAACACCTAAAGAGAGAATAAAGCATACAACAGATACAGAGACATTAATTCCCATTTGAAATCATTTTGACAGGTTATAAAAGCACGTATTTTAGAAGGAGAGAAAGGAAAGACAGGTACTGAAAATCATTTATACTTATAGTTCATTCTAATATGTTATGAAGCATCCCCTCTACAGTTACACAAGATCTTGAGAATCTTGTTGATGTTAGAGCTTATTACGGTTTACACAAACTTATTTTTTACCTATAGCCTATATATTTTTAAGTATAAATTTCACTCATGTAACACACACTATTTGAGGCATTACAGTCAAGGAGTTAAGAATCAACCAAAAATCTAGCTCTAAACCAAGACACAATCCAAAGTATTCATGCATTGAAAAGATTTATCTGTGTACAAACTTATAGGAAAGTTACGTATTGCAACTCATACTAGTTTATAAACCCAAAAATCCTGTAGTAAATAAAACACTTAAATTTTATTTTCTGTTACAAATTTACTGCTTATATGGACAACCACACAGACTACTGTATTTGCCACTGGCTTCCCCCCACCATTAAAATCAAATAATGGTTGTCAACCATGATGCTTACCACTATCAGTCACACAGAAGTCCATACTCTCAATATAGAAAGAAGGTATTTCTATTTGTAAATAAAGTTTTATTTAACAACACTGACTGTATTGTCCACATCATCTTATTCCTAAAGTCAATCTGATTAACAGTTCTTAAATAGTTGTTGCAGAGCTTAGAAAGTAATTTATATGCAATAGAAAACCAGAAATCTGAAGCTCTTTGTGGTTGGTGGGGAATTGAGTCTCACCCTCCTTTAAGTCTTTGTTTTCACCTATAGTACAATGAATGGATTGTTGCAAGTATTTTTGCTGTAAATATTAAGCCTGCTGATGAGATCCCTGTATTACGAATTTGCAAAAATGGTGATGTACCAACCTGATCCGAATCCAGAAGACAGTAGTTAACTCGTAGCTGAACCAGTTGAGCAAGCAAGTCTAGAACTTGTCTCTGCAGCTGTACCGATGTTGTTGTAGTATATTGTTTCAATGCTTTTATGACAAGGGGTTCAAATAAACGAATGTGATTGTGAATAGCATTCTGTAATAGAGAGATTTTAAAGTAATCTAATATCTGAACAGGTCTCCGATTCAAAACCAAATTACGTTTTAAAAGGAGGAAAAATGTTTTAAATCTAAGGTACAGCTCTTTCAGGAGTACATAGATACAAGTACCTTATCAGCACGATGTTTTGCTGCACTGGTAATGCTAGTTTTCAGCTGTGTAGAAACTTTTTGCAGCACATCAAACCATCTGTCATAAAAAAACCAAAAAACCCCATACACATTAAAAAAAAAAAAATAGAGGGACAAACACACTCTCCTTAGATGCATATTATTTTACCAATGCCAACTTTTCTTTATCTACTTGACTGCTACAAGAATCTTAGTAAAACAGAAGAGCAACAGAGACAACCTACAGTACACTTTGATCAGATCACATGGATTTGTGGACAACAAACATCTAGTAGAGAAAGAATTTCTGGTCTTTGCTTAGTCATCCTTCTGCCTTTCCTTTAAGACTACTGACTATTTGCTATAATTAGCAAATTAATGAAATAGTTTTGAATACAAGCATTTAAAACTATTATACTTTTAAAAAAACTTAAGTAATATCCATTTTAATGATTTAGCTTTGATTTGGAAAACACATTAGTGATAATCAATACAGTGTTGCATTCAGGATCTCACTACCAAGACAAATTACTCTGCTTAAGTCTACAAGAAATAAATAATACACAATACTGTAATTTCAAGTTACTTAGATCCCCTATGATACTTGCATTTATGAAAAACAATAAAAAGAGATTCTAGTTCAAGTTAACATTATATCATAAGGAAATAAAGTTACCCTGAAGCATCGTGTTCCTGCTCAGCCTGAACCATGTTCCTTAGACTAGCGTCAGCAAGGGCCTGTGTAAAATGTGTGTATGGTGCCATGAAGCAATAATGGTAGAGACCAGGTCTCAAATTGGAAGAACCTAAGCGTTGAGCTTTGCCTTGAGCTTTGTTGGGGTTTGAAGACAAGCCATCGTACTGAGAAGCCAGATTTGTCCCAAACAACGTTTTCAACAACTAGAGAAGAAAATTGGAAGGAAAAAAAAAGTTAACATTTCAGGAAAAAAAAACTTGACTCCTCATCCTCCCATAAGACTTAGGAAAGGTCAAAGTGCAAACTGTGGATCATGTAGTCAAATACAAGATGACAGAAAAAAGCTGGAAAAAAGAAACAATCCACACCTCACCCAAAAAGATATGATTGTTTTTGCAACTGAAGCTATTTCCATGTGACAACTCAAAATAGTCTACTACAGCTCACCTCCCCTCAAAATTAAACTTTGATGACTTGAATCCAAACGTTTAACTGGAAGCCTGCAAGAAATCCATCAGTAAGGCAGTTCTTTGCTTTCCAGGTTTTTGATGTAGTTAAGTGGCTACAGAACACATTTGGGAAGGTAGAAAAAAATTGTTTTCTGAGCATTAGCTAAAATAGTTCTTTGAATTGGAAGCAGTTCAAGAAGAAACTATATTATTCAGATGGTATCAAGTTTCAGAACAAGTCATGAAAATTAAAGAAAACATGCTCTGTTTGCTCCACCTGGGCTACAGTTTCCTCACACCACTTCCCTTAAAAGAATGGCCAGCCTTAGTATCCAATTGATAACCACAGGACATCAGGATTAACCTTCCAGTAACACAAAAAATTACCTCCTTACCTGCTGTACACAAACTGTTGCCATTGTTGGTTCTCTGTTGAAACATGATTTTAGGTATCCCAAAATTTCTTCTACACACTAGAAAAGCAGAAAAACAAGTGCACCTAATTGTATTTTTCTTCATTGTATAAAGCATTACTAAGAAAACTGGACAATAGCACAGGTTTTTTTACTGAGTAAAACTACACTAATTTAAGGGAAATCGTGGAAGTATGTAAAGAAATAAAAATGCAAGATCTGCCTCCTAGTCTTAAAATATGACAATGCCTACCACCACCGTTAAGGAGAAAAAATATCAAGACACAGGAGAGGAAGGAGAGCAGTATGCCTTCTGACATTTCATATATTTAACATAACTATATTTAAACATTATTAATACAGTAAGAATGACTGAAGGCAAACCATTTGCTGGAAAGAAAAATCTCCAGTAAAAAAAAAAATACTCCAGTTTTCAACAGCAGCAATTTAAACCGGAAAATCTGCTTTAGCACTTTACCCAACATTGCGGCAGCACAATGCTTCTAGGACTACTGTCTCTCTCAACAGTACCAATTTTAAAATCAATGATACGTGCTTTTTCCCAGTAAGGGCCACAGATATTGGACAACTTAACTACAGAAGAAAAAACACACAAATCTTATACCTTTCCAATGTCTTGAAGAGTAGCAAGTTCCAAGATTTGAGACAGAACATCTAAGGCAGACCGTAAGAAACATCCAAACTTTTCATTAGTGTTCTGGAGATCCAAAGTAACCTGGTCCCAAAAAGTAAAACCACACTTTTTCTTAACCATTACTTGACAAGGAGATAAAAATTACAGAAGGAAGTGGGTATTGACACAAAATGATCTTTTGCCTAAAATTTCAGCATAGTTCAATCAACACCACTGACAGCTTAGGCTCCTTTATGAATTGCTAGAAAGGCAGGACTTCATTTTGACTAAGAAAGGAATCTTCTAGCTTGAGGAAGTTACAGCATCTGGGAAGGCCTAGGATGTTGACAAGTAATGGAGAAGAGGTAAGGTACTTCTCAGAAACACAGTAGGTGTAATAAAAATACACCCCCTGAAGTGTACAAATCAGATCACCAAGCCCCTAGGGAATGCATCTTCTATTACCTGAACTAATGAGGAAAAAGCTTACCCATCCTGGAATAAACTGTGGAGAGAACAGACATTGGGATCCATTCGGCATTGCCAAGCCAGCAAATGGTCATTTGGTACCAGCAGAGAAACAAGCAATAGGGCGACAATGCCTATCAGGGTTTTTTGTTTGGTTGTTTTTTGTTTGGTTGTTTTTTGTTCTTATTGGTGGTGGTTGTGATTTTCTTTTTTTTTTTTTTTTTTGTGGATGAACTGTTTACACAGGCAAACAAGTGAGTCTCGATACAAGCAGAGCCATGTTTAAAAAACACAAAGCGATTGCCCAACCACATTCTAATTCAATCAAACAGTATCATGCAGTACCTTATAATTAGCATGGGTTGCTTTCAAGACATCGTATAACTTCAGATATGATGGAAGATGATAAAAGCTTCCTACTGAAGATGATTTACTTGTTGGAACCGGCCCAGTAGCATCAGTTTGCCTAGCAGCTTAAAAATATATTATAGATTAGAACAACATACTTTTTCTAGGATGCTCATGTATACTCAACATAATTTACCATATCTGAATTATTAGACAGCATGAATTTTTCAATCTGCATGCATATGTTAAACTGCAAAAACACATGCTGTACAACTAGAAAATGAACTAGCATTCCAAGAAACTAGCCCTCTGAGATAAGAGAAATTAACCCAGACGGCTTATTATCGAAGTGCAAGTACAATTTACAAAACAGAATTAACACTCATTTCCTTCATTCATTACTAAGGAAAAAAAAAGTTTTCAAGATTCAGAATCTTGTTTCCAAGAGCAATGTAAGCTACTCCTGCCAAAAGCTGCAAAGCAACTTTCAAATTTCTTTTAAGTAAAATACATGCAAAAATTACTTCTTAGTTTTAGTCAATAGCTGAGTAGATTCAGAAAAACAGTGAGGAAAAGGATTCAGAAGTACCTTGCTTCTGAAAAGTACAGTTAATTTTCATAAAAAAACCAAAACAGTAAGGAAGCCCCCACCCACAGCTGCCCTTCCTGCAACACAGTACTGAAAAGAACTTCTAACAGTAGGTCTGCCAGCCTTTTGAACTAAAACTTCAGAAAACAAGTTACTCAGTTTTATTCCTTCTCTCTATGCCGTAACCACACTTAGGTGGGGATGGTAGGTGGGAGGGTTAATAGCAGAAAGTGTGCTTACCTGGACTCGTTTCACCACCCTTTTTAGGGCTCATTGGCACAGACGTCTGTTCGACAGACTCCCTCTCTTTCCCCTTCCTCCGAATTGGACTAAGAGAAGGTGGGTTTGTGAGAGAAGGTAAAGCTGCCTAGAATTGAAAAGAAGCTTTATTAATTTTGTATGCACAAGTAGCTTTTCTTCTTCTACACAAATACAAGCATATTCATCTTTTGTTTAAAATCCCCTTTATTTGACTGTCAGTTAAATTAAAATGTCTCAACTCTCAGGTTCAGGACATGAATTTCCTGAGTGAAAAGGAAGAATTTTAATATATTCCCTACTTTCCTTCTCAACTTCAGTGTAAGCCAATGAGATGGAATTAGAGCTCAATGACTAAAGTTTCTTTTGATTCCAAACAAAGGAGTGTCAAACAAATATTTTCACATTTTTAAAATATGAAGAAATCATTAATCCTGGTAACGTTGCCTTACAGTCACTAAATCAGTCTCAAAACGTAGGTGCCTCAAAACAAAACAAAACCTCAAACCCAGAAGTACCTCATATGAGCTGTTTCAAAAGTCAAAATATTTTGCAGGACATTCAAAAGATAGAAGAGTTATTTTAAGCCCCAAAAGAAGCTCAGTGCATTACAGCCAGCCAACCAACCCAGAAGGCAACAGATGTTTGCCAGAGTATGCAACCCAATACTCCATTTACTATATAGACTCCTCACTGGATTAATGTTTCAAGTGAAGTCACCAGGAATAAAAGGTTCAAAATTTAAGGTAATATTACAACCACTGCAGAACTAAACAAAAACCTGTTACATGGAAGAACGATATGCAAGTTCTTTTCATGTTACTTGCTTTCCTACACATCGTGGAGTCATATTATCAAGGTATTAGGTAGTTACTTGTATAATCTCTAAAATGCGGAGCCTTGAAGAGGTCTGTATCACAAGAGTATTTAAGTCACACAATTTTATTTATTTATTTTTAATACAAACCTTTACTGCTGGGCCAGGAGCAACATCATCCATTACATGTGCACAAATATTAATGACCTTCAGCAGATGAGAAAAGAGCTGTTCTACTAAAGTAACAAGAGTTCGATCTGCCAGAGCCGGCCAGGGTTCCTCCTGCTTTACAGCACCTTGGTTTGAATCTTCTTCAGCACTCCAGGGATTCTTTAAGCACTTGGGAGCACTTGCTGCAACAGGAATCACATTATTTAAAGAGAAAGAAGATAAAAACATGGAATTAAGTATCAGAAAATTTTAGAAGCATATCACCTCTATATGAACAGAAATTCAAATAGGGAAAGGTGAGCCTATATTTTCAAAACCAGCAGTAGGTGCATAGTTTTAAACAACAACAACAAAAAAAATGTTAATTCGTTGTACCCAGCCTGTACTAAGCATACTGCACATTCCCTTTGGCAACTAGAGGAAATTTGCAACTTGGAGACACTATCTTTTCAAACCTCCTGGGTGCAGGAAGTTCCTTCTTTATTTCTTCTGCTCAATCTTGCAAGTGTTTTGTTGGTGCAATCAGTATAGGGTGAGATATGGGCCTTCTGATGCTAATGGTAAAAATATCAGGACAATCCTATTTTTCATGTTCTGCTTTACCTGCAAGCAAGTTTCCAGTCAAAATCAAAGCATCCTGATGTGCAGAGAGGTCCAGTGGGAACCATGCTGATGAAAGTAGAGACAGGACCATGCCGGCCATTCCAATGGTGCAGCCCTTCTGACCTTCATCTGAAGGACTTGGCTGGGAAACACTGGAAGTTTAATTTTGGAATGTCATGACTTTTTTCCCCCCTTTTGGTAAGTTTAAAGTCTTAAGAAAACTAACAGTCAAGTAGACTGCTAATAAAATAAAAAAAAAAAAAAAAAAGAGAGAGAAAAAATAAGTACTACAGAAATGCACATTTAACACTCAAGGACGACTTAAAAAAAGTTTGCAGCAGAGACCTGACAATACTTTGTATTCTTGAAGAGCCATTACTTTTTTTTTTAAAATAGCAAATATCAAAGCTGCTAGTGACATCTACTGATAAACTGAAGAATTCTGTATTTAATTGCTAACCAGTATGGTCCTGAACTATCTCCAGTTAAAAGTCTTGCTCATATGCAAGGTAGGGATGGGAGAGAGAAGCGGTAGTATTACAATGTAACAAGATATTGTTTTAAAGTGACAAGAATTTAATTAAACAATTGTAATCCATCAAATCATGTAGATTTATGGGTGGACTATCCAAGATTGTAATTTGCTGCTGTATTCCGTATTTTCTTTTACAATAATTTTAAAATCAGATTTTCCCACACAACTCAAGTTTCAAAAAGAGCAGGCAGAGATCACCAAAAGATGTTTGTCAGAACACTGTGTGAATTACACACATCATTTCAAAGCTGTAAGAACTGCACAATACTACTAGCTTTCTTTTAGGAAAAGACTTTATGCAACCTCTAAATAAAGGGATTCTTTTAGGATATTTTTTAATTAAAAAAAAAAAAAAAAATCTTCTAATGTAGTCACTCTGGTCTAATACAAACTAGAGCAATTTCAGAAAATAAAATTTAGACTAAGTATAGCTATTATTTTGACAAAGCTACACAGGTGATTACAGTGCCTTCCATTTTTTTAAATAAAAAAAAGTATTTTTAATGCAAGTGTTGTTTACTTTACATATAGTTAGAAACCCATGAATTAATCCATATTGATTTGTACAGAGTTGGAGTGCAGCAGTTCCAATAGCTTTTTAATCATAAAAACGACAATACTTAAGACAGAAAAGAATTTTGGCAAAATTCTCATGTTGTTATCCATGTTATTATATTCTTATTACCCAGAATGGTAAACGTTTGTATCATTCCATAAAAATAAAATTACAATCTAAATTAGTATGAACATGGGCCGAAAATTTGTAAAGAAGAAATTAGAGGAAAGGGCAAAGGCTACGTCACTGCATCACTGATGAATATTAGATGCATCTTAAAAATAGTATTTTTTTAAGCTGGGTAGAGCAGAAGACACACTGTTGCAATTCTGCATTCATTTTCTTTTCCAGCTAAGGACAGCTCACATCCTCACCTACTTCATTTGTTAAAACTGGACCTATAGCTCAAAAGACATCTTTTAGAATGCATATGCAGAGCATGCCACACTTACGGCTGGCAAGGGAAGAAAGGGCATGTCAACAAGAAAACCAGCTGGGGGAGGGTTGGTTTTTTGTTGTGGTTGCGTTTTTGGTTTTTGTTTTGTTTTTAAAATAAGATAAGATTCTGCAACAGAGTTTCAGGGTATCAGAAGAGTAAAGTAAGAGTAGAGACACAACAGCAGCAATGAAGAAAATCAACACAAATGATGTTAAATCTATTTAAAAACTAAACAGCTCTACACATGCGCATCTTCAGTAGCTAGTTTTACAGCTCACATGGCACAGCACGTTGATGATCAGAGGCAAGATCAAAGCTTTGGCATTGCCAACTGCACAGTTATGTTCTGAAGAGTTTCTTCAGAACATAAGTACTTTGGGGCTATCGTATATTACCTACACAAGGTAATATAAATACTAAGTGTATTTAACTTAGTTAAAGTATTATAGATATAGTAATCTTAGTTAAGTATTATAGATCTCATTTGCTGTTCCCATTCAGCATGCCAAATGAGAACAATTTAAATGCATCTGACACTTTTATAGTTACAAAAGCAATTATGAACCAGCTTCCTTTACCCACTGTTTTTCAACATAAACATGAGATCAAGGTGAAAACGATGATGTTCAGATTTTAAAGAGATACTACAACATGCAATATCCTGAAGATAAACATTATTTCAAAAGCATGGAAAATTTTCTCCTATTACTTATTTTGATAGATGTTGACCATATGTATCTTTCTATTACAGCAGATGCAGCCAATCCCTGTGATACACACTGTGGTTCCAGAGATGACAAAATGCTGACGCTTAATATCATGACAACCTGGTGTTACACTCTTCTGTATAAAGTTATTTAATAACTGCTAAGATAAGCTTAACAGCATATATCTAAACCAGGACTTCTGATACCTAAATAAGTGTACTTTTGTTTCGCAAACATGACTTTTAGAAGCTTGAATAACAGATGAGGGAACATACCCACAGTGCCATCCCACGCTCCAGGTGCAGACTGGAAATGTTGTGGAGAGAAGACACAAAGCTTCACAGCAGCCAAACTGAAAAAGTTAACACCAAGAATTGAATCAGTTTCATCACTGGAAGAGTTAGCAACAACAACAAGGTATCTTAAGAGTGAGAATTAAATATATTACTAATGCCACTGCCACAGTACCAAAGCTGCAGATACCAATATAGCCAGGAAATAAAAATAAAGCAAACAAGCAAAAAAGAGAAAAGAAAAGTCAGCCACTATAGCAACTAAGAAAACTCACCGTAAGTGCTCTCGTAGTGGATATTGTCAATGCATGGGAAATTGCTGCAATAACCCTTGAGAGATTGTTTTCCATAGTGACATCTGTCGGACTTTGCAGCATATTGTAACCTCTATATGTTCTGAAATAAAAAAATTTATACCACTAAAACATGTACTTAAAAAAAATAAAAACTTCAATCAAAAATTATTATGGCTTAAAATTACCATTACATATTTTATAGGCCGCTTATTAAAAAAAGAACACTCTAAATACCACCTTATTATATTTTAATATTTTTGCTTCTGTACTAGCAAAAGCAATTTAGTTTATAAATCAAATCTCTCTGTTACCAAACAGAAACAGTAGATCAACTCTCAATACCTAACTAGGTGCTCTAGAAATCACCACCAATTTAGCATCAGTCTTTGCTTTTGCTCAAATCCATCTAATGTTTTTGCATGTTTACAAACTTCAGATTATTGCTGTAAAAAGATTATTGATGTACAAAAATAACTATTTTGTATTTGAAATAACACAGTGTCCACAAAGTTCTATTGTTTCCATACTACAGTATATAAATCTTGAGTGATACAATCAAGATCATGTATGGAAAAGGTAGATAATTAAAAACTTGTATGACAAATCGAGAGAAGCAAAGAGCCCCCATAAATATATACAAGATATCTAAACAGAAAAGTTTAGGAAAGTATAGTTGGCAGCAAAAATACAGCAACAAGATCACACTATCAAAATCAGAAGGCAGTACAGACTTCTGCAATCGCAATCATTAAACAGGATGTGAAGAGTTATAAATCCTGATCAACGTACCTGAAGAACAATAATGTATACATATGATTAGCTTGCAAAGCTGCACTTGCTTGTGCAATTTAACAGACAAATAGGGTAACCTCACGATGAAGAGAAGATAAAGTTTATCACAGAACAATGACTCCCTACGATCAACATGTGAGCACATCACTAGTAACTCACACACCAGTTTATCCTTGAAACATGAGTCTGTTTCCATGGAGCCTAAAACTACCACAGATGCTCCTACAGATTGGAAAAAGTACTCGCAAGCACATGAGTTTGCAGGATTTAAAAATGATTCTAGGCATTATGAATTGAAATTTGGGTCCATGTTCCTTTTAAAGCAAGACAAGTCACATAACATACCTGGTGATAGTGCTCACCGCAAAGTGAGATGGAGGTTGTGTTTCATGCATTAGTAGTTTCAGGTAGACACTGCTTTGGTCTCTTGCTACTGCCACAACTGGATCAGCCTGTCCTTGATCACAGTTATAAAACAGCTTTGGAACAAGCCTTAATGATAATTGACAAAAAGGAAAAGTATTCTTCAGAAATTATTTAATATACAATTTAAAGTATATTTAAAATAAATTTAGTATATAATTCAGAAAGCTGCATACCTAATTAGATATATCAAATTGTAAATAAAAACTGTTACTAAAACTCATATTCTTAATCTGAATTCACCTTTATACAACTGCTCTTCATTATAATCAAGGAGCTCAAATCAGGACAAAGGAACTGCTCTAGACACATGGTAATTAAAAAAAAAATCTTTTATGGAGATACCCACCCATACACACTACAATGACCACTTAGCTAGAGAGTATTTCTCTCTCAGTGTTCCCCTATCTCCCCAGATAATTTCCCCATGGATATCTGTTTCAACTGTAAACTAATTTCTACCCGAAAAGGACAATTTTTCACCATCTGATTTCTATGCAGCAAAACTTAAACATACAATAAGATCCAGTCTTCTTGAACAACAACATTTTCACTTAGACAACACTGAAAGACTACAGTACACATTTTTTGTAAGTTCACTGACAGTACTTCCAATGAATGCCCATACTGGATGTTTCAAGGGGCTTCTGCAAGCTTGTAGCAGATTTCTTGGGCAGTTAAGTCTTTTCCAACCTTAACACACGTGCTGTCACTAAGTCAACATGAAGACACAGAAAAACTCCAACTTGTTACCACTCAGTTAACAAAATAACTCCATTTCAAAATCAAGTCTCTGAATAAAAGCAACAAATACTAACTATGATGCAACAGTTAACGATTTCTCTGCTGAGCTGTTTCTGCAATACAAATGCTTTTAAGTGGCAGAATTTTTAAGGTTTCATTGTCCTTTATTTGTTATTAGGAATGGACAGCAATTAATAGTCTAAAAAACTAGGAAAGAGACTCCTCTGACAATAAAATATTCCAGAAAATCAGTATCAGATGCTTCCAACTTCTTTAGACATAAAACTTAAGTCCTTGAATTCCAATAAATAAACTACCAACTAATCCTTACTGTTTGGTGCGTTTATCTGGACAGCAATTTAACTGTAGTAGGTTACAGCAAACAGCTGCTTTTTACACAAGATTAGCTACTTTACTATAACCAGTGAGCATGAAAGTTTTAAGATGCACTACTTATAACTGCGTGGAAACTACAATGTTTGGGAGTTAGGACAACTTGGTAGAACTGCAACATTTTAAGTCCATCAACTACCATCAGGATACTGAACAAATCACTTCAGCATACAGAAAACTAACTTGAGGAAGTTGAAACTGAAAGTGACCCTCAAAATTAATACAGTTAAATGTAATTGTAATGCTAATAAAAACCAAAGCACAATTGCCTGATGATTCAGAATGATGCATGCTCCAGGTACCATAAAGCTGCATTTGTCTCCCATCCCTGATTTAAACAAAAATATAAAAAAACCACTAAGGGATTATTTTAATTACAGGTACATAGTAAACATGTCAGTATCTTTCTAAACTTTTCTTTTTTAAAAGATAAAACAAACATATATACCTCATTAATGAAGCTGCAGCTACATGTCTCACTCTTGGATCTTCATCTCCAAGCAGACATATTACAACATTGTTAAGCACTCTCTCCTGAAGTTTTAGTAGCTAGAAAATAAGTTAGCACAGTAAAGTTCATTGAACATTTTCATCATTTGACCAGATTGTTAAAAGATAGTTAACAAATGAGATTTCATGTCATACAAGTCTGTAAGACAATCTTGACCTTAGCATTGCCAAATACACTATTTAAATACATAAATGCCAAAAATTTTTTGAAGTTAAAAAAACCACAACAAAAACCACACACAAACACACACACCAGAGAACACTAAGATATTTGAATCTCAGTAGTAAAGTATCTTTCCAATTGTAACAAGTCTCAGAACATGAGCCTAGTTATACAAAACACACTTACGACAACTATCAGTGTTGATAGAATTTAAACATGAAGTGCTGAAATTGCACTGGTACCTTAATCCAGAAACACTATATACTGATTGAATAATTTACTTACACCAGTGTAATGATGAACACCTCTGTGCAAGCTCTCAGTTCTCCCTTCCAAGAAGCTGACTAGCCTATGGTAAAATAGAATTTAGAGTACGTTAGTTAACATTAAAGGTTATTTCTCCCTTCAGTGCTCTGAGGGTTCCTTTTGTTTGTTTATTTTTTAAAAACACCACTGCAGGGAAAATGTAAGGAGTAAACACACTTTCGGCTACCTTTAGAAGATGTAAGCTATTTGCTAAACTACTGTCTGGCTAGTGTAACAGAAGAATTACTTTTTTTTAGTTAAAAAAAATTATTTACACATTGAGATTCTAACTGTATTTTTTTCCCCGTGCACGTAAAAATCAGACTGTTTTGAAAAGATGGTAACACATTCCAAATATCATTATTCAGAAAGAGTCCAATTTTGTATGACTAAGGGTAACTTGAAGAATTTTGTCTTTCAGCTTGGAAGAACCTGTAGAGAGTGAGGGAATGCAAGAAAAGGAAGTAAAGTCATATTCATTTCAGTATAACAGAAACTGAGCAACAGAAGAGAGCTGACAATAATGGAGAACAAGTCAGGGACTTTTTCTTTAAAAAAAAAAAATAATACACACAACTGGCCATGAAATCCAAGTTAGTTTCCAGATTATACGGTGTCTCTCTGATCACAGATTTACAGAACACTTGATAAAACAGACCACTGAACTAGAAACTCCTATACAGTGTTACTAGGATTGGGCTTGGTAGTGAAGTCAATTCTAACTTGACAAAGGAATTCATACAGTCCTTACATGAATGATTGGTCTGAATTAGTTTTATGAAACTTCTTAAAGTTTCAGAAGAAACTGATCCATTTTGGTTCCAGTTTCCCATACACAGCATCTTTGCACTGCAGCTGCAACACCCATGGAAAAATATAAACACTTACCGAAAATCTACCTCTGCAAGTGTTTCAAGAAGTTCCGTCCTTACTAGCCAATATGAGCTATTCTTCAGCGTAAGGAGGTCAACAATTAACTGTAAACCTAGTTCGCTGTAACTGCTACTACATAAGCTCATGATGCAATGCTGAAAAGAAAAAAAACTTTGTTATATTACAGAAGAGGTTCTCTGAATCAAAGCTATGTAAGTGATCATAAAAATCTGTTTTATTTAGAATACTGAAAAAAGTTATTGCCTAAGAGCTAGGAGGAAGTACCAGAGCTAGGTACTTTGCAAGGGTAGGACAGTAGCTCCATGTGAACTACTAAAACCTGCTGCTGAATTTAAACTCTGAAGAAGAACACAAGCCTCAGAGATCAGATGACAATCCTCCAAAGAGTAAGGTCTAAAACTCATGGGCTTAAACACCACAAGCACTATATTCTTATCTGTTCAGAAACAGTCTCTCGTAGTTTCCACAGGATATTTTTAGACACCTGGTTCTGATTTCCAGAAGAAGTTTTTGAAAAAGTCATACCTCCACATTTTAATGACTGTTCAACTATATGTAGAATGTGTGATCTTTGGAAAAAGTTATAGAACTCTACACTTTTATGTCTTATTTAACTACATGAAAATGTTAATCCCCGAACAAGAAAGTAACAACCCAAAAAGCTTTTGAACATTTCTGCCAAAAGGTATGAAGTCAGGCTACATTATATACCGAGAGAAAGAAAAAGTCAAAATTGACTAGTATAAGTTGCCTGAACTGAACAATTCTAGTGAATTCTTCTAAAAAGCCATAATCATAAGCGTAAACATACATGAAACCACTATATACAAATAGTAAGATCATGGAACATAGCATCATTTAACTAACCGGATTTCTTTCCCTCAGCTGCACCACAGACCCTTCCTCTTAGCACATGAAATCATACTTTCAATACATTAAGTATCTTCATTTTACTAAAAGCTATGCTTTGCCTCACTGACCCATAGGCTGCAATACAGCCAGCCACCCTGCGCCTCTCCCCCATAAATTAATTTCCCTTGGCCTCCAATTTGTCCCTGTTGTTCTACTTTTTTGGAAAATTCCTCAAGGAAAAGCTCACTCCTTCACCCCTCTGCTTTTTCACAGAACACCTTCCACAGATTTTATTACAGAAATAAAATTCACATGCTCTAAGTTCCACTCACAAATTCAGCTATCATCTCTAATTTAACTACTGCCTGATGGATCTTTCACCCAATTTGAAACATTTACTTTCCTGAAACTTTTGTCACTTTTAAAAATTATTATTTCAGAAAATAATCACTATTTTACTTGTCATTTCTCACATTTAATTTTTGCTCTCCAAATACAAGCTACAACCAGGTGTTACATGTTGACACTTCCCTGTTTAGGCTAGATATCCTTCCTATCTAATGCACTCATCCTATTGTCGGTTAACGTAACATTACAGCTCATACCAGTACATTTATGACCGGAAATATTGTGATTAGATTATACTGCTATGCGATCTAACCAACATAATTATTTTCCAGCTGTTTGTTCCTCCATTTCTGTGCCTGAATCCATGTTTTCTACAATGAAGTTCTTAAGGAAGAAGTCATTTTTTGCTCCATGTTTATACACCTGACCATAGCAGGATCCTAGTCAACGAATAACGCCCCTGTGATCTGTGGTGGTGCAGATAACTTACTACTACTGCTTACCCTCACAGCTGTACAAGCCAGTTTGCAGGTAACAGAGGACTCATCTTTCAGCGTTTTCTGTAGCAGAGGTATGCAGTCTACCAAGGAAAAGAGATTTCCTAACAAAAAAAGAATTTAGAGCAGTGAAACAAAAGAAAATTGTGGTTACATTAAAAAAAAAAAAAAAAAAGACACCCTTAAAATAAATTGTTACCTGTTGAGCTTCTGACATTTATTAGCCATTTTTCCACATCAAAGCGGGATTTAATTAGAATGGAGTTGACAATTGTTCCACATAGAATGGCAGTAGCTCCTCTAATCTGGGGATCTCCATGGTCAATGTAGTTCAGAATATCCGATACATACTGCTCCTCTAAGAAAATAAGTTACAACTACTTTATTTTAAAAATACTAGTCTTAGACTTAACTGATCCCTCAAAATGTTTCAGTGGAGGTACCAATTATTGTACAATCAATGTCAGCATATTCAGAATATGTCCGCCTTAGCTCTACCTTTCAGAGATCCCTTGCATGTAATCTACAGATCATTCACACCATCCAGACCAATGATTACATATAAAACCACTAGTGATTTGTTTCAATTGTACACAAAATGCTCTGGGGAAATTTAGGAAGAGTTTTGGTCAATGCTGCACCTTTGCCACTATCAGTATCAAACCAGTTGAATAGTCCAGGTCCCTACTGATCATATTGTAGCATTCATAAAAAATGAACCTAATGGCTTAGAAACAATCTATAAGATGGCCTGAAATAAATTAGAAGAAACCATTTATAAGATAAACAAACCACTTCTATATAGCAGTTGTACTAAAACAGCTTCAACTTGTCAGAAGCTGTACAAGCTCGTTCACTGAAACTTAACTCTTATCACAAAAAAAACTCTCACCATACGCGCTATTGGTGCAGACAGCACATTCATTCCCATTCATGCAATATTTGTTTGCAAATACTAAATTGTATTTAGAGTTTTCAATATAGATGCTGCCTCACTTATTTGAAAACCCAAACACACTATTAAAATGGAAAATGTGAACCGCAACATACCATACTCTTCTCCCATTGCTTCAAGGGGTGTTTTATACAGTTTGCTGAAGAAAGACTCGGGGTGAAGCGCAACAGCTGCTCCAACACAACTTACTGCCAGGGCTTTTACACTGACTCTCACATCTCTATCAGGAACTAAAGCTAGGGGGGAGAAGAAGAGAAAAAAAAAAAAAAGGGGGGGGGGGGTGTGTATTTAAAAGCTTCCCAAATTGTTTTTAAGTTAATTAATAACTCTGTATGATATAAATAGCTTAGCCTGGACAAAAAATATGAAGGCAGAGCAAGTAGTTCCAGTTTATCAGAGGCAGCAGTTATATACAGCTTTTTTTTTTTTTCCCAAAAAAGAAAAAAATAAACAACTAATAACCCCACACACTTCCAACTCACTCCCTTCATTGCTGAGAATACAGCTACTACACTGTCTTTCCAGGAACACTAATTGCTGGCAGAGCACATGAACAAACAACAGTTTAGAAAAGGGAAAAAGAACAAACATCTTAAATGCTCACTTCAGTCATACGTATAATGACACATACACACATGCCTGTGACACAGACTTCCCAGTGAAAAAAATGGAAGCAGCAGTGTATGCCACAAAGCCTTTCTGGAAAATCTCTACTGACATTTTATTACTATGCTGAAAAGGCAAATAACTCCTCTTTTGAGCCCCAACAGCCACCTCTAACAATCACTTGCTGTCAAAAAGCTTCTCTTTGACAGTCACACATGAAAAAACACATGAAAAGTGGCCACACTAACTTATGCAAATGCTGTAAGATGTTAAAAGTGGAGAAAAGTTCAACCTGAGATTTCAGCTAGGTCTTTGAAATTCTTGGGTCAATTCTCTGCTTTACTACAGCTGAATGATTTAAAATCTGAAGTTACATTTCCCAAACACAAATGGGTACAAGAGCACTTCCTCTACCTGAAGTACATTCAAAAAAATTAACACGGAATTCAAACACAATTGAGTGATAAAGCTTAAAAAGATACTTTCAATCTTGTTCTAATTAAAAAAAATTAGGCATTGTAATAGTTTTACAATTGATTTTGTTTAAGACAAGTACTTGAAAGAACTATATTCTTCTGAACTTTAGGAGTTTCCACAGAACGGACTGCAACTCAGAAAATTGTTTCCTTACTGAGGTATTGATACTTTTATAGTGGACAAACTGGGCACTCAACACTGATAAAAAGAAATACTGATACTAGATTGTCCTCGCAGCTTCATACAATCTATAAACCATCATGGCCCCACAGGTTAAGTCTCATAAGAATTTACAAATTGTAAATGTAATTAAGTATTTGACTTACGGGTTAAGTTACTATAACACTTCTTCAGATGCCCAGTGGTTCAAAACAGGATTCATTGTAAAATGGCATAAATTTAAGTGTTTTTAGGTTTTTCTGTACTCTGATGTGATCATTTAAATCAGGACTGTCACAGAAAAGCCCCACCCCTGAAATCTCCAATAAAGTGAGATTAAACTGATCACATATCCAACTTTGTACCTTGAGAGACACAATGAACCAATGAGTCTTGAACAGAAACTTACCTCCTTTCTCCCCAGTAAGTAGAAAAGAGGCTGACAGAAGTCTAACGCAGTGCACTAAAGGAGCAGAATTTCCATCGGTATAGTGACCTATGTCTCCCTTTACCCTGGAGGGCTATTGAAGGCAAATCACAATTTTTATATAGATAAAAATTAATCTTCAATTTAAATAAAATATTAAGCACAACAAGATTTAGAAATACTGCACATCCCCAAATGTATAAAGGTTGTAATACAAATGTGCTTAATACATATTCCAAAAAAAGGCCTTAAAACATAATGCTTTCGGGAAGTTTGTATCCAGTATCAGAATTGGTTTATCACAGAAACAACAATCATTCCGTAGATTTTCTGAATTACCCAGACTTGCTGTTTGCATCTGAAGGAGTCTGATAAACCACTTCTTGTCACCAAACAATGATCTTTGGAAACTTTGTATGAAAAGCAATTAATTCCTAAGTTGTTTCCAAAGAAGGCCGACAACCGTCTGTAGTTCCACATTTAGAGTCCCTCAGTAGCCCAAGCTGATCTAACTCTGCCTGCCACAAACCAAACTCCTTTTGCCCCAGCTCAGAACAAACTCCAAAGCTAAAAATCAAAAAACCGTAAGAGGAAGTCAGTAACCTGTGGTTAGAATGGCATGAGCCTCTCTGCAGAAAGAGATGCTCAAAGAGTAAGACATAATAACTTCTGAGGAAATCATAAAGTTACCTACACAGCTAGCAACCAGCCCAAAGACATTTCAGGTAATAAAGTATCAGTGTACCCTACTAATGCACAGACATAAGAGTTTGTGTTCTCAGCAGTTTGTGTTCTGTTATGGTTTTGCTGGTGACTGCATTGAAGATACCAACACTTGTGTATTCACCTTATGTTAAATGAAATTCAGGCTATAACTCACATTTACTACTCAACCTTAGTCATTTTGACCTATAATGAAGCACACCACATATACAGGATACCCCCATTTACCACTAATTTACATGATCATAACTGTAATTTATTTTTAAAACTTAGTTGTTTTAAACTTTAAACCAGACCACTGTGACTATTTCTCACCTTATTTTCATGATCACCAGGATCTGCTGCATCTTCTTTTGATGTAAATCTATCTACACTGCTATCAGAAGGCTGCCTACTATGGCTTGTGGTTTTCAATAGGTGAGGCTGTTGAAGAGCTGTAGAAAAAGGCAATTCATTAAATACCATCTCAGATGCAAATTAAAAGCACTTTAATTGAACTTAATTATACAAACATGAAAAATAAATCAGCAGTGATCAAAACAAGTGATTCATTAGAACCGTTGAAATATATTCCTTACTTTACATTTCAATCTAGTTACTTGTTTTTCATATCCATTACGTGAGTCTTCAGTCCCTTGGAAGTTAGACAGCAGACGCACCTGTAACACCTGCCTTAAACATGTCACCTGTTCTGTTCCCCACCCCCCCCATTTATCAACATACCAATAGAAGAATTTCTGAAAGACTCCGATGAATCATCTTGGAGAATATTTGCAGCCTCATCTTCCTCATCCTGCAGCTGCCCAATTTGCATTCCAGAATACTGTCCTTCAGCACCCTCCAAAACCTACACAGTGCAAGGAAAGGACTTAAAGTAACTTAGCTTAACACACAGTATTAAATCTCAAACATGCAGTGTTAGTAATCTAGAAATAATTTGAAAGCAAATATGAGCCTGATAAATATTAGTATACAGCTGCGTGCAGGCCCCAAAGCAGTTCCCCTCCTCCTCCAGCATTTGGGCTATTAGAGGCCATAGTTAACATCTGACAGCCTCCCACATGAGCCATGAACTTGGACACTAACAATAAGGAAGTCGAACACTTGATGCATTGCCTCCCCTGCAGCTCTCCTTGCTCCCTTATTGCAAACACAACCGTCCCTCTATCTCACCAGTTACAAATCACAACCAACACCTTTACTGTCACAAATTGAACTTGTCCCTTGCTGTCAACCTCTCCCATTACATATCCAGGACAAGTGAGGTTAAGTGAAACTGAGAACAGACTGCATAGGACAAAAAAGGACAAATATGTTGGAACATATTTTAATTCCTTCATTCTAAATCAGAGACTACTAAAATGGACACTTCTAGAAGAGAGTTTGACCCTTGGTACCAATGCAATATACAGCCAGTAGGTATACGGAAAAATAACCATAAAAGACAAAAAAAATTTATAATGTTAATAAAAGACAGGAAAAGTAAAAAAACCATTTCATTGTAAGTTTATCAGAAGACACAAGATACTTCTTCAGTTACTCCCTGACTTCATAAGCAGCTGGAAGTTGTTCATTAAAAAGCTTGTGTGTGGGTAAGTGGGACAACCACTTAGCCTGTCAATTAGGAAAAAATAATTTTACTTGTAATTACTGCTTGTAAACTGTAAGCAAACTGACATATGCAACAGTCTGACAAGAATTTGCAAGAAATGCATCTTGTCAATAAACACAACTTGTCAATAAACACCTGCTCACTTTGGACTCTGCACAGCATACATTTAATTCAGAGACAGTGCAATTATCATCACTCCTTTGGTTCTTGAATCCTCACACTTGCAGGAGTATTTGCTTATCATAATTGTAAATTTACCATTTTTTGTAGTGGTAAGAGACTATTACTCTTCCAAAGTTACTATCAGCAGACCTAAGTCAAAAGTTTGATAATGTTTGAAAAACAGAACTTAGGAAATTCAAAGTTTTCCCCTTTTTGTGTTTTGTGCTCTTGCTCCCAATAATTATATTTTTGCTGTTTTTATTGCAACCTCACAATACACTTGCCTAAGAGAGACAAATTTCTTAAAATAGCTATATTGTATGCACATTTCAGGTGTTTATTAGATATGTAACTGCTACATTAGTAAATCACACAGTATTTACTCAGTATAGGGGAAATCCTTAAGATGGAATAAAAAGGAATAAAATGAGTTGTGTCACCAAGTGAAAAAGCACAGGCAGAAAATAACGTGAAGCATTAGGTTTCAAAAGTATTCCTCTATCATTCCAAATAGACTGTTCACCCTTTAACACTTCCATTAGTCCACCTGCATTTTTGAATGATATGCTACTAAGAAAATATATTTATGTCAAGCCTTTGATATTGACATTCTTCCAGTGAGTGACAATCTGTTAATGCCTTCATATGACCTACTCAGTAAACACACTAATTACAGCTTTGTCGTTTTTAATTACTGCTGAAGTGAAAGTGTTAAAAGGAGGTCAAGCTCTCCAATAGAGGTGTGAGCTGCTGACCTTTCCATTGTTACTAGCTGAGGATGGAAAAGTAGAAGACGAGTAAGTAGATGAATCCAAGTCTGGGCCCTCCATGGAAGAGCTCTGAGATATGTCGGGCCCCTCAGTAGAAGGGGATCCCCCTTCTGCCCGTTGCACACTTACAATTTCAGAACTGTCCGAAGGGGTTACAGCAGAGTCTGGACCTTCTGTAGTAGTCTGAGAGCTATCGCTAATTGGTGAGGAAGCCTGTGTACCATCATTCAAGTCCATAGTGGGATCTGACTGGACAGCACTGATCTGGCTGGAGCTTCGACTAAGCACATCATCTTCTTCCCCTTCAGTAGCTGTACTTGTCAAATCACAGCTTGTCAGGTCTACAGAGTCTGACTGCAACGTATGTTGAGAACGTGGCTGCTCAGTAATGATATCATGTCCAGTAGAATCAGCAGCTGAACTCCCTACTGACCCAGCTGTCGGTACACCTGATGAAGAAGCTAGTTCACTGGTTATCTCGCCCTTCATAGAAGCTGCAAAACACAGACATTTGAGTCAATCAAGTGTTTAAACTTGTGTTTCACTCTTGATATGGACACCGCATACTAAGACACATATTAAACTAAGCTAAGGAAAGTGTATAACTAAACAGTTAAACTACAGGTAGGGAAATGAGCATCTGTAAGATGCCATGCCATCTATACCAGTAGCTCAATATAACAGCCTATCCATTAAAAAAAAATACGCAGTCAACTTCATTAGTTCATAAGTTTTAAACCCATGAGTATTTATGGTTTCAGTTTTGTTAGCTGTCTTTTGAGTGCCCATCCACTTCCTAGTCACCATAACACATCACTTTTATATTTTACATGGAGCAATAAAATAATGGATTTGTAATGTATAGTAACACAGGTTGATTGCACTGCTGAAGGGAAAGCCGCTACCTGCAAACGATGCAGCGCTGACATCTGATCGGGTTTCAGGATCATCCTCCAAACCTTCTTCTTCACCAAGAAGTATTTTACCTGAGAAGTGATATAAGAAAAACCTTTACAGTTTTCCAGAATTACAGTCAACTTGAAATGCTGAACAGTTGAAGTCAATTAGATGTGAAATCTATTTTTATAAAGTTTATCCAAATCATTTTTCAAAGCTATGACAGGCAATAGATGGAAAAGAGAAAGGAATGAAGAAAGTGAATATCCAGACTCTCACTATCTGATCAGGAGAGAAACATACAGCAGTGACAAGGAAACGCACAACCAAGTAATTTTATTTAACAGTGTAACTATTCAGGAAACTACCTATGACCTTACTCATTCTAGTTTATTTTTGTGGACTATGTTTAAGATCCCACTAATTTCATCAAGTATGTCCTATTACTAAGGACTGGATACCTGGCATCTGGATGTCTGCCCTCAACTCAGAAGGACATTAAAGCACCACAACTAATAGAATAAAGAACATCTCCCTCCTTAAGGCTATGAAAATTATCAAAGGCTACTTGCAGTTTGGGGCTTGGAACTCCAAGGATAATTTTCCCCCAGGAAAATGTCTAGGGGGAAGAGCAACACAGACTAGAAGCACAAGACAACATTAAGTGGGACAGGGTGATGAACTATGGACAACAGCCATTAAGATCCAGGGATTACTAAGGCAAAAATCTTCAGAGAGACTTTTGCCATAGGAAAATGAGAACCTAACACAATCATCATAGAGTTCTCTTACTCACAGAGTAATGTCTGTTTTAAATAGAGGCAGTGGAAAGAGAAAGATACCTGCAGATGCACACTGCCTGTGAGCAAACCAAGGAAATAACTGGACTGAAAAGTCTGTAAATGGGACAGGATACAGAGTGCAGAGGGAGCTACTGAGCCCATCCTTCTGGATCTTGCAAGTCACTTACTGAGACAGAGGGATTCATGATAACTGCTTTGAGATAAGCCTGTTTTGCCATTTAGAATAAGCTTCACTGGTAGTCTAAGATTCACTGTGCAAGACACCAATGTTTTGATAACTCTAGGTGAATTCTTTTGCATCTCATTTAAGCTACTAGGGGCAAAAAAGCATTAACAGACTTTTGTATTAATTTCTCTATCACAACTGCTTTCATACATAGCAGTAACTCTGTAGAATCGTCTTCCACCGAAAAGTATGTTTTATGCTATTCAAACCTGTAAGTAAGGCAGAAAAGTAACCATGACATTTCCATGTATGTTCTACGTACAACAACAGTAAGCGAGAACTACACACTCCTACGAAAGAATGAGAAAAATCCTGCTAAGAGTTCCCAACAAAAAGCATGAAAGATAGCATATTCTTCTCTATTCTTTCTCACATTTACATCCATTTCACTGAAACAAACCAGGCTATTCTTCTGCTTTCCACAGCTGATCACCTTTAAAAGGGAAAGAGTAAGGACACTGAAAAACACTTATTAGGCATATTAGGCTTTGTATGTTTAAATGAGTATATAAAACAAACTGCAGAATACTTTTCCACTATTTGGAAAAAATTCAGTTAAGATGCAGAACATGGGCTTTCATTTCAAAGTGAGTTTTCAGCCTTTTTTGCAAATAATTTTCTGAAGCTGAAACATAAACAAACCAACATAGGCCAGCTGCTCAAAACTAAAGCTGGTCTGAAGCAGTAAGACTGAAAAGACATGGAATATCTCAGTTCTGAGATTAGGGTCACCAACTTCTGTAGATTTGCCTCACTTTACACCCCTACTCACAAAGGAGTATTACAGCTAGAGAAGTTTCACCCACGGCCAACAGCAGAAGCCTACTACTCTATACAGTAGTAGACTGCAAAATGACTTCAGGTAGGAACTGGGAATAGGCTTGACTTTTCCCTCCTTTCTACAATAGAGAGCAGCAGGAAATGAACAATTCACAATTTGAAATTAAACCTGTACAAAACACGAAATCGTGAACGGATTTCTTCAAATTAGTTTATGCCGGTTTTTTTAGACCACAAAATCTTCATACCATGCTCTTGAAAGATGATAGAAGCTGACTCATACATGTTTTCCCACTGAGTGAAGGAAAGGTTAGTGTTTTAACAAGTACTTTAATTGAATTTACACTATTATTAATACTTCAAAGTTACACTGAAGACTACTAGCAATTCAAAGTATCAAAATGATGATTTACCATTTTTCATTTAAAAGTGTTCGTGTTGTTATTCTGATTTGTTGCATTCTGTCTCACCTTTGGATGCTGCAGTAATATCTACTTTCAGAACACCCTTTCACTCTATCATTTCTAAACTAGAAATTATCACTGCATCCATAAGCACTATTTCATTCAGCTCTACCCACTATTTCACATTTAGGTATATTCTTAAAGCATATAGGTATATTCTTTAAGCATTATGAGATTCCTTGCACACAAAAATGGGAGGACATATTTGGAAGGAGCGTAAGCTAGTTGCTATAATGGTCCTTAAAGTTTGTATAAACTTATTTAGTCTTAAACTATTTTTCCTTGAAGTTTTTCTTTTCAGTATTGCACATCTCGCTGCTTACTATGCTTGCACTGACTGCACTACACTCGCACATAGTTCCACTGCAGTAGCAACATTTTGCTCACCTAAAACAGGCGATGAAACTGTTACATAGCTGTATCTAGAGTGATTCTAGTACTGATATGACTGGTTTTAAGCAAAGTGTAAATATATAACTAGACATAAAGAACTTTCATGCACAAACTGGGAAAAGAATACTTTAGAGCAAATTGTATTATTTAAAATCCTGCTAAACAAATTACCTATTGAAGAAAGAAATGAAAATATACACAGTAAGACACAAAATGAATAGCAGTAATCATCAAGAACAGAAAGAGAAATAAAAAAGCATCATATCAAAGCATGCAAACATACATGTGCATTACTGAAAGAAGAAGAAAAAAAAAAAAAAACAAAGGCCTAACAAAACCAGGAAGATTAACTATTTTGTGAGTTACATTAAAGGTTAAGTATTACCATCAAAAGGAAGAATGCCCTGTTCAGAGAGATTATTTTTAGATGTGCTCTTTAAAAGTGAAAATTGCAACAATATTCATCACCATAATTTTGCCAGTGAACTACAGCAAAAGTAAGAATTATACTGCTTTGAATAATTTTAGAATATGTTGATTGCAATATCAGAAGTCACGTCAGAATTCTTTTAAGATTTACAGTGATTAAGCTCAGCTGATAACACAAAGGCAATTGTGAATGAAGACCAAAGTTCAGCAAGACAATGAAGTGGGGAGGGGGAAGGAAAAAAAAAAAAAAAAAGAAAAAAGTCAGAAAGGAATGCAATTAAAGATTTGTTTTTGACAATAATCACCTTTATGCTTTCTCGCAAGAACAGGGCTGCATGAAGACCCCCCTCCAGCTGCAAATCACAGAAAGTAACACATCAGGGCAAAGACAGAGCTGCTAAAATCATGAAGGAATTCTAATAGCCACAAATGGGAAGGAAAAAAAAAAGCCCGAAGCCAGGAAGACATAGCAAACTTGTTGCTTTTGAAGTCCAAGTTTTTTGGATCCTTTGCCACCAAATGACTTTTTATTTTTCTATGCCACTTGTACAAAGTTTGCTTTTAAAAAAATATGCTCTAAATTTCACTGCTATGATTGCTCCTGGCTAATGAATTACCTTCCAATAGCAGCAATATTAGAATGAGCCGTTAGTTCAGTACAGAAGTCCTTATGGAAATCCAATCAGAGACTGATTCTTTTGAAACAGGTAAGCAGTAGTTAAGAGACAATTTTAAGCACATGCACTTCACAGACAAGAACACTGATAGCTGGTTTTAAAAGTTATGGATAAACTTAAGTCATGCTTTAATTTCATGCTGGTTTTGGTATTCAGCAAGGAGCTATCAGTTAAATTCTGATTAGATCAGCTTTTTATGAATCACAGTTGTCAGATGCTTGGTAAGAAGAACATTAATTTGGGGGGGGGGGGCGGAATCTGTCACCACAGTTAACTTGCTCTGTGTAACCAAAAAAACCCATCAACACAAACTGTAGAAAAACACTCTGAGTTTGTCGCTACTCAATGAATCTATACCCACTTAAAGAAAGGAGGGAAAAAACCTTTTACTGTACCGGGGGCAGGGGCGGGAAGTCACACATAACTTTATACATTTCATCTTATCCTTCATACTGTTGGCTAACACTGAGAAACAGAGCTGGTAATGTATGTTCATCTCCCTTTACTTCGATTACCAAAAATATAGCTTACCTATAAGGTCCACTATGCTCCCACTGCGGTTCCTGCTGGCTGATTCATCTTTGGATACACTGACCTGTGCAATGCCCCCTGAAGCGGTCAGGGCATGGAGAAGTTCAGGTGGTGGCGTTCTAAAGAGTTGTTGTAATAATTCTAAAGCTCCAGTCACAACATTATGGTCCTGATGCTGGGTGTAATGCAGAGTCAACTCATAAACCTAAAACCCAACAAAGTACTGGAGTAAGTCTCTATGAAGACACAATATACTACATTTCTTCTCAAATACCACGTTAAATTTCAGTGATGCATTAAAAGCGATTGACAGTTGCTACATATAATCTTCACCATGCTCTTCCAAGGGGAAAATGTCAATTAATTGTAGCCATTTAACTGCCTTTTTGGTAGAAGTCTGTTGTTTCTGTTTATTGTTATAGAAGAAGGAATCACATCAAAGAACACCATAATGATTATGAAGTTCTTTAGCTCCTTTGGGAACACCTAACAAGTACTGCTGATGCATTTTTTCTGGGATTTCTGGTCATTAACGTTATTTATTGATAATTCCAGTCACTGGACCAACTATCACTTACCAAGATGAACAGGAATTTAAGAAAAGACTTCAGAATGTTCAACATCAAACTAGTGCTGTATCATACTATATGCAAGATTTATTTCTTTTCCTTCCAATTAGTACTCTTCAGGTTAGGGTTGTTATTCACATTTTACCTGTATAAGTTGTTCTGGTGAAGGCGAAATCTCTGTTTCTTTTCTTGTTACGCCAAAACTGCCTTTCAGACTGGTATCCTTTACTTGTTGTTGCAATAAAGGTATGAGATACCTTAGTGTAAGTAAAACACCCAGAATTAAAAGAGTAGGATGATCATCTTCTACAGGAACCAACAGGCCTGGGGGTAGAAAAGAAGCAGCCAAATCACTTATTGACAGTGGTTAGTTTCAACACAAATGTTATTTCATGTAGTCCATATAATAGCTTCTTTAAAAAAAAAAAACAACAAAAACAAACTAGCAGCAACTTAAGAATGCTTTCTAAATGTAGAAACATTTGAAAATATGCATTATTTAATATTCCTGACAATGATTTAAGCAACGTGGGAGAATGGTCAGAGGACCCTGTCTCATCTTCCCTGTTCCCTACCTCTTTTCACTCAAGAAAAAGACAAAAAAAAATTTCTTTTTTGTAATATCTGATGCTTTCACCAAGTGATCTAGACTCTCTTGCTCCCCTCACCTGCCTCCTCTCTCCACTTGGCAGTTTAATTAAGGCCAAACATAATTCCCTGACACACACACGTGCTACTATACACATCTGCCTCCTCCCTCAAGTATTGGGAGCCTTGTTCCACATACCTACCTGCTAATCACAGAGTCAAACCTCAAACATGTTAAGAACAAATATAAGTTATGTAAGAAAACACAATGTTCTATGTGGGAAAAAAAAAAAATCAGAATCAATTCATGGAGTTCCTATTAGTGCTCCTGTCTGAATTCAGTACCGTTGCCAGGACATTACAAAACATCACCTTTGAGGCTGGGAAGAACAGTGTGTGCACAGAAGTACACCATTTTCAAGTCACACAGGGTGAGGAAAGTCACTATGTGGCATTTGAATTTTTCACCCATTCTTAAAAGAAGCAAGGCTAACAGGATAACGCTTTATGTATCTGTTGGTATTCCTTACCTCTCCTTTTGCAATATATTCTACATAGTAGAGAACCCCTCGTCAGTAACAAAACTGAGGCAAAAGTTTCCACTACAGTCCAGACAAGCATCTCATCATGAGCTGCAAAACACCCCAAAGACCATGGAAACTTCCCAGCTGAAGAAATAGGGAAGTAATACCTGATGCAAAGTTGTGTGCTTTTAAATAAAAAAATTCCATTTCTGGTCTAAGTTAGGTTTTCAACAAAGAATCTACACGGTACTTCTTCTAAAAAAGGTTACAGGGTATGCGTTCATGACCCAGAGAATAGCAGTCATATCCTCCACCTCAGACCTACTGCACTAACAACCAAGCTGCTGAACAACGCAAGTCTTCACAGACTCCTGAGCAAGTTCTTCCAGAATCCCTAGACCTCCTCGTTTTCCAACAGGCTACTTGCTTCCCTAGCTTTGGCTGTTTCTTTTCAACATGACTGAATTAGCATTGCAGCACACACAGAGGTACAAATAGCTTTAGTCATATCTTCATCTAACCTAATGCAAAATAGAGAAGCATTACCAGTGTAACTGGTAGTCTAAGTATCCTTGCTTTGCCTGAAAACCTCTCACATATGAAAAGTGTCTTACATGGAAAAAAATTTCATGTTACTTATACCCGAAGCAAATTTTTTTTTTTTCTGAATCTTACCTAAAAGTACATTCAATAACCAGGCGTAAAAATACTGCATTCTTCGCGAATGTTGACAGATGCTTACTGCTGATCCTGCTGCTGTTCGACGGATAGTAGGGGAACTGGATTTAAGATTAGCTATGAAAGCCTTCAATAAAACCTAAAACCAAAGATATCTTACTTAACTTTTTATGAGAAAGAAAAGGACACAGAAGTGAATTAAGAAGTCAGCAAATGTATTTTTCATTCATTCAAAGCATTACTTAACGTACATCAAGCAAGGGCAACTTTTGCCTTAATTCAGACATGCAGCCGTAACACTGCTTTCTGTAACATCTGATTGATAATGCTGATAGCTTACTGTGCTTTGAGATATAACAGGGAGCACTAATAAGCTAAAGAAAGATACCTTAATCTCATTGTCGTTTGCAAAATTGCCAAACGCTGCCATGATTTTTGGTATTGCCGCAGCGAGTGTCTCTTGTACCGATTCTTCAGGTCTCTTACTTATTCGTGTTAGACAGGGCAAAAGGTTCACTAAGTACGGCCTAAGTATGACAAAGAAGAAAAACTAATGTGAGAGCAGAACAACTGTACCCATCTAAACATTTTTAATTCATACTCAAATTCTATGGTATTACTAAATCATAAAAAAAATGTACCTGTTAGTTACACAGAATGTAGAAAAAAAAGACAATAGTCTTCTGAATACAATTTGCAGACATTAAGATAGAACTAAAGAGAAAAATACACTTAAAAAAAATACAAGTCATTGTCTTCACACGTTTTTCCCCTGCTTCCCACAGTCATGTACAGCACAGAACTAAAACTCTGCTAAAAGAAAACCAGCTAATCAAATAAAGCTACTTCACAGACAATAATGTGATAGGAATTCTTCCAACCTCCCAATTATATATTTAAAACTTGAGAACAGTAACATTTTGTTAACATCTGTATTTTGTTAAATGTTCTTTGGAAAGTTCACTACTAGGATGTGTTTACCGGCATTTTTGAGGCCGAACTAGATGGGCAAGCTCAGCAAATCTCCAGAGTGCAGCACGTAGACTTCTGGAAGCACCATTCTAGACAGAGTATATAATTGTTACATTTCACCAAGCAAAACTATTTCCTAAAAAATACCTATAATATACAATAGTATACAGTTTTATACCATTTTAGTTAAACAGATAAAAATGTAAGGTGCCTGGAAGACATAAGTTTCCTTTAGCCAAAAGGAAGTCAAGTCAGCTCCATGACTGCCTTCATTTTTCTAGCTGGTATTAGGAATTTTCTGAGTGACCCAAAATGAAGAATAAGGAACACCAAGAAAGAAAAGGAAATGTCCAAGATCTCCACTCTGCTGAAATCAGTTTAAAATACCACAGAGAAAATCATCAACCAACAAAGAAACACTGATGATGTGAGAGTCTAAAAATCACTGGAACACTTGCAGAGATAAAAATGCAGCATAAAATTGACAGCAGTGGAGATATGCAAATAAATGATGTTCAGCTCCTGAGTGCACCAAAAAAAAAAAAATCCACGTATTGATCTGTATCACTTCATAATGGCTTGCATGCTGAAGTTTAGTATCTATTTGTCTGTACTGACACCTTCAGCTGTGCACCTGACTTGAGCCAGAATGACTTTAGGATATTGTGTCTAAGGACATAGTAAAGCTCCTTAGTATTGTTGGAATTACAGGAAACTATGGAAGTCTATAGATGTCTAGGAGAAATTGTGTACCTAATGTAGTTCGAACCTAACCAAAATGCTTCTCAAATCAAGTCCCTCTGAAGACAGAGCTGAGATGTTTAGAAACTGTCATTTCTTTCTCATTTTCTTTAGCTAGTATATCAAAGGCTCATGGTCTTGTTAGCATGACAAGTAAAAATCTGAATTACAAAATGCGCATTTTTCAGGTTCAGAGCCAAACAACAGATTCTGGTATGGCTCCTAAAGTGATCCAACTGATGCACAAACAAAATTCATTCTGCTGGGTGCTTCTGTTATGCCTGCTACCTCCCTCTCTTGCCTCTGCCATGAATCCGAGAGCAACTATTCAAGAAGCACATGCCACCTGAACAACAAAGTATTTCCTCCTGCACCTGGTCATAACGTGCAGAAACTTCAGAGCGATTTTTATGTTGGCTGTTTTTTGTTAATTAGCTAGACGTCCATTTCTATACCCTCAAAAATTTTCCATTACATCAAGGTACAACAATACAGTAAGATATTCATACAGGGCCTACAAGTAGTCCACATCTGACAGAAGAAAAGCTATCCACGTTGCTTTTGTTATTTATTTTATTTTCTAGAGTCCTATCATTCCCAAAGAAATGTAAGAGAAAGCAACAGCATTACTGTCCGACAAATAACACCTACATTTTCTCTCTATACAAGCCTTGCTATGTGTTTATAGATGCAAGAGACATGATTTCAGTGATGCTGTCCTGAACACAGCATTTTTCTCTTGTAGTCATATACTTAAAAAAGGCTACTACTAAAATTCTTCCCATGGACATAATTAAATTGTGACTTTTGTTGCAAAGAGATGCTTCAGTATTTTTACCTATGCTTCTTACAGAAGCTGTAAGTACACATCACACATTCACAAAACAAAGTAGCTAAAACTTGTATCAGGTCACTTCAGGTCTTGATCAAATGATTCCTCCAAGTAGTTATGTCAAATTAAGAACATCACTGTCCTACACCTACTTTTCACCACCCTTTTGCTTGAAGTTATTCTTTCCAGCTCAGTCAGTGGAGCAAACGTCATGAATATGGCTTATTCATTTGGGTGCAGAGTCACTAAGGTTAACTCAGACTGCTGTTCACACCAAATGCTCACACATTTTCTACCAGATAAGCTTTCAGGAGTGGTTAAATCTAAACAACGGGGTCAATAGTGAGGAACTGGGTAGAATAATACATTAAACAGTCACAGATCCTTCCAAAGTGAAGCTTCGACCTTGATCTTAAAAGACATACACTGTTTATTTACACTAATGCCACATTCCAATATACTAAAACACTTACTAAATATGATATTTCAAAAGAACATTAAAGTAAGAAACTCACCTTTTTAATCTCTTTATACAGTTCTAATTGTAACCTAGGAAGATTGGAATCCATCAAAGCCTGCAATAAAATGCATTGAGAACGTACTGTGTCAGAGGGGAGGCACTTTACAGGAATAAAGTTACATTTGCAATAAAACAGCTTTAAAAAAGGCACAGAACTATCTAACTGCCCCTGTATTTGATGTACAACCAGGAAAGTGCTAAATACTGAAGAGAGACACCTTTATCTTTCACACAAACACAGAACAGAAACGTTGACAAATTCCACAAACTGTAAGTTATTTGCAGTTAATATTGACTGCTGTACCCATTCTACCTAAAAAAGGCCATATGGGATCAGACTACAAGCAGAGCCAACTTAACGTGCTTTTTGGCAATCGCCAGGAATAGATACTCATGAATAGAATATTAAAACACAAAAATAGTATCCACAAGCAGCGAGAGGTATTCCCTGCTATACATCCCCACCATCAAGTAGCCTCCTACTATTTCTCAAACTGAGGCTGTATTTGTACCAATACCTTTAACAGCCCTTGAAAAACCCTTCTCTCACGAATTAGCGTATTTTCTGCATCCATTTATTACAAGGTGTTCTGGACACCAGAAGTATCGCATGCCAGGATCTAATCAAGCATAGTGCGACAGAGCTTACATTGTAGTTTCAACCTGCAGTCTGGCTAAGAACTAGGGTACATGAAATGAAAGTAAGCACCGAGAAGTAGTAATTTGCTGTTCACCTCAACTCGATCATTCTCCCTCCATCTTTAAAACGGCAGAGAAGAAAGAAATATGAAAATAGTTCCGCTATATATAATTTCTTCCTACAGAATATTTTGTATACACACAATTACCCCTTCTCTTCCATTTTTTTCCTAGTGCATACTACTATTTATGAACATTTCCACTACCACTTCCGCAGATGAAATGAGAGTTTCATACAATGTGCAAGTGCCTGCATTATGTATTTATACAGTGCTATAATGTCTAGTATTGCATTCTTTATTCCTTGCCCAATAATTTAATAATTTCTAATTTTCTATCTGCCTTCTTGACCACCAACCATTAAGCTCACATCTTCACAGGATTACTCTTACATGGCACATGCTGATACAGAGGCCACAACTGCTTAAGCATGGTCAGTGAAGTGCCTGTGGCTCTTCCAGAGTGTAACTCCCCTAGCCTAAAACTGTATGCCCCAAAACTTCATTTCCCCCAATTATACCAGTCATTATAATAAAATGGCATTACCTTCCCCAGAAAAATCTTACCTGGCTTGTATCTTTGTATTGTCACAAGCACCCCAACTATTAACTGCAGGTGCCTAGATGACAGTAGGTAGGGATAAATCTCACTTACTTCACAAAACTTAATTTTTATGGGAAGTTCACTGCCCCTGTACATAAGGATATCAAGCAACACAAAAAGGCACCAGCTACTATTTTGGCTTCAAGGGTAAGTTATCCTTACAACACACTCAACTGGAGCAACTCTTTACTAGTGTATACCTGTATTTTTAGCAGGCTAGAATCTAAAAAGTCATCCCCAATCAGAAAAAATTGTAAGCACAGTCAACTCTAAATTACTAGAAATAATAAATCCCAATTACTGAGACCAACTGTACTCCAATCTGTGTGAGCAGTCCCACCAGTATTATTAGCACAAAGAACGCTACAACATCGTACATCAGCTTCAGAAACAAGACAGCTTCAATAACACCTTACCTGCAGAAACCTGGTAACTCCCAGCTTGGTATTTTTTCTTTTAAATAAAGGTACCACCACAGCTATTTAAACTTTGAGCCATTTATGCTGTCTGTCAGGTTCTGACAGGTAAGTGTAGTGATACTTAAAGATGACCTACAGAGTGTTCATCTAAACTTATTTGCTGTTTCAGTTTACAGCCCTGTCTACACAGAAGTGTTAGCATTTTAATTACACTAATGAGCATAAACTCCAGACAGACACACAGTTACACAAGTAATGCTTACATCTATATTCTTATATTTAAAGAGAGAAAATATAAAGCATCTTTCTAGCAACAGAATTAGTCTCTAAAATGCCTGAGGTACTAAAAAAGCTGAACATTGACTAATATGCAAGCTTAGGGGCCTGACGTCTCTGTTCCACTCATCACAAGCATCACTGCTACTTGCATGACCAAAAATAAAATTGCACATCTTTTTGTCTCTGCATTTATACACAAGAGAGCGTCTGCCTAAAGACTAAGTTGCTTCCACACAGCATAAAACATAGAAACAGAATACAAACTATGACCAGCTTTGATAACAGTCTGATACATCCATGTGGTTGGAATATCACAACTATTACCATTTCATAGCCGTGACCAACTGGCAAGCTTAATGACTGGTAGAAGACTCCATCATTTAAAGTCACTTTAATCTTTAAAACAAAACAAACTACCATACAAAGATTTGAAAAAAAATTGAAGTTTTTCAAGTTACCCTGAAACATGTCAGAATGCAACAATATTAAATAGATCGGTGAATTAAAGAGGTCAGTTTTATACCAAGACTACAGAAGAGTTCGGTGGAAAGGAGGAAGTAATTTTGCATTCTTTAGAACTGTTTCAGAGCATCTTTTAAAGCAAATTAAGTTACATTACATAATGGTGTATGCATTTCATAGAGTGCTAAACTCCTGCAAATGGAAAAACATTTAAAATCAGAATGAATAGAGCAAAGTGCTACAGGGCAAAGCAAAAAAAGCAGAAGATACTTGCACTTCCTTATTCCCTATCATTATGGAATACACTACATAATCAGTAAGCTTTCTCCATACAGCTTTCAGCCACAAGCTCAACCCCAAAAATTTAATTCATTCGGATATCAAACAAATAGAACTTAACTGAGAGAAATCCCTACAGAAACAGGGATGTTTTGTCTGCTTGCTTCTATACACCCCTTCATGCTAAAGAAAATTATTATTTGCGTATTTCTAAAGCACTTAAACTTTGTATCGACTATATTAATTATGCAGGCACATCACATTGACCCAAAGGTCAAGCATTTCAGAAAACAGGGAAAAAAAAAAAGGTGGGGGGGGCTGGGAAGGGACAGGTGAAGGCAAACCTGTCCTGGAAGCAGCAGCTCACAGCAACTACTCAAGAGGTTCACTTTAGGATACTTTGAATCAAGATTTAGACCTTGCCTGACCTCATATGAATGCCTGCCTGCTGTTCTCCAACAAGCCCTTCATTCTGGATCACAGCAGGGTAATAAACAATCTCCAGAACACCATATTTATCCTAATTATTGCCTAAAAGCTCCTCCTCCAAGTCTCAGCAAATCACACTACCTGAATTACAGCTACAGACATACTACTAGTTTGGAATGAAAAGACTACATCTTTCAGTCAGCTTTTTAATCATATTTTTACCTTTCCTCATGTTAAATATCTTTATGTTTACAGAACAATAACAGAGTATTCCTCCCATACAACAAGATCATTTCAGAAAAGCCCACATTCTTGTTTTGGTTAACTTGAAGAGAACAAGGTTAATGAACGACTGAAGAAAATAATAGATTAGAACGATGAATGACAGAAGACAAGTTAAATATCTTGATCTGGGCATAAAAAGCTCTCCTAAGAGCACATACAGAATTTAGTAAAGAAGCTTACTTAACCTCTTACATTATGAGATATTATCAACAATAAGAAAAGCAACTAAAAGAACATCAGTGTGAATTCATACAGGACACTGCATCAAGAAGAGGTAAAATCTGGTGGTACAGTATATAAAGGTTCTTACTTTAATAACTTTATTAAGGCATTCATCAGCAACCATCCGGACATCAGATTCTGCATCCTCACTGCAGAGCAGAAAGAGTTCCATAGCAATCCCCAGCAGTTTCTGAAATTCTGGAGAATTTCTAAATAAACAAACATTAGAAAATTACAATGTGCACTATGAAAAGCAAACACCAATGCTATTTTTGAGGGGGTTTCAGAATCCAACTACACATATATTATACACAGTTATACAAGAGGAGAAGACATTCAGTGGATTAAAGCACTTCATTAGGAGTTGGGAAGATCATTTCCCTGCTCTTTCCTACATAATCTGGCAAGATATTTGACCTCTGTGTCTCAGTTTCTCTGTCTGAGGTAGAAGGATAATGCCCACTCTACCAAAGCTTAAACAAAATTACTTCTTAGATTTTGGGTTGGTAAAAAAAAAAAAAAAAAAAAAAAAATTGTGCCATTTCAGTTTTAAACAGAAGTTGAGCATTTAAAATCAGCAATTATCAGGAAGCCTCCAAATAACTAACACTCCAAAGTAGCTATTCATATTAATGCAATAAATTAAAGACATTGTCTTACCTTAAAGACTGGGCAACTATGTTTTCACATATTGTTAGGCAATGATTCACTCGATCTTTCTTGGTAGTTGAAAGTTCTTTCTTTCTAAAAGAAGAACACAATGATAATGAGTCTGAGATAAGACTTCAAAAGTGAGCAGTGACCATTTAAACACTCTTGCTAGCATAGCGTCTAATGATTATGCAAGAAAAAGATACACTCTTCTAGTCATTATATAAACAGCTGTATGCCAACTACCTGTAGTCCCAGGACTTCATATACTAACTGCGGGTGACAGCATGCAGGCACACAAGCAAAGGGAAGGATACAAACTTCGAAAAAGAATGAACCATTTAACTGGGAATATCATATTAATTCCAGAACTTTCACTGAGAAAATATTTGGGAAACAAAACTGACGAATGAAGAGGAGTAAAGGGAAAGGAAGGGAAAAGTGGAACAGACCTAGAACAAAGCTGAAATAAAGAAACTGATAGAAAAAGGTTGGGGAACAAGTCTTGCAGACCTAAATATACAACTTTTTAAAAGACCTTCCTCACACATAATATCACCTTAGACTTTTTTTATCTGGCAAGTTCTTGAAACTTATGAGTTCTATTAAATCGACCATTTTGTATCTGAACTGGAAAGGATGCTGAGGCAATCCTGTCATACACCACATTCCTCCAAATGGTTTTGTAATTATAAAAATAGCAAAGCTCTAGGCACAGCCTATGCCCATCAAGAATAATGTCCCTATAGTAACACTTGGTATAGTCCATGAAAGCCCAAGCTTAATCAACTCGCAGAAAATGAGTGTAAAACGAAGAGAATAAAATTCACAGAATCAAAGAATGCATATCTACAAGCAATGCAGAGCACAATATGAAAAGCTTCTACTTTGCAAAATTTGTTTAACATTCACTTCAACATGATATAAACTGCTATAACCCTTTACGGATGAGTCTAGAACAGAAGCTTCTTCCCTGCTCCATCCCCAACAAAGGAACTGAAAAAAAGAGAGCGAGAGAGATTCACAACTATGACTGAAATTTTATTTCATTGTATGCACTGTCTCCTACTTTTAACTTTACTGACACAGAATCACTTCTAGGAAAGCAGATGTTACTTTTAAATAATTAACCAGTAGCAACACTGAAGCCAAACTGCACACCCAAAGGTACCTCTCCTAGGTCTGTTTCACAACAAGGAGGTACCTGCTTCTTCACTCACATTCAGAATGTGAGAATCTTCCTTTTTGTTTTCCAAGTGAAAGTTAATCATCTGTATCTTTAGCATTTAATTTTCTGTCTTAGCAAAAATAGCAAAACCATCAAATAGCAAAACAGTGTTTCTGATCTAGAAGTTGAAAAACCACATGAACAGCCTTGAGATACATTAATATAGTTAACACAACATTAAGGACCAACAGCAAGTAGCCAATAAGCATATTAAATTAAGCTAACTCAAAATACATTGTTAGACAAAAATTTTGAAGAATTAAGCTGTAATATTTAAGAACTTTAGCTGAAATAATAGTACAGTTTTTGAAAAAAGCAATTCTTTGCAATTACTCCTGTCCTTTTTCTTCCATCAGGTTGGAAGCAGAGGGGTTGAAAAGTGTTTGCTCCCAAGATTTCAGTTTTTCTCCCAAGGATCCTCTCATCTCACTCCAGAAATGTTTTCCCTTTTTAAAAGTTTAAGGAATAGTTCTGAACAAAACTATTTTTTCCATTATAATTCAGCAGTATTTTGTTTAGGTAAGCTTCACCATTCCTCAAAGAGGATCTCTTCTTTGGCTTATGTTCTTAAGCAACTGGCAAAATATGAGCAGCCAATCTGAATTTCATCAAGATATACAATGTCTGTCTTTCTATCTTGAAAAAGCACCACAGAGTCTTTAACAGCACTTTCAGACCACCTCTAACAAAACAGCAAATACCTCCTAAAATGTCCAACTGATTTTGCAACTTAAGTGCCATTGATGTGAACAGGCACTTAAGAAACTGAATAAATAATTTCAACTTTTATGATAATTTTACCTAGCATTGCCCACATCTCTTATGAGCACCATTTTCAGTGCACATTCAACCCAAGAATAGAACGGGCACATCTGAACTTGCCCATAAGCTCACTATTTCAGATACAAAACACATTAAAGATATTGCTGAATGAGACTGCTTTCAGAATAAAGTTCTTATTATCTACATGTAATATAGCCCTGAGCAAGGCAGGAAGTAGTGTTCAATACTACTCAGACTAGTACAGATCAATCTCTTCAGCAGATTTCTGTAAACAGAGAGCTCACCTAACACTGAATCTACCACCTCACTGAAATAAATAACTTAAATTTAAAAAGGCCTGAATAGAGAAAATTTAATGTGAAAACTTAGAAGGAATGCATATAGTTAACAAGTTACCATTTAAACTGAAATTACAGAAACTAGAGGTGAAGACTAACTATCAGTTACTATCCAAAGGGAAAGAAGAACAAACATTCAACCAAAGGGAAAGAAGAACAAACATTCAACCAAAGGGAAAGAAGAACAAACATTCAACCAANCCAAAGGGAAAGAAGAACAAACATTCAACCAAAGGGAAAGAAGAACAAACATTCAACCAAAGGGAAAGAAGAACAAACATTCAACCAAGTTTGCTGTACTGCATCTTTCACCTGCCACTTGGTTATTCAACTTCCAAAAAAACCCCAGCCTTTGAAGGAATGAAAGAAAAGGTGGAAGACAAACACTTAATGTACATCGTGCACACACACACATTGTCTGTGCCTATGGAAAGAGAAGGATAACGGAACAGTATCTGGAGATAGAACACGATTTTTTTATTAAAATAAAATAAAAAAAAAGAGCTCTATTCAGAAGTATTATGAAGTCCTCAGGCAAACTGCTGATCAGCATACCCAGGGGGACAACAACAGCATCACATATTTCTTAGAAGAGAGCTGAAGTAGCAAGCCCCAAGTGTAAGGTCATTTCAGTTTGATTAATAACAGAAGGCAGGAGATATTGGAAGTAGCAGTTATCTACAGGAAAGCTTCATCTCACAGGCAGAGGAGTTTAATCTTCTGCATGCTTCTACAGACAATCTCCAGCCAAGAAGATTAATAAACAAAACAAGAAAACCAGTGAGCCCAGATAATTTTGCACTCCAAGTCCTGATGAGCTGGCTACAAAGAGATGCAGCTCACCGATGCTAATTTTTGTTAGGCCTTGGAATTAAGGATGTGTAAAAAGAGTACAGAAGCTCTAAAGCTGAGCCAGCATTAAGAAAAAGGGCCAAGCCAAACAGCTTGACATTAATCTTGAGAAAAGTAATGGGAAACTCAAAAAAGATTCTATTAATAACAGAAATATGAGTGGATCAAGAAATAAACTAAGCCCAAATACGGTGGACGCTTCCAACAATGTGTAATAACACAGACAATGATGGATAGTCAAATAAAGTAGAACAGGTCTACAACATGCCCTAGAAATGGTAACTCCAAAAAACCATCTAGGAACCACCACTGACAAGCAGGGCAATAGCTATTATCCACGCAGTTCACGTGGTTTTCAATTAAGCAAAAAATTCATGATACCTCTACATACAGCACTGATGAAACATGAAACCAATCTATGACCACAGCTTCAGTCAAACATAAAAAAAAAAAAATATCCAGAAAAGTTCATGAGTATAGAAAAATGGATATTGCTGGAGAGCTCTTTGGCTTTTGCAGCACCTTTCACTGTAAAGGTAATGGTTAGAATCGAATGTAAAGAAAAAAATAAAATCAGAAATAGGGCACAATAACAAAGAATTACAATAATTAACTATTAGAACAAGTTAACAAGAGAAAAGGTGAAGATCCACCTTTGGATTAATCAAATCAAAGCTAAATACTTTTCCAGAAGAAACATTAGCAAGTCATTCTCTCAACTCACTGATAAGAGGTAAAAATGAATAAAACGTAAAATATAGGATGTTGCGTGACAGCCCATCTGCTTTTTAGTTTCACTGAGTAAACTCTGAATTTTTACATCATACTAATCAAATTTTAAGTTAGTGGGAGCTTTGTAATCCAAAACAAAACACCCAACTCCAACCAAAATTTAAGGGTCTGAAAAAGCTAAAAATAGATACGGAAGAAAATAAGGTGCCTCAGGAGAAGTGTATAGAAGCAATACGACAACAAAGAGCTCAACTTCAGTTTTCATAGAAGAGAAGAAAAAAGAAAAAAAAAAAAACCCACACACAACACAGCAAGGACCAGAAACTGATGTCTGACTGTAATGCATAACAGAAGCATAACACGATTATTGCTGATTAAAATCTCTCAAAGCAGAAAAAGCTCTTACCTTCCTGGTAAAAGCTTGAATTCAATTAATATTTTAATAAATAAAAAGTAAAGCCAGAATATCAGTTTCATCAAGAGTTCAGAAGTCATTGTCTTACAATAAAGTGAAGAAAAACTTCAATACATGTTGTGCAAACAATTAAGTCTTCTCTACCCCAACCTCTGTGATCTTAAAACATTTCACAGCAGGAGGCAGACAGTCCTCTCATTCACCAACCAAATGTAGAATGCTCATTTTCTACCAAAAATATTTAAAAGGCCATTTTTGCCTACTCTGACAGGAAGGATTTTTTTTAAATTATTATTTTTAAGCATGTAGAAGTAACATTGTGTTGTAATTTAAGGTAGCTTATTTTGGGAGAGAGGGGAAAAAAAAAAAAGTAGAGGTGGGTAGTTAGTTTTACTTTTACTGTAGCAAAAAAGTCCAACAAAAAAATGTCTAACACCACCTGTAATAATGAGATTACTCTGTAACTTGAGGAATGACAGCTTCTCACTTGTCTAATCTAGGCAACAGGACAACTTTGATCTAATGGACAACATCGAATAGGTATCTAATGAAACAATTAAAGAGCAAAAAAGTAGCATTTATGCTATGACATTCACCAATTAATTTATTCTTTCATTACTGATGGGTAAGCTCACATCCTTTTACAACAGTAAACAGATAGAACAACAGGAAGTTACCACACAGAACTACAAAATATTTGAGTGCTATTTGTAGAGAACCACAATGAACACCTCTCCCCAAATGCAAGGAAAACACAGAGGCAATTTTCCTTTCCAGTCCATTACAAACAGGGAAGCAAGAAAAAAAAAAAAATGCAGACAGTATCGTGAATTACATTCAAGATGTCACCTGGTATTTCATTAAAAGTTTTGGAAACGTCAGCAAAGACTGCCACAATATCGTATCATAAGCTTTTATGAGGCTTAGTGTTGTTACTGAATTTGTATAGCTCCTGGAAGCATACGATACCATCAGCTTTCTGAAAACATACAGCCTATTTTTAAACACAAAACAAAGTCAACAAGGACAACTACAACCCTAATTTTTTCATGTTTTGAGTTGAGTATGCCTAATTCAGACCCCCAAACCAAGCATAACATCCCTCAGCAAGCACCACAAATAATTTTCAGGACTTTCCCTTGAAATACCATGATCTATCTCATCAGATAACTTTCTAGATAGATTTTTTTTCAACTATATATAGGAAAGACTGGAAATACATGGCCATCTATCCTCCATGTCACACAAAGTACTAGCACAAAAAATGCACATAACAGAGCAGTTAGTCCCTGCAGACCAGTAAGGCATCTAAAAACAATTAGCTCATGAAGATAATGAGTTTTTTCATCTATTATGCCCCAAAAGTGTGAAAATGCACTGAGATTGAGACAACACTCTCCAAACAGTATCAACCATGATAATTTAGTTGGCATCCATATCAGAATGTACTGTGGGAGCAGGTGGCCAAGAGCCCAGCTCCACTGCTTAGCATCCTCTGCCAAAACACTACGCAACTGCCAATTTAGAAGTTACCTGCTCCTCAACCCTTCTGCTCCTCCTGTCTCCCCAATAGCTAGAGAAAAAGCAATAGTGTGACTTATGTATTTAGCCCGTAAAAATCTCAGCGTCTTTTCATCTGCTCAATAAAAGTTATTTTTAAAGGATGCAAACGTAAGGGGCAGCACTGTGGTACTGAACAGCTCCTCACCCTTGCCCTCCAGTAAGGCCTCCTGATGGGAAACCCAAATATCGCATTGATGTAATGCATTTGCCTCTAACGTTTAAGAAAGCAAAACGGTATCAGAAATATTTAAACTAATTCCTCTTAGGTCTCTGCACAGCAAGTCACAGCACAAGACTTTAAATGAAGTTTGTCATAAACAAACATCCACATCAACTGCCCCCAGATGCATCAGAGCTCAGACTTTATTAGGCGTAGTGCTTTAAGTTATGCTTAGGGGGTTTTGCCTTTTTTCCAGCAGTGTATTAGCTGAAGATAAGGTTTTACTTCCCAGAACCAGCCTGTGAAATCCATATAGCATTCTTGCATCTCCCGTTCATTACCCATACTGCTGTATTTTCAAGTGTGCTTGCCCAGAAAGTTACTCCTAGCTTAAACTTAAATAGAGAGCAGGCAGCACTCCCAGACACGTCCACAAGAACAGCCTCTGCCAAGGACAGGGAAGCACCCCGGGACTGTCTCCTCCGGGGACTGCCAGCTGCCTCTCAGGCTGTCAGCAGCTCCAGAGCGGCAGCGGCTTGGCGGGGCGGTCTCCCCGCGGGGTAGGGGAGGACGTCGCCGAAGCGTTTCGGGAGCCCTCCCAGTCCCCGGGTGCGGGTCACTCACGGTCTCTGGAGCGGCTCCTCGGGGATGGCAGCCGGACCCTGCTGCTGCTGGAAGGAGCGCAACGACTCGAAGGCCTTCATCAGCTTCTCCATGGTGGCCATGTCCGCTCCGCCCGCGCCAGCGGCACCGACCCACCACTCCTCCCCGCCCTCTCACGGGCGCCCGGCGGCGGCCGCCTTCCTCCTCGCGGGCCCGACTCTTCTCCTTCTCCTTCTCCTCCTCCCGGACTCGCTCTCTCCCGCTCGCCCGGCGCGCTCAAGCCAGCCGAGGCGCCGCCGCCAGATCACACGCGCCGCCCGTCACTGCCGCAATGAATGAGGGAGACGCCGCAGGGGGCCGCGAGCACTCCCCTGCTGCCCCGCCGCCATCTTGAATCCGTCCCATCAGTCCCCACGCCGCTGCCCCGCCCCCGCCCCCTTCCCGGGCTGCCCCGCCCACCCCGGAGCAGGGTCCCAGCCCTGGCTCTGCCACGCCGGGCGCGCATGCGCGGACCACAACCCCCGGCCTGCTGTCACGCGCACCCTCACATACATACACACACAGGCACGCGGGCTAGGTAAGGGGCGGGGCAGCAGGGAGAGCGACAAGCTCGCTGTCCAATCAGAAAGAGGGCCCCACCCCTTCCCCAGTGTGGATCTGGCAGACGCCACCGCGTGACGAGGACCAAGGGCGCTCCCCCCGCGGCTGAGCGGGGAGGGGGCGCTGGGTCCTAGAGCCCGCCCGCCCGCCCGCCGGCCGGCAGCACGGCGGCGCCCCCTGCGGGGGAGGAGGTAGCCGCCCCGCGCACGGGAGGTGACAAGTGCCCCGAGCCCGGCGCGATGGCCGTACGTGGTTTGTCTTCGCACGGAGAACGGCATGGCCCGAAAAACAGCCCGCGGAGGGGAAGCCCCACTCCCACCCTCGGATCCGTACCTGGCAGGGGCTGTGCCAGCGCTCCCCTTGCCCCAGGAGCGAGACGGCAGCAGATGCAGCAGGTCCTGCTGCCCCTCCAGCGCGCCGAGCGCCCACCACACCGGCCCTGTAAGAACCTGACACTGCACAGGTGGGACCCATCAACATCCCCAGCAAAGCGAAAGCACATGCTCCATATGCCTATACATCAAGTACGCATAACAGGTAACCCCTACAGCTCACACTTCCAGCAAACCCACTCAGTACACAGGTGCTTGCCAAAGGCGCTACCGGCATTTCAGTTTTATTTTTGGCTGCATGTAGAAAAAAGGAAACGCTTACAGGAACAGGACACTTAAAACCTGGCACTGTACCCGCTAGCCTTTCAGCGTGCCTCTCGTGATCCTGGAGTTGCTTTATCAGACGATACTTTTTGCACTCTCAAAGCACATATTAAACATACAGTATACAAGAGAGACAGTATACAATATTTAAATCACTGATTCTATTACTAAGCACTTAATAAAAAAAAAAAATCAACACTACTGTGAACTTTCCAATTACAACACTGATTTTAATATATCTAGTTGCTGATACACTTTTTAAATGACAGCTGATAAGAACTGGCAATTCAACTTCTATCTCAAACACATGAAATTGGTTCATGATGAACAAAATGGAAATGGAGAACATCTCTTGGAACTTTTAAGAAAAGAAATTCCCAGTAATGACTTCATATGCAACTTGGTTATTGCTAGCAGGGATGGACAAAATAGGTGAAGCTCATGTCTTTGGATATTCAGGCTAACGTAAGCCATGACAGAACCACCTTACTGATCACATTCTTGCCAAATATTCAGTAAAACAGTGCTCTGCCAGTTAACTTTATTAGCTTGTTAATAAAAGAAGATGAACCATTTGAAACACGCCTCCGAAAGTAAACCTATCTACAGCACTGAAAGCAATTCAACTTACAGCAAACCCCCTATTTCATTATAAATGTCTAACAAAATGTGAGCTTTTAAGGTAAAAAGAATATTTTTCCTGATTATTTTATGATAGAGCTTGCAGAGAGTTTTCTCTGGAACATATGGATGACCATGAATTTTTTATATAGCAAATGACACATGAAAAAAGATGACATTGTAGCTGGAATTCTGCATATGCTATGTGATAATTGCATGTGCCACTCTACCCTTTGAAATAAATTTAAGCACATTAAAAAGAGCATAAGCTCATATCAAAGATTAAACAAGCCACCAACCAAGTCAGTCTTTGCAAAACTGTTTTTAAGGTTTAGATCAAAATGTGTGCCAGTCCCCTAAGGGTTGCTGACTCACCGGCAGGAATGCCAAGGTAATGCCTGCCCACAAGCACACTCCTCTCTGTTCTCCTTGTCCTTCTGAATTGTATTGGCAGTGCAAGCCCTCTGGCTCATTAACCATGCGTTGGGGTAATTGGAAGAGAACTCAGGGGTATTAGGTTTTTCTTTGGCAAGTACCTCCCAATTCAAATCTACTGATCCACGGTTTTGCATGTAACATATCCATGTCACTGATCCTATTCAAATAGCAGCCCCACAAACAGCTGCACTGGCAAAAATAAAGTGATGCAAAACGGGTAAGGGGCAAGAACAAGCAGGCAGGGTTAGATAACAGGCATTTTTGTAAAGCCATTGTTACCACAAAGAAAAATAAAGTCACAATCTCAATGCTTAACAGTGAATACCTAAAAAGTTGTATGTAATTTAGTGGATGACGATGAATTCATCTCAACCTCCAGGAGAAAAAAAGAAGAAACATGCTTTTATAAGACAGACATGAACATCATGAACGCGGAAAGGCTTCCTAAACACAGGCTACCTAGGCATAGGTTACCTCTTGATTTAATGTTTTTAAGAACAGGTTGGACAAGCATATCAAGAATATTTTTTGCCCTGTCCCAAAGTCACACTTAGGCCAGCATTTCTGCATTTCCACGAACAATTCAGCAGGTAATCGGTACTACTCAATCCAATAGACTTCATGAGACTGCAGGCCCATGTAGTTCAACATATGCACAGATAACCTGCAATATGCCATAGCACGGTTATATTATTGCTAAAGTCACTTAATTTGAAGCTGGTTTGTATAGTAATTGAGTGCTTAGCCATTCAACTCATGTCATAAAATTACAGTGAAAGCCTTTGCATAAACAGTGCAAAATGTTGAAAACACAAGCAGCCTACTGTTGAAAAGTATTTGATACAAAAAAACACAAATCCAACTAATATCAAGGTATAAATTCTCTCAAGGAGAGTGAAGTCTGGTTAGTTTCCTTTGGCGATAGTAGAAAATGCAGTATGCATGATAAGGCTGATGACAAGTAGAGCTACAGCTACTACTGACCAATCTTGCATTCACATTCATAGTGTTATCACAGTAAATGTGTTAATGAAAAACAGCCCATTCCGATAATTCCATCTTTTCACATAGAAATTTATGTAGAAATCAAGATTCAGTCCATGAGATAAGGTATCAGTTGAGCAAATACAACAGAGCTAGGGCACTTTTTCCTGGATCTGACAGTCTTACATTGTTAAAGAACTTACAGCATGTAATACACAATTTCTGCTTCAACAAATTGCGATTTTTTTTTTTAAATTACAATTTTTCTTTATCTATACCGGCTACCATGATAGACATGGTAAATATAAATCACATTAGACAGTAATACATGTGGTTGAGATATGCGGCAGTGTTTTGCTTTTATTTCTGGAATAACAATGCTAGAACATCCAGGAAAACAGCTCATACAGAACAGTTCAGTGGTTTGGAGATACTGGAACTAACACATCACATTTAACAGTCAGCTTTGCTATACTTGGAAAGAATTCTGGTGTTTTGGACACATGTGGAACATGAGAAAAGTTACCTACATCTCATGTGCAAAACTTCAAGTTATACCATAAGAACAATTATGAAATAAAAAAAGAATTGTAGATTCAGCAGAAGAGACATCATCATCACCAAAATGAACCAGGCAGATAATTCAAATCAAAGTAAACATAAATTTAGCTTAAAGTTGCTTTCCATTAATTTTTTCATTTTAATTCCATTTTTTCAGTACTTTCTAAAGAGAAGTATTTTCTGAAAATCTATACTAAAGTGAAGGTGATAATTCCAATGTTAAATTAGTGTAATACTAAATTGTAAACCAAAGCAAAATAATACTACTTCTGTTGACTTTAGTAACTTGTAAACAAGTATTCTTCGTTTGAACAAATGGCAATGAGAAATTTCTTACATCAGTATTGTTTGAAAAAATAATTGAAGTGCATTCTAAAAACGGATTTTTAGTTGTTTTTAATAGCTTCTATCATTGATTTCTCAAATTAGACATAATTTTATTGAGATGGAGATAATTCTCTTTCATAATCAAAAACCTTCACATCTATTGTTTTAAGAATGATTTGGAAAAAAAAAAGACATACAACATCTTCTATTAAAGGCTAAGATTTGTCAATAGCGCTCTCTTTGTTATGGAAATACCACAGTTTTCTTCCTATTTATTATTACACAGTAATTATTTTTAAGTGCTCATTTTTTCAACTGAGACTGTTTTGTTGTTGTTATAATCCAGAAGCATAACACCATCCCTATTATGAACACTACACCTCTGGAAAAAAAAAAAAGCTGACAATTTTTTTTATAGAAAGAGAACAACCCTGAGGCATGAAGATTCTATTCTGTTGGTCACAACATTCAAAAGCATTAAATAAACCAATAAGATACTGGTACACTGTTTCACAGTTTCTGAATTTTGAGCTAAATATATAGATTCATGAGGTATGCACAAGCAGACATTAAGACTTACATACACAAATGCTTGGAAACACAAGCCACAGAAAAAGAGGGTTGATCTTATGCAAGTAACTCCATGGAATTCCATAGATCTTTCCATGTCTTGCACCAGTAGAACAAAGCAGTTGGGTTGTTGAATTGTCTCACTGCTATTAAAGCCTTCTAACACATGGATCTAGAATCTGAATTCATGGAGGCATAATGAAATCATACTGAATGACAAGAATTTACGTTGGCTTTTTTTTTTTTTTTTTTTTTTTTTTT
>JAYKAV010002837.1:370063-441702 GCA_035582835.1 Phoebastria nigripes | reverse complement strand
AAAAATATCATAATTTATTTTAAACAAACTCTTTTTTTTTCCTTTTTTTTTTTTTTTTTTTTTTTAAAAAAACAGCTTCATGGAAATAAAAGGCTACATTAATCAGTATACACAACCTGCTGCTTTTCCCCTTCTTTGTCTCAGTTGTGTCCTACAAAAATCAAGAGCAAAGTCCATACTAAGTTTATCACACCACAATATTTTGCTTTCAGGTGCTCTCCCCTCTCCTTACGCTTTCCCTGCTTTCAAAATGCATCTCCAAGCTACTAATACTCCAGTAAAGACATTTAACCAGTGTTAGTCACCTTAGATTAAACAGTGTAACATCTTAATTTTCATGTACCGTATAAGCAGAGTTATGCTGATTGTTCCAGTTTCTTGTCTTTTCTAATTCATTAGGGGATTCACATTAGATAATATCTAGTCATTATTATGTGGTTATATTTCTAGCCAAAAGGGACAAATTTATAGTAGAAAAATGCCATCTTGAGCCTACTGGGGGAGGGGAGGTAAATGACACAAACAAAAAACTTCCCAAAACCAACAGAATTTAGGTCCTAATCCTGCAAACATGTAGTTACTCAAAAACGATTCAATTGTATTATTCAGAACGTAAGAAAAAACTTGTGAAATGAAACTAAATAAAGCTTCCTAAAAATGAACAAATCCTCCACTTTTTTGCATGGTTGGAGTTCCTTGTCCAAAGAAGCTGATGTATAAATAACCACTTCTTAGGAATAACTTCCCTTTTCTCTTCATCTAGCCTATTTTCTTCACAGATCCCTGGAAAATAAGTGTTAAGTCCCAGCACTCCAAAACAGAAGAGCTGATTTTATTGTTTATTTTTTTTTTAAGTTAAGATCCCTCCCCCTCCAATACGGAAAGAAAATTTGAAATACATGATCAATAGACTTTCAGATTTTTTTTATTTTTTAAAGCCAATTCCTGTATTTTCTTCACAAAAATTACTCAGCTTCTGTCCATGGTATTCTTGCCCAAATTTCAAGTTGCTCTAAGCAGGCATTAAATCCAGACTGTCACCCCATATGTCTAGTGTTAATACGGTCACCTTTGCCTCAGAACAGCAAACCTAAGATCTTAAAAAATTAAGATCAGAGAAACATGATCACTTCTCCAACCAGGTAGGTATTTATAAAACACTTTTGTTACTTCCCTATTTCTCCACTCCCATCTTTTTAGAGTCCTTCTATTATTGTGGTACATAATAAAGAGGGTCAGGCCAGACCATGCCAGCTCATTGTCTCACACATAATGGTTCCAGCCAACACCCTTACTTCAGATATTTCTCTTTCTGTCAAGCCTCCCTTCACTATTGCATCAGACTATCTTCCAGTAATTCATTCAAACTCTCCCTCTGCCAATTTCTCCCTTTGTACTTTCTACGGCAGTCATTTTGCTGTCCTCTGTGCTGTTTTAGACATCAGGAAAAATGCACTGCAAACACAGGAAGAGAGTCTCATTCCTCATTTCTGTGGCACAGTAGCCAAGAGGAACAATTTCAGATAGACACCAGCTCAGCCCCAGTAGGATTCTGTAACACACTGGTTTTCCAACTTTTTTCAAATTCTAACCCATTAAAACATGTGTCACTAGAGACAAAATACTGTGAATTAAAATCTGATGATAGGCTTTAGTATCAAATGTATCTTGTGAGTTTCTCAGAAGCAGCTTAAGTTTCTTCCAGTGGCTCTGCGGATCACAAGCAGAAACCTATTTGAGGTAGAGGGATGTTCAGTTGCTCTGTGTGTATAATACATGTGTGGTCTGGTTGGTGCCCTAGAGATCTGAGAGGAAAACAAAATGCATGCTCAGTGGAGATAAATACAGAACAAAATCTGCAACAAAAGTCATGTCTCCAACTCCAAGAGCATTCCATTATATTTCAAGTCCCTAACTCAAATTTTGAAAACAGAAGAGGCTTTTAATGAAATGTGTTCCCTAAATTCATTCTCATACACAGTTAATAGTTTTACCGGAAACTTTACATACTTTGAGTCCAGAAGAATGGAAGTTTGACAAGCTTTCAAGCAGCTGGAAACAGTTTTACTAATGAACACCAGGTAATCATAACTAAAACTTCAATACCAGCTCCACATCTGCGTCAAGCAATCATTAAAGGCAGGTTTTAATGTTTACGTTTTTAAAGGTTATAAGGAAAGATTATTTACATAATTAAATTTTATACTTAATACTACCTTGTCCTTCCCTCAGTGGCAGCGATCGCTGTCAACCCTACAACATTGCATATTACAACATAATAAGCAGAGAGGAGGTTAGTAAGAAGAGTCCGTGCGTTGTTTTTTAACCCATTATAAAACTATAACATCCTACATGGAGTTGTAAACAATTTCATTTACAGAAAAAAATAAAAAGGTGTCCCCACAGGTAAAAAGAAATCCTTTCAGTAAAGACAACAAAGTACTCAAAATATAGTTATAAAATTTTGGCATAGGTCTACTTGCATGGTCCATGCCAAGAAACTGTACAGAGAGGATGTGTGAGATGGGTAGAAAGGAGAAGAATGGGGTAATACAGTTTGTTACAGGATTAAGCTAAATGTTCAGAATTCTCTATATACAGAAATACAGAAAGACATTCTACAGAGCCAGATAGTAAAGAGCAATTCATAATAGCTTGCCACAGCGCCCTGAATTCCCTTTTCCTTAGCAGTTGCTTGAAAGATACATTAGGTAATAGCACTGCCTTGCTGCTGGATAATACCGGAATTATGAAATTTATCAGTACAGCAATTTTACTGTTAAGAAAACTGCTAATAAAGATCCTAACGAACAAGAAGACTTTTACCGGGGCATACAAAGTCAAGTTACATTGATGCCATAGATATTATCTCTGTGCTTTAAAATCCTTTTAGTATTTCTAGATTCATTCCACTGGAAAAAAAAAAATCAAGATAAATCAAATACATACAGAAACACACTCACGCAAATGGCACTCATTGCTTTTTGTACAATTAAGCTTTAGTGAAAATATACATCTTAAAACAAATGAAGTACAAATGTACAAAAATCCTTGAACTCAGGTAAAAAATATATATAATACACTTTGCTACAGAGATATAAAACATTTAAAGTTTGCTCATCCTTTCTGATGAGAGTAAAATGATTTAAAGTCTGGAGGACTCCTGCTCGTCATCACTGCAATCAGATTTAAAGCAGACCTGCAAGAGAAGACAAAGAGACAATTCAGCTGCAGAACTGACGCTATCACTGGTTTGTGTGTTTTATGGGGCACAGAAAGGCTGGGGGTGGGGGGGCAGCTCATTTTCAAGCACATTTTACTCCATACTAACTAAATGCTTTGGGAATACCAAAGGAAACCACAATCCAACCCCAAATCTCAAGTCATTAAAGTTTCATTTAACCTTAAGATCTTTCCTTCTTTTAACTTCACAGGACAATTAACTGCAGTCTTATTACTTCAAAACCAACTGAAGGCTCTCAAGCTGTATTAATTTTTTTAGGACTCTTTCTCAATACATAGAACCATATCTTGGKACAGTATGAACCCTGCTGATTCAGCTTGAAAAGACTATAGTAAGACACAAGCTTTAACTTTAGCTATGTGAGATTATTAGTACACTTAACCATTCCTTCTATTCCATTACTGTAAGTGGGGGAAAAGTGAGTTTGAAGAGGTGAACTAAAAATGAAAGTACTATTATACATTCCATTAGCATTGTACCATTTCAGAGAGGTGAATTACCAGCTGATGACAAAAAATATCATCATGCAATTTTAATACATGGCTCTGTTGTGGCTACTTAATGATATGCTCCTAGCAATTTTAAAATTCCATTTCTGCTTGAAAGCAAAAGTAATTTCTACAGAAGTGTTCTCTACTGGAATATACTCATGCTTCTCAAGATAACTCCACTCTAAGTGCAGGCATACTGAGTAAGCAGAATTGTGTACATCATCTTCAACTGAAAACCTTTACAAATAGCCTATTTCTCACAACCTATAAAGAAGCACAATATGCCACGTGTCTTTTAGGTGGTTAATACTCAATTCATGTACCTCTAAATGTTTACTAAAGAGTAGAAGTTATGTGCCTAAGAAAAGGCTGTGCATTATCAGAAATTATGTAAACATACATTATGTTGTTGTTTTGGTAAAGGCATTAAACTTCCTAAGATATTTTAACATTTGTTTTGTGACACTTCTTCACACTCATTCATTTAGGGGATATTTTTACTTATTTGCTTAATACACTAGAATGATTCATTGGGAGCCCAACTTTCTAAAGGAGCGAGTCCTAGGAGTTGCATTGCTCCACCACACTCACTTCTGAGTTCATTAGTCAATTTTATTTAAGTTTTTACAGACGGGGCCTCAATTATCTCTGAAGTCATCTCTCCAGAAGTTTTTATAAAAACTGGCAAAATACATAAGGAGCAAGACCCAAATTAATATCTTTAGGAAAGAAAGATCTATAGCACAGCTGTTAACAGCACACACTACCTTTTCCCCAGGTAACAGCTAACAGACACTAGAGGAAGACAGAATGCTGACAGAGGAAAAACTCCTGGAGTTACAGGGATTGCTACAGTTTCTGAAATGCAGTGCAGGGGCCAAGCCGTAATAAACCAGATTTCATTAGTTTCAGTATTCAGCGAACAACTTGTTTTTTCTATCACAAAACAATATAAAAAATGGAATGGATGTTAAGGTCTTACTGGTAATTTTCTTATGAAAGAAAAGAAATACCCTTACCTCTCCACTAAAAAGTCTGTGAAAGAATCCTCTCTTTGGTTTAGGAGACCTCTCTCTGTCTGGTGACACAGTACCATCAGTTTCATATGCATTGATATCTTCAAAGCATCCCGTTTCAATCATCTTTGAAACACAGGAAATATAAATGAAATATCCATACAAGCCTCTCAAACATGTTCCATGTATTATCTTTTTACGTTGGCTGGGTACTCCTAACAACTTAGAAATTCATCAGCCAAACTACACCACTTGCAGAGCTCCACAAAGGAAGGCACAAAGTCTACATTAACTCTCCTGTGCATCCAGCGAACTAAAGAATAGCAATGAGAGCACTATCATGCAGTTAAGTACTCAGATGCTCCCTTGCTTTGGTAAGGCGTTTCTTCTGCCCATGATGCAATAAGCAGAAGTTTTTAGAACCAGAAATTTATTTTCCTTTCATCTATTCTGTTCATTTCAGAGCAGTCTAGCCTAACAAATATAATATCTCTATACCCTGGACTGAACTTTATTAATAAACATAACGTTGAGTAGGAGAAATGATTATTCTATGCAGAATACTAGTACCTGCATAGTATTAGGGGGGATACTTTTTACAAAGGGGACGTATTGCACTCTTGGGGAAAAAGCAGCTGATGTCTGACTACAGTAATTTAAACATCATTCTGGTGTTTTGGGCAACCGTCTATCAAAACACAACATATACCATAATTAAAAATAAGGCAATGAGATAAAGAAGGCAATACTTCATGGCGGGGGGGGGGGGGAATATAATGAAGACGGGTCTCTGGAGAGAAGCAAGGGATTTTGAAATAATCTGTCTTTGTGTACACAGAAAACAAAATAATTAAAACCACAATTACCGGGTGCAGAAAGGACAGCAGAAAGAGTAAATGCCACAATATAACAAATAGGTATGGTCAGAAGGGGGAGAGTGGCTAATGCCCACATGTAGTTGGCATTTATCTGTGAGTACCACTGATACATATCTATCGTAATGGGCATGCAACCAAATGAGTATACCTTGTAGAGGGAGAGAGGGCATAAAGAGGAATAAGAAGAAATGTGGTCTGCTTTTGTGGTAAACCATGACAGTAGGTAAAGTATGGGAGGGGAGGAGAATTCTTAAGAGACTGAGAGCAAAGATTCAAGGGAAAGCTCAGTAACATGAATTAAAAGAAAAAATAAGCACAAATGTAAAGGGAAGTCTGCGCAGTTATTCATTGAAGAGAAGGAATTACCGTCACCAGAATTCCACAACTACTTTCAACTTTATCCCTCTATGTGGGGTTAGAGTTATTAAGCTGCAGTGCTTAATGACTGGATCATATTATGAAGTTCAGAATTACAACACAGCATAGGAAATATTTATTTCTCCAACAGTCTAACGTTCATTGCTTCTTAGTGAAGACTTTCTATGTTACATGACACCTTTCAAATCTCCTTAATGAAATGCAAAAAAAAGCAAAAGGGAAACAAAAGGGAATGTACTTTTTTCTGTGACTTGTTCAGAAGTTGCTCATTTTTTGTGTTGACGCTTTAAATAAAAGTTTAAAAAAAATCATACTGGAAAAGAAACTACACTAGTAGAATTCAGAACAATACTAATTTCAGAAAGTTATCTTATGATAGGGGGAAGGCATTCATAACAAGAACTGTGATTTTAAATAATTGTTACTGAGTGCTCTTCCTGAAATAATAAAGAAGATTTGAATTTCCTAAATACAGACTGAACCGCACACAGAGATGGCAAAATTCTAGTATTCTATGCAGAATACTAGAATACTTATTCACTAAGCAGATGAAAAAGCTTTGAGAAGTCTGACTCAACTGATGTTGAACTGTTTGTTTTGAAACCTTAGAAAAGGTGAATCTGCAGTTCTGTATTACTATGTCACTTGGATACTCTATTGATATGCAGGCATGATACACAAACAGCTTGCACTGCACCTATTTGCTTTTGAATACTTTGAATAGCATTCTATCCCTCTCCTATGAACAGCAATATTGAATAACATGTGACAGAAGAACAAGGAAAATGTGGTCATACTGATGCTAAATACTGTTCTGTAGGCTGTATCTATGATGACAAGATGCCAGATTCTATTTATGCAAATTTACCATAGATCTCAGTTTTTTAGCAAGTTGTTTATGTTTTGGGAAAAACTTTTTTCTGAAGTCTCTCAGCAAAGAAGTCTAAAGCAGAAACTTCTTTACATCTCACAGAGAAAGTTAATACTATAATTATATCCCTTATAAATCTTCTATATTGCTGTGCTAAAGAAAATAATCTTTTATGAAATATACAATACCTCGTTTTGCCAAGGGATTGAGACACAACCCGTAACAAATTTGGAATAGAAGTCATCATCTGTAGTATCCAGGTTCACTCCTTTTACTGTTGAGAACTGCTCAATGTCCAGGACATCTTTACAATATACGGCACGTGGCTGCAGTACAATACAAGATTGCTTCATTAAGGTTTTGGGTTTTGGCTTTGGGGTTTTTTGGTTTTTTGTGGGTTTTTTTTTTTTTCCCTTTCCTAGATGAGCAAAGGGGGAGTGGAATGTCTGCAATTTTGTATTTCACATTGCTGATCACCAAATTACACTATAGCACAAAACAGAAATGCAAAAACTTAAAAGACTCTCGTGATAAGGCACCTGAGCAATTCCATCCATCCTGCAAGTAACAGAAAAGAAATATCAAAACCAGAAACAGCATGCAACTTCTCTGGATTTCTTAATGGTTGTCATAATTCACTCATCTTCTGTCACCCTTCTTTCAACTCCAGAGTAATTTCTTCAAAGCTAATCTTCATTTGTTCAGCATCTGAGCTAGGGAAGTAGACTTTTAAGGGCTAAGAAATCAGCTACAAAGCTCCCTAGAGCAATACCACTATTGTAAATTGTTTTGTGATCTCAGATGAAATGCCACAAAACAACTAGCCATCAATAGCTACAATGGCATTCTCCTGCCAATTTAACTAACTTTAAAGGTTTCTCTGGAGTTCACATGATTGCTGACATAGAATTATGACACTTCTTGCCTTTTTAGATACTAATCAAATCTGTCTCACCTACTTACATCTGGCAAGAACGGAGGTTCTAACATGTTAGCTTCCAGCCTCTTGAAGTTAATATTCTTGAAAATAGGATGTTGCTTTACAATAGCAGCTCCATCTTCAGTGCAACCCAGTCGTTCCCCTGGATTTTTTGCAAGTAACTGCAAAGATATGGAAAAAAGGCTGATCCAGTGATATAATCCCACAATAAAAAAAATAAAAAAATAAAATCTATATACAATGTCTTTCAATAAGTTTATTTTGTTACTTGGCCTTTCATTAGATGAAATTTATCATGGTATCAAAATGAACTGGAAATCCAAACTACAACATTCTGGGAGCAAAAAGATTTTCAGCAGACAAAAGAATCCCTGAAAGCACACCATTTGAAGATTATACCTAAAGTTATATGAAAATATTTTAATTGATGCCATGCTAAATAGATTTTACAGTACAGACTTTGCAGTAGGCTACTTTCAGGAAATACAGTCTTACTTTTTTTCCAATGGGCTTAAGTAATGTACATATTTTGCATAAACTAGTAAAGAAAACTTTTGAAGCTTTCCGTATAGATGTGCTTCTTACTAAATTTAAGAACATGCAAGATAAAAAAAGCTGTTGTCTTCTACAGGCTCTTTTAGGCAAGGAAACTAGTATACTACTTGCCATTTCTCCCAATACAGTATCAAAGTTGAGCATGCTATTGTACTGTCTATAATTACATGTGGTCCAAGGAGTACTGGACCTTTTCATTCACGTGATGAAAAATCAATTTATGCAGCCTTTCTTCATCTTGAAAAAAGTTCTGAATTCTCCAAGTTTGATAATTGAACAATTCATGGACAATCAAAAACTTCCATCTGAACCAAAGAAAGATTTAAGAACTCCAGCTTTGAAAAATTTTCAATAGAAGATATTAAAATAAAGTAGTTCATCTCTTAAAAAGGATTAGAAATTTAATTTTCAAACCTCTATGTCTCTTCACCCACCATCCTGCAGATGGATTTTGCCTCCTCTGAGAACTTGTCTGAATATGTTTCCTGGTCTTCCTTTACTCTCCGGTCAATCTCATCCCGTTTGACCCTCTCCTTATGCTTCCTGAATGGAGACTGTCCTTCAATCATTTCATAAATCAAGCATCCAAGACCCCACCAATCTGGGCTGAATGTATACTTTTCGTTTTTGAGCACTTCTGGAGCTACAAAACAAAAACAAAGAAATCCGCATGACAATTCACTTTAAATTGACTAATTAAATATTGAAAAAACTCTTAGGCACTCTTTTGGCTCTGTGCAGAGATCTTTGCGTAACTCCTTTGAAGAAATGTTAATTTCTACAGCGAGGACTCTGTTTATATCCAAGAGAAGCACTAAAGTTCTGTAACACTTAAGATCAGCATTGTTTACAAACTAAGAATGAAGTTTTTCCAAAGCATGGAAAGAAACATGTTGTCATAGCAATTCGTCTGCTTACCTGTGACCCTAAATCTTTTTGAACCTCAGAAAAAAATTAGATGCTTTCTTAAAGTTCTACCTAAAGCTAGAATTTCCAGAGTTAAGTTTTCAAGTTTATCACTAGGCTTATAATTGACTACTAACATCTACCACCACATAACCTTTCTTCCCATAAAATGTCTAGTAACTAACCAGACCAAATACAGTTCTTTGGACAAGTCATTCATATATTCACAGAAGCAAATTTTCTAGTAAAACATAACTAGCAAAGGATACTTTACATACCCATGTAACCAACAGTCCCAACCCGTCCTCGGACCGTTTCTCCTTCTGGAATCTGCACAGCTAATCCAAGATCTGAAATTCTGATATGTCCTATTTGTGTTAAAATAAATTATACATAGTGAGCAAATAATAAAATATCACCACTTTTAAAACAAAAAATTTCTGCAGCGTACCTTATCAAAAAAGCCACCCCAAAACATCAAAACATTCATATACTCATAGCACTAAGGTTATTTAACGTAACTATAAAGGAGTGATTTATCATTATCCAACCCTCGCTTAAATACGTAAAGGAAGAGAGGCACGGATCTAACTGATTTCCTGAACGTCATACAAAAAAAATTGCTGTTAAGTACTCTAATTCCTAGCTTTGGCATAGGCTGCTACTCTAGGACGAATAGAAATGACAACTGCTCATTTCAAATTCTGTATCTATGCATCAGACACTTGTATTTTTCCATTCCATATTCCTGCCACAAACACTTAGCTTTCTGACTTCCTTACAAAACATCAGAATTTACTCCATTTATTCCAAATATGAGAAAACTGTAGCCTGTACTGAGACATCAGGTTTTCCTCTAACAAAGTACCCTAATAATGCTAAGCGCAAGTAACTGGAATTGCTATCCCCACTCCCACCCCAAAAGAAAAGTAGCCTAGCCGTAACCTACTTAGAATTATTTGTATTGTGACATGTTAGTTCAATATTAGGATTTCCCCTTCTCATGAATCAGTCTAATGTAGATAAGTCCATCTTATATTTTACTTTATAAGCCAAACTTCTCAAGTTGATTATCTTTCCCATTACGCGTGGCATTTACACTAGTATTAATGTAGAAATAGTCTGGTGGAAGACTATGATTTGTCATGAAGAACACTGCTCAGATGCGGAAACAGTCCAAGAAGGGCAATGGGAGTAAGTTCATCCCACCCTCCCTTATGTTCCCATGGACAGATACAGTTCTTTGGTGGACAGACTCAACAGCAAATGATTCAAGACAATTCAAGGCAAGAATTGTATTGACGTGACTCTAATGTAAAAATACATAACGTACTTTCTTAATAAAAATATAAAAGGCTAGACAGAAGAAAGGACAATTACATTTTCAACTCAATTTTAAAATAGAAAATTGCCAATCATCTGTAGTAGAAAGATTCAGGGGGAAAAAAAAAACAAAACAAAACCCACACTTATTTCTAATACTGGATATAAGGACAGGGACGCTGTCGTTTTACAGAAACATCACAGATTCACAGAATAATTCAGGCTGGAAGGGACTTCAGAAGGTCTCTAGTACAACCTTCTGAGCAAGCAGTCAGCCCAAAGTGTTTGACGCTTTTTAAATTCTTGTCTAGAAAGCTTCCAAGAGCGGACACTGCATCACCTCTCTGGGTAGCCCATTCCAGTACCTGAGGGTCCTTTGTGCATATATTCTGTCATGTAAAAAGCTCTACAGCATCAATGTTAGTTAAAAGCATATTAATTTCTTATTTACATGTGATAGATAATCAAGGGGTGGGGAGAGAGTGTGGAGAAAGTCAAGTGCCACTTTATATACTGGTTGGAAATAACTAAATGCTCTTGAGCTGCAAATGCTATTTTAAATACATTCAGATGCTCTTCTATTCCCTGACATCTGATGAACCCCTTTTCAAATGCAGAATCTGAGCTCCTGAAGCGATTTTCTAATTAGTCCCCTCTGCTCTTTGGAACAAGATCAGAATATCCCTGGCAGAGAGAAAGCATTCTAGTGCAGTCCTGCAAGGCCACATTTTTCCTCAAAGAAGCCTTCAGCTTTTGCAAGACATTGCTGGAGAGAAAAATTAAAGAATGCATTTGATGTCTAGCAAAGCTTTAGCTATTGGAAAGTGACTTCTCCCAAGCATCACCTTTTTAGAAATTTATCAGTCAGAACATGCTGACTTTAAAAAAAAATATTGTGCTAATGACTTCAAAAACAGTTTGTCCTTAACTAAAATACTTAGCAATTACAAGAACAAACTGGTAATATTCATCCACAGCTTAGAAGAAGTAATTGCTGCACATGTTCTACAGTGAATTCAAAAGATTCTGATAAATTTCATACAAAGTCATTAAAGAAAATTAATTTGGCTTTTGAAAAACAAAAACTACAAACACTTCTTCATATTGTTTGTACTTCCTTGATTCCTTCCAGCCACATATGCATCAGTGACCATCAGACCTGTTTTAGTTGAAATGTTAAAACAGATGCTTCAGATTTCTTTTCTTCTTTATTGCTTAATTATAGCTTACTAAGTAAAATTCTGGCCCCACATCTAACAAATCATTTTTCCATAGTGAAAGAAAAGACAAACAGAGAACAAATCTGTATAAAACTTTTAGCCATCTTAAATCAAGGGGCAGGGGGGGAGCAGGAGGAGCAAAGGGGGGAAAGTAGCCATTTTAAGGTGGGAAATTGACCCCTCAAACATCATCATCCCCCAAAACCCCAGTATTTTCCCCTACTTCCTAAAAAGCAAGGGCAGTTTTTTCTTTACTAATTAAAGTTAACATTTGTCAGTCAGGTCCCTTTTATTATAAAGAAATCCCTCTGATTTCTGGCACAGTATTAATTAGATTTGCAATTCCCAATTTCAAAATTAATTTTAATATTTACTTACCACAGTCATCAAGGAGTATATTCTCAGGCTTCAAGTCTCTACAAATTAAACAGAATAGAAATGTGAATTATATAAATGCAAAATTATTAGCCATCATCAAGCGCAACAGAGGCAACATAAGACTTCTTGGTTCTGATTAAATTGATTTTTCCAGTTTCCACCTATATAAAAAAAAAGTTGTGAAGTTGAGGACCTATAATACAAATAGTTTAACCATAGAACTCTTGAGATCCCTTTTTTCCCAACTCTTTAATCCATTTATATTAACAACAGCAATTAATATTTCACAGATGAAAAACTTCCTTTACACAACACTGAAATCCTGATATGAAAAACCACCAAGTTACACCCAAACTTGTGCTCATAAGTGAAAGACATTTCTCCTCAGAGTATCAGCCATACAACTCCACAACGGTAAAACACATCAGTGCTTGCTGCAGTTTGATGCTGACCCCTTGCTATATTCCAACCCAGGGTGTCAGAATATCAACAAGGAGTAATATTCCCAAGACTAAGCATAGGCTTAATATCATCCATTCAAACTCCATGACTTTAATTTGGACATGCAGCTTCTAAAGCTTACTAGACACTTGTATCTAGTTAGAATTCTTTGCAATCAACTTTCTAAGAGTCTCTACTACTTTTCTGTAAACATCAAAGTTTCACATGAAACATTTTTTAGCTATTAAATGCTAACAAGACTCAGGAAGTAGCAAAGAGGACAATTAATTCAGTGTTGCAATTCTGCATTTTATAGGCATCTTCTTGTACATTTTTACTTTAAGAATAAAAGAAGAAACTCAGTGGGCTATTTGGATTCCCCCCCCCGCCCAAGAAAAATCTGGGGAGTCACTGAAGCTGAATCAGAAGCTGTTCAGAGCTTACATCTAGGATTTATCCTCTAGCAGATTCTACTGAGAACATACATATTTTTAATATATATTTTATATATATATGCATAGAATATATGTATAAAACATATATAATATATATATAATTGTGATATGCATCAGAAAGTATGCGGACTGCAATACAGTCTCTTAGACTTATTCCACCATAAATATCGTAAGGCCAGAGATAGACAAGCAAAAATCAGTACTTGGCTAAAGATTCAGTTATTAATGGAATAGATTATTAAAAACAATATGTACATATATGGGTATATGTACAGTTGTGACAGAAACAGTTATTCATATACAAGCAGAAAAGACTGAATAAGCAATTTTAGGAAGAACGACTTTAGAATTTACATTCAAAATGAGAGAAATATACACACACATTTGTTCACCAAGAAATCTGTATGCTTTTTTTTCCCCAAATATTGATAAATTGATGCTCTGAAGTATGTGTATTCAGGTTAAAGTTTCATTATTTCATGAGATTAACTGTATAAAGAAGTCAGCAAGACACTTTCCTCCTGATACTTTTAAGTCTAGACAGTCCCCGTAATGTTAATCATTTGACATTAGATATGAGATTACAATACCAGAGAAATCAGGAGAGATCAGAGTTAAAAAAACCAAAAACCAAAAAAACCCACACCAGTACCAAAAAAGAAAAAGAAAATTCAGCTCAGAGTTTAGGTAGAAACACATCTACTTTAAAGCACGTAATATATGTTCAGGTTAACTCAAGTAAACAAGTTTAAAGAGTTCCATCTCCAAGAAGGCTGATTAAAGCCTAACCTAAAACTTAATACTTCCTAGCAACATCTGCTGCTTAATAGAAGCTAATTCTATTCTGACATGATTTTGGTCGGTCAATAGTAAAACTTGTTTCTAGCCAAAATTCCTTTAATGCTATTAGTTTCTAGGCCTAGCCATTTGCAAGGAAGTCAGCTTTTGGAAGCATTCAGCTATAAATTCTAGCTCTGAGATGCTAGCTTTGGGGTATCAGCCTTTTCCCTCTTCCCTTCCTCCACCACGACAGAGGCCAAAGTCACAGTTTCTGTTGGAATACACAGACACTAGTCCTGCACTGGATAACAGGCTACTTGAGCTGAAAACCAAGCTCAGAACGAGAGCTAGCAATGCAATTCTAGCAACAGAGGCAGCAGTTTTCCCTTATGAAGCAGAGAAAGGTTGAAGGACTGCAAAGCTCACAAAACTAAGAGGTTCATTAAAAATTATATATTTATTTTAAATTGGACTAAACAAGCACTGGTCTATTTTTGCTATAGCTTACACCAGCCTTCCTACAGAGAAAATTTCTGGATAAAAATCCTTCAGGGGATTTCACCGTAAAGATGTCTCCTCTGAGCATAGGCACGAGGCAGGGAAGGAGCTACTTGGTTTATCCACTACAGCTTCAACAGGTCTTTGAGCCTGATCTTTGACCTTCCAGGCACATTCAGTGGCACTATGGGCACCTACATGAGTTTGTGAGGAAATCTACGTATCCAAGCAGCTTATCTGATAAAAAACTCTACCATCCTCGAGGAGTCAGGTAACTCCTGCAGGAAAACTCCAGCAATTAAATCCCTTTTGGAAAGCAGGCACTTGTTTCCCCACTCTGTCTTATGCAAATCCTGACTTTGCTCCAAGTATTATCAGACTTTTTATGTAGCAGATGGATGAATAGCTCCACTACTGCCTGTTCCTATCTGTTTGCTTATTTTTCTAATCTCAGCAACATATGGCAACTTACAGATAGTTTCACAAGCTCCCATTGAACAAGCAAACTGGCTCAATTGCCATCACAGGGCAGTGCAGGGCCCTCCTTCCAGCTCTGCACCTGTTCTTTTAATCCAGTGGGAACCCCACTAACAAAATGGCACAACTGACTCCAGGGTCCTACAGACAGCGCTAACGCCACTGCTTGAAATTCAGTAATAACTGGTATAAAGACACATGAAACACGCAATAAAAATTGGTGTTAACAGAGAGGAAAGCTAGGCCTAGTTTTTCCACTTTATGAGGCATTTTGCTACTGATGGCGACCCATCCCAAATATAATTAGTTTATAATAAATTTTAACATGACTGACTTACATTAAAACTGCCATTCTAGAACTGAACAAACTGACAAGATGAACTGATTTTACTGCTATCTGCTGACATGCGTCTGCACCGAGGATTTCTATTTTCAGAAGTTCTGAATTTCTTCCACTGCCTCCACAGTACATTTTACTGTGAATATACAGATGGATAGCCACAAAAACACGTTCTCAAGAAAATACTTTATAACAGTATGTTACAGAATTAAAGTCCGCTTTAACAGTTTAAGCTATTTGTCTAAAAAGAGAGTTTAAAACTCCTCCTTTAAAGCTGGAAAACAAATGCAGTAATAGATCTTGAGATAGGGCAACAAGAAAAAGAACTAGCTCCAATTTCACAAATTCAGTGGTCCTACCAGTATTAAATGCTTTCAAAATGAGAGCAAAATAAGAAAAACATTCCTTCTGTGTTTTCTTGCCCTGGAGAATGAAAAATATTAGTTACCATAATTTGGAAAAATGAATCATTGAATCAATGAAAATGTGCTTCATTATGTTCTCCCCCCCAAGAACAACATTAAGATTGGAGGTTGCCAGCATAACTTCTTTGGTGAAAATAAAATAATTATGGCAAATTTTCCCAAGCTTTCTGTTTCACTAAACATATATAATCACTGTATTGCTACTTAAATGCATTTCCACTAAGATGCCTGATAGAGAATTTTGATCGTGTAACATATCACTGTAATTGGTGACATTCTGAAGACTTCCATGACCACCTGTTTTGGCTTCTTGACTTTAAAACTGTAAAATTTACAACTATGCTCCTAAATGCATGATACAAAAAGAAATACATATGGAAAAACAAATCAAGACCATCAGGAAAAAAACTGCCATTAGCAAAAGAAAAGAAACAAGACTTTGTTTTACAAAAAGTTGGTCATTCGATATTAAAAAGCGCAGGGCCGAAAGTGATTCTACAGAGAGCGCAAAATTATCCAAACATTTTCTAGTTTTAGTGCTCAAGCGTAGTTGAGCTGACATGGTATAATTAGAGTCTCTTTTCATCTGTTTACATACTGGGCAGGAACACCCTTATTATGTACTATACTGAATTGTTTAAATAACACCTTCAGGTATTATGATTAAATTTAAGCCCTTCTTTTTCCTCCGAGCATACAAATTATTCAGTTACTAACACATGTACAGGTAACTGTCTCTTGGTCCTTCATTTTGTTATGAACAGAGGACTAAAAATAATTCCCATTCTTTTAACTAAGAGGCAGTTTTACTCAGAGTTGGTTGTGAAACTACTTTTTTCCTTGCTCATAAATTTAAGGCCATGCAAATTCTTAATAATTGGAAATTGATTATGTAATAGCACAAAACAGGGCAGAGATCTAGACACCAAGACCGCTCCAGAAGAAACCACAACCACTGCAAGATCTGGAATTACAGACAGAGAACACTAGGATTTGACATACGTGTTTGAAGGTCGTCTTGTAGGCAAACAGCTAACAAGTTGGGCTTAAACACAAGGGCTGTGGGTTTTTTTGTTGGTTTTGTTTTGTTTGGGGGTTTTTTTGTTGTTGTTTTGTATTTTAAACAATCAGTTTTGTTTTCACTTGGGCAATGTGAAATGACCTACTTGTAGCTGATCCATATGAGGAGAATGATGAGCAAAAACCATTCATCCTTCCTTCTCTCCTACATGCATGCCAAAACACACTGTGTAACATTGCAAGATTGGCCAAATTCTTTAGGGAACCACATACAACAACCAGCATAAGCCTGATTTACTCTGTGGTTCTGCCACTTTCTGCTGTGTGTATGTTGGTCTTCTATATTGGGGAGGGAAAAGACTAAGACTCCTTATATTAAAGTTATGCAGGATTATACTTTAAATCTTCTTTGAAAACAACTGGTATTTGGTGTTACACACCAGAAAGATAAAGTAAGTGTTCTTGGTCCACCACTAGGTTTGTTTCGCTTGTTCTGTAATATTAATGCATGCCAGGGGTTAAATGATGCATGTACAGAGACAGAAAAGAGAAGTAAGATCATACAATCTCAATTACAATGCATGAGGCATCTGACAATTTCATTAATTCAAAAGCAATAAAGTGTTTATTGGAGGAACCTGAAATAAAAACAGAAGAAAGAGGGCAATACGGATTATAACTGACTTTTTACCCTCTTGGGTGTAACAAGCAATGCAGCAAGGGACTTCTATAGCCTTCTGTGAACTTCTACTTTAGCGTGGGCAGGAATATAATCCCATGTTCCTAAAACTTAATTATTTATTTGAATTACTAATTAATTTGCTTTGTAAATCACAATTTACTATCATTTTACAAACAAACCTTGAATCAACTTTATAATGTTTTAGAATATAGCAAGTATCTAGACCTAAATTAACAGCAAGACGACAAATAAGATCAGTAATGGTGAAGGACATGCCATGAAAAGGACAACTAAAAATTTTTTTTGCTTCTTTTACTATGMAGTTGAAGTATAAACTTGTTTGAGTAGAAAACAATTAATATATTCAATGCTGAACAGACATGGAAAATTCAAGGTATCAGTGACTGTAGATGACACTCACCTGTAAACAATTCTCTCCTTCTGCAAATCCTCCAGACCGCAGCACAGTTCTGCAGCATAGAAAATAGCTCTTTCTTCATCAAAGCCAGGATTTCCCATGTTATATATGTGAAACTTCAAATCCCCTCCATTCATTATGGTTAATACTAAACACAGGGCATCTTTCGTCTCATATGTATAGGATAAACTAACCTAAAAATGGGGCGGGGGAGAAGACGACCATTATTCATTCATAAACCCCAATAAAATTCACAGCTCTTTTTTTCCAATACAAGCAACATATGAATCCTTTTTTTTTAAACAAAAAAGAACAAAACAGCCAAGTAGAGAATTGCTCCTCTCCAGTACTTGGACACACAAAGGAATTCAGACTAATTTGCATGTATACACAAACCCTACATCACCATACAAAAGTGTAGTGACATATCTGTTTAGATACCATAGAGCTCCATCCAGACAATAGATTTACTGATGATGCCCCTCAGCTGCACGTTATCTATATTACTCTTTGTAAAGATAATGTGCGCATACCCCTTATTTTATTAATACCTCAGGAATTATGCATTGTCAAACCAACTTCCTGAACTTCTGCAAGACTCAAAGTTGCCTTACATTAGAGAAACTACAAAAGTTATTTAAGATCAAATGTGTAGTTTCTATTCCTCCCTCCCCGCCTCCCCAAATAACTGCATATTTCCCTGGCTCAGAACTTGCCAACAGTAAAGACTTAGTATAGCTCTTTATAGTCTGTCTTCTCACTGTATTTGGAATGAGGTGCTGATAAGGAAGGAAGAACACCGTATTTTTTTTTCTTCAGGTTTTAGGTGAATGTTTTTAAAGTGCATTTAAAGTTTTAAAGTAGACTAGTGAATTTAAAGAAAAACAATTTTAAAACAAGGTAATATACTTCAAAATTTAACATATGTTGTTTAAGTTACAAACTCAGTTTCAATAGAAAAAGCTATGCTATGCTGATGATCATCTGGCAGGATCTTCAAAATTACCTACCGAGATTAACTTGTACTGAAAGCAATGGGATTTAAACATACTTACCTAACGTAAGCTAAGTATAAGTTAGGTAAAGATGTGTTTTTAAATGCAGTACAAGTACATAAAGGCCATAACTCAGTAATAAGTCCAAACTCTTCCTTCAGAAGCATAAATCCAATACTAAATAATAAAATGAAATAAATATACAAATCAGCTATTCAGGGCACGGGTTCCTATTTGGTGGTTTTAAACTGACCTGTCCAGCTACTAATGACTTCACTTGTGACACCGGCATGACAAATTATCTACCCACTTCCAACCCAGTATTACTGCAGATCCTAGATCTAGATTCCCTCTGTTGCATCATAAAAACATTGGATGGCAAGAGGAGAATAACTTATGCTCAATCCTATAAAGTCATTTCAAATTAAACTTTGATCAATTATTGATTTATAATATTTACATGTCTTGAAAGAATATTACTAAAAAAATAGAAGTTTCACTCTTATCTCATGTATCTCTACAACTAGTAATTTCTGGATCAATTCAGGTAATTTCTGGATTCAGTTTCAATCAATTGAAGCCCATAAGCCTTGTGAGAAAATAACATTAGCATATTTATACAAAAACATTACTTATAATCATTTAAAATACATTAATGTATCTGGCCAGCAGGTTCTTAATTTTTCTTTTAGCTGGCAATATTCTACGGGGTTTTTTTTAATACATAAAGCTTATCAGAAAATACATACATACATATATATATTTGTTTATAAATAACTTCCACTACCCTCTAACACAGGTACTTTAAAATCCTCTCTGAACAGCAATACAAAATTTAAAAACAAAGCAAAATGCATTTAAAATTGACATTTAAATGACAACAATTCAATGAAAAAATACACATTACCTGGGGGAAAGTTTACCTGGTATATCTTTGATCATTCTAAGTTATTTCACTGCTTAGTAATTAGAGCTACTAACAGACCATAATTTACGTGATAGTATCAGGTTAAAGTATCAAGACATTCATTCTGTGGAATTTCTATTAAAAAGTTATGTTAATTGTTTCACATCCAAGATACCTTTTTAAGCCTTAATACACAGCAAAGCAATATAACTAACCTGAATCAATATACTAGTCAAATTTCACATTTATCTTGAAATGTATAAGCAATAGAGTAACAAATGCTATGAAAATACCTAAGGATATAAAAACTCTACTATTAAAAGTCACAGAAATGCAAGATATGCAACTTCTAATGGCAATTAAATGGAAGACTCTCATGAAGTCACCCCTGTGTAAGTGCATTTATGAATGACCTCCAAAAATGAAATTAGAAATCAGCATTAATTATAAGAAAATAGGTGTATGGGAGGGAAGAAGGGGTAAGAGAAGAAAACGGAGCGCGATGCATTAGAAGAAGAGACAGAGAAGAGGAACAGAGAAAGAAAAAAAATAGGATGGAATAAAGTATATGGAGTATCCTCTTTATTAAACACAGGCAAACATACTCAGTCATAGGCTGCAGCAGAAATAGAATTTAAGTGATTATTCAAGTCTGAGTAATACAGAATAATCTATTCACCTTTAAACAGAGGACAAAGATTCAGTGGCATCAGCATGCTGAAACACAACCTAATGTTTTGGTTGTAAGCGAGAAATAAAGCAGGCAGACTAAAACCAATTCAATATTGGATAAAAAAGCCCTCTGCACAGAACTACTCACAATCACACAAAAAAAATACTTATTATTATATCAAACATTTATCTCAGCAGTCATGCATTCTCTAAATCAATTTAAAGATGTCTTGTGCCTACAAGCTCCTGGAAGAGACTGAAATGCAGCAAAGAAAGCAAGACAAACTTCTGAGAATAAGATCAGAAGTAGATACTTACTACAAACCTACTATTCACTTTTTCTAGAATTCTTTTTTCATTTAGAGCCATTGATTCTCCTTTCCTCTTCTTTATTCTCTTTTTTTCTAGCTTTTTACAAGCATACATTTTTCCTGTTGCCCGTACTTGACAGGCACACACCTAAAAAAGAAGGAAGATGTGTCAGAGATGCTAGGGATTTTTTAGAACTTTTTTTAAAGAAGATAAAATTTTATTTTCTTTTTTCACACTCTTGAATGCTCTCAGAAAATGAAGGCCTGTAAGCATCAATACAGAGCTTTCACCCATGAAAGAACTTTGAAGGGTCACAAAAGCTGTAACAGAAGTAGAAAAAGTGATTATACAGGAGCAAACCCAGTATTGTTGGGGTTGAATAGTTCAGTAAAACTGTGTATCTTGTGTTGGTGAAACACCTGACTGTGGTAACAGTATATGTCTAGGCAAGCAGGACAGAGGACAACATCCACGCCATAATCAAGCGGGAGAAAGATAATGATAATTTAGTAACTCTCCTTCAATATAGGGCTCTGGTTAAAGCACATAGGGGGAAAAAAACCCAATGAATTACAAACAGAATGAATAAAATCTATAGATTTTCCTATCAGGTTCATGAATATTCTACATAATTGTTAAGTAGAAACTACATTCTCATTGCCAAATGAAATTTCTAAACAGAAGCAACTGTTGTTAGTCAGTGGAAGTTTTCTCCAACTTTGTGCATGACCTACAATACTGAAACTAATACATTAAAAGAAAACAGTTTGGATTGACAGTTTGCCAGGTGATGTGTCAAATGTAGATCGTTAGAGTCAAGAGTTAAAAAACTGCTCCTCCTCTGTATTAACCTTTTTTTTTTTCTTCTTAAGGATTGCCTCGCAGAAGGATACTTCTGTACTTACCTCTCCAAATCCACCTTTGCCTAGTACTCGGTAATGCCTAAATGTGTGTTTGGTTACTGGTTGCCTGATTAACAGAAAGAAACAATTACTGCAACAGGAATTACAAGAGTTAGTAATCCCCTCCCCACCCTGAGGTCTGTCTTCATTTTCTCCTTCCTGTTCTATAACATCTTACTGAACAACAGTTGCCTTGACCTCATGAAGACAGTATTGTAATAAGCTGAATTTCAAATGAAAGGGGTGCTCTGATTAGAAACATTGGCTCCCTCATGTGGTCATCAGACATTCACAATAGCAGGAAGAAAAGCTGATCAATTAGGGCCTGCGCTGCTTATGGTTAGAGCCTTATCTGCTTTCATCAACGGTCAGTTTATCACCTCCAGTTGTCTCCCTTAGCTGCAGTACGCTGACACATAGGCTGCGTTTCAATGAGGTCATGCTTACAATACAGCATTTAAAAGGTAAACCATTTCTGATTTTGCTTTGCTGTTTGGCTTTTTCAAAAAAGAAAGAGTTGTGGTATGCAACAGCAGTTCAAGAGCTGAGTTGTTATAGTATTGATATAGTGCAAGAGGAACAGATAACTGCAGGCAGTAAAGATGTCAGCCATTCTGTGCTAAAACACACCTAAACATGTATCAGAGCAGGGATATTTCATGGTGGTGAGCTGGGGTTATTTTGTTTTGTTTTAAAAGAGCATTCATTGTTAAAGCAGCTTTGTTCTCAGGACAACAAATGGAGGTTCATTGGGGTACAGAATTTGGTTTAATTGTTTGAGTAACTTCCCTGGTTCTCTTCCTGGCTTTTGCTACTAATTCAGTCAAACAAAGACACTGGATAATTGGAATTTACCATAAAATTAATGCTCAAGCACCTTAATGTTTGAATATGTCATCATGATACCCAGCAGTGCTAAATTAGAATCAATTTGTACCAATTTCAGTCTTCTGAAAAAGTTTGGACACTCATTTAGTATTGATTTAAAAGCCCAAACTAGATTCCGATATACACAAATCTTGCTGTCTTGTAATTACTAGATCTGTGTCTGTACCACCCTGAAAAACTGATTAGTTACTCAAACACCCAGTGGGTTATAAAACTAATCTGCTTATTAACCACTAATTAGACCAAGTTTGAAACTAAAGGATGATAGCATTCCCAAGAAAGATTGGTTTCCCACTGCACACTTGACAGCCGAACATATATCCATATGATAATAAATTTGCATTTACCTAATACAAATTTACCACTTAAAGACTCCTGGACAGATAACTTCTGTTGGAGTATTGGCTCTCTCACTGTCCCATCAACATCATCCTTTACATCTTGTCCTTCAGATCATAATTTCTTAGACAGGCAGTGTCATTCATTAGGGCTCTATAGCATTTCTAGCATAGCAAGAAGAATTGGCCACAAAGCAAAGCAAAATCATAATGCAAACATTATAAATAAACTTACTTTTCCAGCCATTTCCACTGTAAAAAACGGGAAAAATACACGCTTTCTTGGTAAGCTTCAAAAGGTCTTCTGCTTAGGTATTCATGGACAATTCTAGCAACAGGAAAATAAAATCAGTCTTACGCTGAAAAAACTGATGAAGCAGGAGGTGCTATCAATTTATTAAAATATAGTTAAACATATCAATGAAGCCGTAGGCAGAAAAACATTGTCACTGTGCTCTTGGTTTCAACCTAGATGTCTCACAAAGTGAGTGCCTGTCACAGAAAACTGTTCCTGTCAAAACACTAGTGAATGCCAAACCACTGTTACTTACAGTAACTAGAAAGTTTGACTTCTGCATTCTCATTAAGTGTCTTCGAGCCGACCTAAACATCAGCCTCTCAGTAGCTATGCAATACATGTATGACCCCACAAATATGACCTCTGAAAGATATTTACAGGAAAGTATCTACAAGTTTTCATACATTCTTTGGAGACTGGTAAGTGAAATTTTATTCTAGGATTTCCTAGGAATTGAAATACTAAATGCCATATCCAAACCTGAACACCAGGTACCTATCATTCTCCTTAAATTAAATACACCAAAGGGGGGGCGGGGGCGAGGAGGAAGGAAAACAAGTCGTTCAACCTGTGTTCAGATATTTATGGGACAGAGGAAAGGGGATGATCTACATGACAGATCCTCCATTTGAGACATGTTTTACTAGGTGTTCTCACACATCCCTTTCAATCTTATAATCTCAGGTTGTTATAAAGTATGCTTATTTTTGTTGCCAGGGAGATGACCCAAGCAGTGACAAAACGTGTTGTAATCCTTCAGACATGATCAAGCATGCCTTGAAGAACCAGTAATATTAGAAACATAAAGGCTTTAGAAAGACATGCAACACTGGTAAACACGTACCATCCCTCCAAGAAAAGCCTTCCCTGCTGCTGCTGTGTGAAATATCACTTCAGGCCTTCAGAACAAAACCAGGTTGTATTTGTTTGTGTTAACTATCACAATCGATCCTCTAATTAGCCATCTTAATGGAATATAACTGTTGGCCTCAGTTCAACCCCTTTTCAAGAACCATAAATTGTGTAACATTGTTCAGAAACCTTTTGAGCTCCAGTTTATAACTTCGTATTTTTCTAAGTACCTTCATCCTGGAAGAGAAGTCACTCTAAAGGTAAGAATATAATAAAGAGAAATACTATTCTAACTTAAAGAATACTTGGTAGCAGATAATAGTGTGATTTTATGCAAAAACATCATTAAAGAAAAGGGCCTACAAAAGTCAGACATCTACATCACATCTGAAGGAAACCTAGTCCCTTTAATAAATCTGTTCCAAATTTCTTACCTACACTCATTTCAGAGGCCAAATACTCCTGAGTGTAATAATTTCACCTTTCATTTCTCTCAGAAACACATGAATTTCTCTTGTGATACTCAAACCTAGCACTATGCATTTTTAACTTACCTGGTACAGTCCATAAAAAGATCCTTAGAAGGGTTCTTTTCCAGTCTTGCTTTACATTCATTTACTGTTTCCTGAGATATTTCTGGCAAGTGTGCTGCAGACTTTACATAATTTTAAAAAAAAAAAAAAAGCAATAATGAAAGCAATTTTGTAAATCAATAGAACGAGTAAAAGTTCTGTATTCAAAGTGAAATGAAATCTGCTAATACAGGAAAAGGAAAGGAATGGTTTGGCTAAAGACAAAACCAAGAAAGTCATATTCAGGCAAAATTTTTATTTGTTCCCTATTACAGAAAAATGCATTGAAAGCTATTTACAGTTATTTACTATTTCAGCATCTGGGGAAACAAACCTGGCAATAAGCCAAATTTCTTTTTCTTTCCTTAAGTCTACCACCACAAAAGCAAGTTATCTATTTGGTTTGGCAGGACGGAAGGAAGGGGAAAGAAACACACACACAATTTGCGAAACTATTTCAAACCAGCCCAAAGAAATCTGGGTTGGTTTTTTTTTTGCAAAAACTGCATGTGACTTATGGTAGTCCCAAAGAAATTATCCAAAGAGATGTGGCAAACTTGGGAGTCTATCTGCTTTTAAGGCATCTGCAAGACTTTCATTTGGAGTAAAGCCTTCTCAAGATGACCAAAGTAAGAGAAGCAGAAGGAGCATCTATTCACAGAAAGCAAACGTCTAATTATATATCCGCAGAAAAGCTTCTGTTGGATACCAAAGAACAGACTCTTAAAAGTGAGATCTAATATATGCAAAAGATCAGCTATTAATGATCTCCATGCAAAATACAGAGAAACAGAATGCTCTAGAACAAAACAAAACAGCATTTCACTTTGTGAAAACCTGCAGCAATTCTGAATATTTACAGCAAACCAACAAAGGCCACATAGGAGTCTGAAAGAAGCCTGAGAATTTCAAGAATTCCTCATTCTCATGTCTTCAGACTACAAAACTCTGAGTTAATTTGTTAGTAAGTTTTCTTTAGATGCTAAATGAGTTTGTTTAAAAATATATCTTTACTTGAGACCAGTATTTTAATTAGAAAACATAGGAGAATATATCATAATGGTAGTAGTCTTAAAAGCAGAGATCAGTCAAGGTTTCTGCTCAAGTTGATAAGAGTTTCACAATTTTAGAAGGCAGTATACCTTTCAGAAAGACAAAAATGGGACGAACGAAGTTTGAAAGTCAATTTACTAAAAACAATGCAACCACTTAGATCTCTATTTATCTGACATTTACAAAACACTTGAGACAATATTTTGCAATATAATATATTTACCCCATTAGTGAAGTACGTCTCTAAAACTTTCAGGCCACAGTCTATACGCTTTTCATCTGAAGATACCTCATATTCTGCCTAGGGGAATGGAATTGAAATTAAATTATGTTCCGAGCTATTTGGCACTACAGTCTTGTACATGATGCTAGGTAAATTTTATCATGAATAACACAATGCTCCTAATATAAAAGGAACTGAAGGCTCTCATTGTTTAAAATCTATTTAAAGATTTTTAGGCTACATAGTGAAACATGTATGAAGAACAGTCTTAAGGAAAAAAGCACATGGAATTTAGTTTTCCTGTGTTTTCCAAAAGTTAACAATTAGTCTAAATGCAATTACAGAAACTGCATCCTAGAGGTTAAATTAGATCAATTACAATGAAATAGTATTTATGTAGTATTGTAGGACAGAATGATCCAGATGGGAAATAATTAAATAAGAGTACAATAATCAGCTTTTTCTTCACTATGTGGTTTTTTTTTCCTTCATGTATTTTTCTTTACTACAGTCTTGGGTAAAACCAGGATAAAACTACTACTTTCTACAAGGTCATGTTAACTGGAAATAAGTGAGATCTAAACCAAACCCTACTTCATTCTTTGGGAAAATAAAACTGAGTAGATACAAAATATTGTGAAGTTTTTGACTTAGTAATATACGGTACTGTGATGTAGAAAAAGACCATTGTGCAATACAGTGCATTCTGCAGATAAACAGCTGGCAGCTTAATAGAGCTCCAGAGGTAGCTACTTATGGGAAAAAAAAACCCCAAACCATCAAACAGATACAGGTATTGAAAAACTCTAAGGACTACTTACTATTAATAATTTTAAGGAATAATCTAGAAGCAGACATCAGAAGTTACAACATTTAAAGATAACACAGAATCTGGGGAAAGATGAATTAGAAAAGAGCAATCTCAAACAGCAACCTGTATTAGCTTCGTAAGCTGGGCCAACTCAGTCGAAGCTTATTTCATATCTCAGAATGTAAATACATGCACCTAGGAACAAAGAATATATGGCAGACCTCCAGAATGGAGGACTGTATCATACAAAACAACAGTTTGGCATATTGGGACAACAATCATTAAGACCCTCATAGGAAGTTCCAAGTGATTGATCTAATCAGAACAGAAGTTGTGTACCTTTATAAAGAAAACTAGAACACTGAAAAATGACAGTTCAAGAACCACACACACACACACAATACTGGAAATAACAGAATCCCTGAACTCCAGTTCTGCAGTCAATTGCAACTAACCCACGCTGACTCGCTACTAAGTCATCAACATCTTTTTCTGCTGAGACATTACGGTATTAACCACTTCAGCACAGTACTCAAATCCATAAACAATTGCAAGCCATTGTTTTTGCTACTTTAATTCCACAACAATCAGTCTGATGGTAAGGAATTCCTCTGCCACTACCAAACAACCTGAGCAGGTCAGAAAAGTTAATCAACCACAGCAGTGCACTTACCACCTTTAACATTTTCAATTATGCCAAAGTAGTCACTAATTTAATACAAAGTTAGGCATACTGTTTTAAGCAGATACTGTAATTTAAAAGGAAGTTTAAGAGACAGCCTTGTCAATTAATTTCTGTTACTCACAGAGTTTAAGAGGGAAGTTTGAGCTGTCACCCATTCTTTTTCATACTTGAGTAACCTTGTCCCTAGCTAGTGAAATGAGTCACTAGATGATTGGATAACTGTAATACCTCACTTTAATTTCTGTCACTTTTATTCAATTATTTCACAACTCTTCTTTCTGTAAAGCCACGCTGACTCCAGACTTTAAGGTCACACCTTCTCAAGAGTTAAAGCTTACCAGTCTTAGTACTCAGTACAGGTAGACAACATAGCATTGTACTACCTTGATTTTGCCATTTTGGCCTCCTGAAATAAGCATGGTGCTGAAATCACATTGCTCCATATAAAAGAGTCCGAAAACTCTTTTAGTTAAGATGCAAGGCTCTTAAGACTATGGCATTTTATGCCAGAAAGTTTATTTTCAGAAAGATTAAGTCTAAAATTTATTTAAAATAAAAAATTTAAAAATTGGAAAAACCTGAGGTAAAAACCCCACAACCTTAGCCTTTCCCTTCACATTACTGCCTTACAAACAAAACCAACCAAAAACCCCTCAACCCCACACCCCCACCCCAAAAAAAGCTTGAACAAGCTTGCTGAAGTCCAGTCCAGAAAAGGGAATCAGGCTAACTCAGGAACCATCTGTAAGAGACAGTAGGTATTTTATCTCACTTCCTTGATCAAGACAGCATGCTAGCTTTCAGATCATGAGAGTCACTGATTAGAGATTATCTTAGCTCTTAAGAGACTTCTGTTTCAGTGATTCCCAAGCATACTTCTTCTCCATGATTTTTCAAATGGAAGTTAAAAAATAAAATTAAAAAAAAGTAAATTGTGAAATCATCCCTTACATCAGATTATCTCAACTATGACAGCCTTTGTTAATTCACAGAAGTGTTGCAATCGACATAACATCATAGGTTGCATATTTCAAAACAATTCAAAATTTTCAGTTAGTGTAAAACACAGTTACTTCTTAAAGACAATTTCACCTGAAAAATGACATCTGCAGAGCAAAGACACGCCTGCCTTACAGTCATGCCTAAGATTTTTTTCTCCTTTGTGCTGCCTAAGATTCTGCTACTCGTTATCTAAGCTTTTAAGGATTAAAAACGTGTACAGAAGTTGTAACCATTAAAGGTACATCCACAGTTGCTAGCGGTCTCCCCACTGTGTGATGCTCATTCAAGGCACTGGTTTACATTCACTCCAGGATATTTAGCTCCACTGTTCTGGATTTCCATTCAATCCATTCTATGTCTCCAACTGTCAAATTGGTCTCTGGAATTTGGTGTTAGAACAGCTCCTAAGCGTCACAAAAGTATGGTGAAACGCACCTGGGGAGTAAGCCTAATTGCACAAAGATTCATTGACAAACACAAGGCAATTCTATTTATTTGACACTGAAGTCCCCTTTTAGCTCATCAAGTGCCTCAGTTTATACTTCCATAGGGGGAAGGAAGATACAGTGAAGTGGGGGGCACAGCAGTAATCCCACGTACTTCCTTACACCCTGCACCTCTCAGAGCCATCTTGCATTCTGAGACTGTATTTTGGGATACACGTAAGCAGCAGCATAATTTGACCATCTTCTTTCGTCATTTGTTCCCTGAATATAAGAACAAAAACAGGTGGGATGGGGAAAACCGTTCTTTTGGCAGCAATCTCAGTTTAAGACTATATCTTACTGTGCTTGGATTAACTATGAGGGACAAAGAATAAAAAGCTCTGAGCTATTATTCTCTCCTCTTAAGGACTGTCGTGTGCCTGCCTACTCTTCTCATTACCTTCCCCCTCCCCATGAGGGTTTTGTCTGAGGATTTTTTACAAAACATGACTGTGGGCACACTTCCTTCCTCCCCTCATTCTTTAGTCCTAGGTACCAAGATTCAAACGGATCAAGACAAAACACTTCCTTTTCCCTTGGTCTCTGAAATCTGGTTTCTCTCCTTCCATGGATGGTTCCCTAAATTTCCATCTCCATTGTATTTTTTTTAATTAGCACATTCTGTCTAGCCTAGGGCTTCCATGCAAGTTGCAACACTTTCAAGTCTATGTTTACAACATTTTCAAGTCTGAGTATCATAAGTAATATTCATTGTACGCACATCCTTTTAGGCTCAAGAAGTCAAGCAGCATGTCTTTCTAAAATTATTTCTCTCATTCCCATCACGCTCATTTTTGTAGCTCTGACCATACCAAGATGGCAGAGATTTTATAGTAAATATTAAATATCTTCCTTTAAGTAACGGAGCCAGAGTTTTTTGACATTCATCAAAAGTTACAGCTTTAGAGTTGGCAAAGAGTAAATCTCACTATATGTTCATGTATGCAGCATTAGTGCACAGATGTGCTTAGAGAAAATTAATATTTTATAAAATTGTTGTGTGTTAACCCTGGTAGGCAGCTGAGCCCCACACAGCCGCTCGCTCACTCCCCCCAACCCAAACTTGTGGGTTGAGATAAAGACAGATTAATAGATAAAGCAAAGCTGCACACAGGCAGATGTTTAGCCATTTCCAGGAAAGCAGGGCTTCATCATGCGTAACGGCTACTTGGCAAGACAAACACCATAACTCTAACTTCCCGCCTTCCTCCTCCTTTCCCACAGCTTTTATTGCTGAGCATGGCATCATATGGTATGGGATATCCCTTTGGGCAGTCGGGGTCAGCTGTCCCAGCTGTGTCCCCTCCCAACTTCTTGTGCACCCCCAGCCTACTCGCTGGTGGGGCAGTGTGAGAGACATAGAAGGCCTTGACGCTGCGTAATCACTGTTCAGCAATAACGAAAACATCCTTGTTATCAACAGTGTTTTGGTCAAAAATCCAAAACATAGCACAGCATGAGCTACAATGAAGAAAATTAACTCTATCCCAGCCAAAACCAGTACAAAAATCAAACTTTTTACAAACAAAAATGTATAAGCTACTGCCTACTGATATCTATCTCCAATTTCTCACTGCTTACCACTGCATCCAGAAACTCAATGCATCTTTTCAAATCTGGTCTGGAATCACAGAACTGTCTGAAGAGAAGTCTTCCTATCGGCTGTTTGTCACAAAGCTGGTTATAGTCTCTTTCTGAGAAAGAAATAATAAGTAAATATCTTCATTTATTTTTATCTTTGTCAAAGCATGTCACTCCCATTTGAGAATAGGTCAGAAAAACATCACTAAAATGTGAAGATTTTACATTAACATATTTAGCAAAGACATCAAAAACACGCAATGATCCCAAAGAATAGTGAAACACTCAATTCCTGCCACATTTGTCTCTTACAAGACCATCACATTCATTAAAAACACATTGAATGATATGGTTAAGTTTCATTTAGGTTGGGGGGTGGAAAGCAACAACACTGTGAAATAGCAATCCCAAAGCAAACAAGATTGTTTGGCAAGAAGGAATACAAGATAATAACAGAAAAGGTTAAAAAATTATTACAAGACATTAAGAAAACAAGTGAAATATATTACCACGTCATTCAAATTACAACATGATTCCTTTTTCTAATTCATGGCTTTGTAAATTTATCCTTTAGGAGCAGTTTCCTTTAACAAACAAGGACCTGTGATACAGCTTTTATCTTCTCATAAATTTATCTTCTCATAAATTCTCCATCACATTAGAAGTCTAATAGCTTTTTTTGCTAATTAGCATTCAGAAGCAAGACAGAATCCTTTCAGTTAACACCACCAAACTCTTACCCTCCCTTCTCAAAAAAATCAGACAGACCATTCTACAGGACACCTACCGATTGAGCATCTAATACCTTCACAGTGACTAACAGGTGGCAACTTCAGCATCTCTTTCCATTTTTTACTACGCCCACTCCGTTTGCCTAGAAGAAAAATATGAGTAATATAAAACACAATGTCAGAATAAAATGAAACATAACATTAACAGCATAAAATTAGGTCACTTCTGCATAGATCTGTCAGACTGCTTTTCATGCCTAGAAAGAAATCCATCTACAAGGATATCCAAACCAGTAACAAACTTGATATAGAAGAACTTTTATATGAAACACTAACAAATGCAGAAAGTCTTACAAGACAAATATTTTGCATTTTGGCTGTGCATACAGAATATCTCTGCAGAGACAAGGCAAATATCTAGGTATTCTGAAAATTACAAACAAAACTGAAACATCAAAGACAGAAACTAAAAAAATTTGAGAATTATCTCTCAATCATAGTGAAGAATGGAAGACATTAAAGTTGAGTAACAAAATATATAGAACAAAGTTCTTAAACACATTTTTGGATAATCAAGTTGTACATAAATATTCTCTTTCTTTTTTTAAGGGCAGTAATAGTAATAAGAGTAGACCCCACTAATAAATGAGTGGGCATTGCTCAAATACACACCATTTATTCTAGACTATAGGAGGATACAGGATATCAGGAAGAACTCAGCTGTTATAGAATTCAGATCTTTTCAATGCTTCAGATTTCACAGCACTAGTATTAAACTGATTTTAAAAACCTACTACAGTATTTTCCCCATTGTTTCTCAAAAAATATATCTGTGCTCCATTTTCTATGTTAAATTGGAATTTTTGCACATTACTTTGACCTGAAGAAGCCAATTCCATTTACAGAAGATATGCATACTCATCAAAAAAGCAAAGAGATAGATACAGGAACATATATATATATTTTTAATTGCAAAACATTTCAGCGGAAGAGTAATTTTTGTGCTGCAAAATATTTTAAAAGAAGATTTTACTAAGTGATATGGCGAGATGCGTTTCCACATGACAGAACAGTAGCAACACTGCACAGAAACTTTCTAATTGTACCAAAGCAGTATGTACCGTTAACCACAATGGGAGAGAAAGGAAGGGAGTTACCCTATGTAACCCGAATAGAAACCAAGCAGCAAACAGTACTCAACTCTTTCAGAATTAAAGTGTTAGGGAGAAAGGAACTAACATCTTCAGAATAATAAAATATGTATTAAAAAAAAAAAACACCTCTTCACTCAAACATACAGCTTCTTGAACAGTTCCACCGTTGCAGTCAGAGCAGTTCCAGCTTAGTGTACCTTGGCTGATACCAAATTTACATTATCTTTGCTAACAGGAACATTGATGTCTCACTGTGCTGCTGCAACAAAACATTCTCAACTCTAGTATCACTAGAAAAGTAAACAAATAAGGAATACAAAACCTTAAAAAGCTGGCTTGCAGAGATTCTTTGAACTGATACCTACTCTCTAAAAAACCTTCTTCTGCACTTTATTTCCTAATGTTCATTCCTTATGTCATTCGTCTTCCAAAATATTTTAGAACACAAATATATTGAATCTACTTCCCCGCCTCATACTTCATGCAGTACCAGAACTAATCATGAAGCTGTAATTACCAGCATCATTAAAACAAACTCCCACTATTTTAACAAAATATTTTTTATGTTAAAAAGAAGTTGAATATATGCTTGAAGAAAATCAAACCACTCAGAGCAAAGAGATGCACTTCTAACAGAACCGAACACGAACAAAATCAAGGAATACTAACATAGATAGCCTGTACACATACATCGAATAGAAAAGGACTGGGTATAGATTATTATGTGATCATGAAAAACAATGAACAGAAGCATCAACCTAATTTTTAACCATGCAACTGAAAAATAAGCTAAGCTGCAAGGTCCACAGAAGTTAAATTTCTTCTGTTAGAAACTGCTCAGAAAGACTCATTTGTGCATGACACAGTACAACCAGTATTGACCAAGAATGATAAACTGACCCAAATTCATACTGCAATGCTGTTTGGAGAAAGTAAAACTGAACTGTGATATACACCAAGTATATAATCTTCTGAAGCACAGTCAAAGAAAAAAAACACAAAAAAACCCAAACCAAAAAAAGAGGATTACTGGTACATTATACTTCACGTCCAACACAAGAAAGTCTGCTGTATTTTGCCCCAAATATTTGGCCAGTTACTTACGATGTGACCATTATGAACTTCACTTTACAAAAAGAGACCACATGCTAGAATGCAATTGAATTCACCATCCGATAGAAGTCAATAAAGACTACATATAATTTATTAATGATACATAAGAATCAAGTGCTTAGGAGTATCAACTAAATCAACACGCTCTCTCTTTTCTCTGAACTGACCGTTCTTACATTTACAGCAAATGCACAGAAACAGTCTGTATGTCCCAATAATGTAAAAAGAATGCATGGCCTACATAATTTACAGATAAATTAGCCATTTCTGGTAAAAGTTATGGGAGGAGGCCAATTTGTTTGTCATGTTATTCCCTAATTGCAAAATCCTTTTCCATTTCCAGGCAGTTTAAAAGAAGTATCAAATCAAATTATAATAGTTGTGGTTTGTAAGTGTCTTAATATTGATTTCAGAGCTTCTATTCTGGATCTCATTCTAAAATACTTTAGATAAAATTCTTCCAGAAAGGCCAACAGCTTACTTTCCAACACAGCAGCAACAAAGCCATTAGGTTAATCTGCTTTATGGTTGACCTATGTGGTTCAGATGAATTACCACTTTTGCCTCTTTCAGCTGTAATTGCTGGCTGGAACAACGTCGAACTTGAAGCGACTCATCTTTTACAAAGAGAAGGGTGGATGCAGCAATACACCATTACAGTGAGGAAACACTGCAATTACATTTTCAGGTACATGAGAACCTTACCTTCTTCTCCTCCCCAAATTACTTCTTAGAGTTAGAATTTCAGCATTTACCTCTTTACATGTTTTCGCTTCTTAAAAAGATATGTACTAAGGTCATTGCATTAGAATATGGTATGGGAAAGATGTTTAGATGTTTTCATTTTTCAACTTTTTTTTTAAACTTCAGAGAAAGATTTGAAAAACTTATGTAAGGCAAGGTGGTTGGCTTATTCATCAGTAAAAACACAACTAGTTGCAAAAAAAGAAACTGCTGTGGCAAAACAAAGCAATCTGGTGTAGAAACAGATTTAGACAAGTAAGAATATTTTCCAAGTCATCAGATGGACTTTCCACAGCCACAGTGATCTTCCTTACAGACAGGATTTGTAGCATGACTCTCATTTCACTGAGCACAATGTTCACTGAACATTATTAGTCAGTCTTCCTTGAGATAGAAAACTTGGATTCTGTCCTACGGAATGAAAATAGTGAGAAGCATCGTACTATCTTTGGCTAATAAATGTACTCAGATTGTATGTGGTAAGATTCAGTGGCTACTACACTGACACAGATTCTGCCGTTGAGTTGTTCAGGGACCTCCGTGCTTCAGCTTCCCTGCCTGTAAAGGGCAAGCAACGTATCTCTCTGGTTGAGAAGCACACAGCTATGTAGCACTAGGGGTGCATGATTGCTACAACATCATTCTTGCAAAACTGATTCCACAAACCAGATTGTCAGATACCAGCTGAGAAACTCATACTAGACCACACCCAGATAAGCTCTGAAAGCATAAAACTACAACAAGAAGGCAACCTACTGCACGCTTTTAACGGTATAAATCAATCAATTGGTTCAATGAAAAATGCAAAAGAATTGATGCAGAAGCTCTACATCATCTACACTGAGATTCATGAGAATAACCCGGGTACATACACTGTTTTATAATACATCTTTCCCACAGCAGAGAAAGTTGCAGGCAAGTTTCCTAACAGATTTTAAACTCACATGAATTCAAATCTTCTCCTACTTACAGCCACATTTTCCTTCAAACCACTCACAATAAGGATTAAAACCTTTCACTGAAAACTCAAAACGTTCCTGTTTAACTATGGCCTTATGCTACAAAGACATTTGTAAACACTGCCCACTAAGTAACAAACATTGATGGTATGCCCTTACTGTGCAAGATCCACCTTCAAGACACAAAACACTGCAGAATTGATACCTCAGATCAGAATGGTAACACTTCAGGCTAGGAGACAAGTTCACACATACCATCACTTGAGGAAGGCTGTCATGCTTCCAGTTCCAGACACAGCTCATACAGTACTGCTTTGTAGGGTCTCTGCAACCTTCTCCATTTCACAGGTCAGGTATATTTTTTGACATCTCAGTTCCTGGTCACAGCTTAACAACTAGGTTTAACAGAATGGCATCTCTTTTATATGGAGAAAGATTTTTTCCAGAAGTGTGATACATATAATCTGGCTGGCTCTCGGCAAGTTTACCAGAATCACCTAGCTGAAATTCAGGTTTCAACACAAGGTAGGCACCTAACTCTTCAGCGTTATAAAGGCCAAGGCACTTTTGAACACAAACAGAAGCAAAAATGCAAGCAGTTCAATAAATAAACACATAAAAGATACCTATAGATTACAGATTGTTGACATTTTTGAGATAATATTCCTCACACTCCTAGATTCAAGTGCCTAGAGCTGGACTTCAGCAAGGTAATGCTCAAGTCCTCTTGCTCATCTGACTGTTGGAGCAGTAACACTGGAAGCAGTTAAAAGCCCCAGGTATCTATGTGAACATTTGTGCAGCTTGTTTATATGCACAATCATTTATTGTTCCCACAGCTATAACCACTTGAACAACTGGTTCTTCACATCGGCTCTATATACAATTCCAGTAATCATGTGCACATTTAAGAATGTTAGTGCATACATGCTGAACAGCTTCTGCACCTCTTCAGAAACTTGGTATGAAAGACTTGTATCAACTTAAATAAATGTAACTAAGCTGAACCAGAATTTATTAAGCTAATCTTGCAGTCAAACAATGTAACATCTGTGTATACATTTCATTTTGATATGTCTATAACAACAACTTAATGAACAGGGTTTACTAGAGAAAAAAAAACAACAGTAAGAAAACTCCAATTTTACAGATGACTCCTTGACAAACAAGGATTTTTTTATCATGTTGCAGTCTTGATGTACCATCAGATAGAAAAGAAGTAAAATTCCTTTAAGTAGACTGTGAAACCTCTGGTTATAATTGCCACGTTTGAAATAACCAAAGCAGCAGTGTGTATCAATAACTAGACCTCTCATGTTGTGTTTATTTAGTAAATGTAATTATTTAGATTCCAACATGCCCGCATGCATTCTTCTTACAGTTCATTAAATAAAGGACAAAAAGGCAGACATTGTGCATAATTCTGTACAAACACAGGAAGACATGTTTCCTGCCACAATGAGTTTAGAGCAATTTAAAGCACAATGCAATAAGGGAGTGCAATAGAACATAGGAGGCAAATAAGGGAAGAACAGACAAAAATAACAGCAACTGCAAAAACTCACGGCACTCTCACATTAAAATTCGTACTTGCTGCTGGTGAATGGACTTTCCGAGTATGAGTGTGCCTTGGTTTCCCACTTGTCCATACTCCTTAAATAATTAAAGATTTTAGTTCAATTCGATAGCCAAACTGCAGTGATCTGAGCAATCTCCTTAGAATTTTCTTCCTAGTTACAAATACACATATTATAGGATATATGCCTATGTATCATCACCAATACCATACTGAATTATTACCTTATATTGCAAGCAAAAGTAGGATGTATTTCGCTTGCAGAATTATTCCAGTTGTTTTAAAACCTAGACAGATAAAACACACAATTTGAGTGGACTGCTTATTTTTTGTGAAGAGTGCTACACTAACACTATTTCAATTCTGAAACAAGTATCCTTCAGGATTCGCTTAAGCCAAACTGTGATCACATTCTGTTACTGAAAGGTTTGTGCTAACTCCATCCTTGGGCTGCACCTAACAATTACCAAATCTGCAGGAGCTTGCTGATCCATTGAAAACTAATTTTGGGAAAAAAACCCCAAACCCAAAACACCCAACAACATAGAAAAAAACCCACAACAACCCACACACTGTAGATTGGTTCATAGATCCAACTGGAAACTATCTTACCCATTCTGCAACCACAGGCTAGAACCAATATAACCAAGAGCTTGAGGAAAAATTTGCTTGAGGCATGACCTTAATTTAGCCTAAACCAATCATGACATAGAGCATATTATATACTTAACAGCAGACTCAATTCTCATTCACAAACTGCTCCTGCCAGAGCAGTACAAAAGAATTTTGAAGTGGATGCAAATGGACCAGGTATGTTTAAAACGTACTCTTGGCATGGCTCCTCAATTGGAGTAAACTGCCATTGACTTCAAAGGAACTACAGATCTACCCTTTGGAAGTATTTTTGGAGACTATTACTTTAGGCGATGAAAAAAGGAGGGCTCCTAAGCAGTTTAAAACATACAGTGATTAAGTTCTTTCCTTCAAAACATCACAGACTACGTGTGGGATGCTGAAATGAATTTGGGGCTTACATATACTCAAAGGATTTATTGAGAGTGATTGAAATAACTACAAAAAACAGAAGATACAAATATAAATAAAGAAAAAAGTGAATATAAAATAAAAATACATTTTTGTGAACTTTCAGGTTTTTTTTCAGAATAACCTAGTTTATATTTATTATTTGTCCCCATTTATGGGATAAATTCTTCAATGTCTTTCAAGAGTTACTCATTTCAAAGATATTTCTGCTAGGAAAAAATGAATGTGTTAATTCCTCTGCTCTTGCACAAAAACTAGAAGTCATATTGCTGTACATTATTCTTTTAAACATAAAAATCCCTGTATGTGAAAATCTGAGTAAGGAGATCATGAAATCGCAAGCTTTTGCACCGTCATCTCACAGTTCATACATCACTATCACTTAACAGTTACCTGTTTTTCTATCTCAGTTGCTGCACTACAGTGCTCATAAGATCAACTTTGAGTTTGCTTTATAATCTCTTGTTTTTCTACTGAGTCACTTGTGCTTGTTCCACCATAGGGTTCACCTTAAGAGGAAGTTTTCCGTTTTTCTTTCTCACATACAGATTTCCCTCAAAAAGTAATGTATGCACAAGAGGAAGGAGCTGGACTGGCACGGAAGGCCACTTATCCCAGGAAACTGGGACAAGGAATCCCAGAACACTTTGAACTACAGTTTTCACCCGGAAGCAAATCCCTCCATGGACAGGTTAGCTCTCAGCACAAGCAGGTCAACTGGAAAAGTGGACAAGGAAAGAAAAAACTCCCAATATAACTCCTGACTCCTTAATCTTTCGGGGTACTTTGTGTTATCACAATATTTTCTAGTAGTAGGTACATACAACAGTCACATATTATGAGCCATCACTAACACCCACATGTGTGAAGAACTGGCATTTGATTATTTACAAAGTCACATTAAAAGAAGGTAAGGAATCCTCATAGCTTTCCTTCTTCACATAAAGAAGTGTTGTAGTTGCTACAGATATATTACAAGTCTTTATTGGAAAGGGACAGGCTTCTCTATTAAAATAATATGTTTTATGAAAAGGTTTGAGAAATCCTCTTAGAGAATAGCATCATAAGACTAAATTTAAAGTTTTGAGGCTGCGAGTAAGCTGGGATTTGATCTGGCCTGAAAAACGGGACTAGTAAACTCCTATAAACCAATGTTATCATCATGCAAATTGAATTAAAAAATTCATGCCTCTAATGAAATAAATTAACAGTAAGACTATTAGTGAGAAGGTAGAAGGTAGTTAGTCTAGAAATAGGCAGCAATACCACTTTGTTTTTATTCTGTAGGAGAAGAAAGTAGCAGTAAAAAAAGATGCATTTTATCTAAGCACACTAGTTAGTTCCTGGCTCTCTAATTAAATAGATCAAATTTATTTTCTATATATCAAATCAGATTTAATCAGTAGACATGCACCTGGCTGTTCAAGGTGTGCTAATTCTGCACACCTACAAATGTAAAACCCAAATGATGTTCACATACTAACAATATTCATATCCAGAAGTATTAGAGTACCTAAAATTAGAGGAAAACGATGAGTACAAAGCTGGGATCATAATTTTGACTGTTAGGTCTGGTTTATGTGCTCAGGTATGATTTGTTTAAACTTGGTGTTATTTACCAGGCATTTCTGAATTCTCATTAAGCCTCTGCCATACCCTTGCACCAGATGAGGACAAGTACACAACATCTTTAATTCAGTTTCTGTATTTGCAAAATGAGGACGACATATCTCTAAGGTTAAAAGGCTTCGTAAGATGCTTTCAAGAGTACAATCTTTTTCTATTCTCATCTTCATCGTGAAGGAATCTCAAGCTAGATGGAGACTGACCCATGCAAGCCATAATTAAGCCTACATTGATTTCTTTCAAAATGCCACTGAAAACTATAAAATAAGAGCACAGTAGTTTACATCTTATTTCTTTTGCTTTTACAAATGAAATATTTATCCAGGTCAACACCTTCTCTTATTCAATCTTTAACACACTGAGGAATTGGAAAAAGGATTACTGATGTGGCTCAAGCCTATACATGAAAATAAGTTAAGCTGTTATTTTATACTAGCTTAGGATTTCGCCTTCTTCCATGAGAAACAGTAATTTTGCACTTTTCCGTGCTATCCAACCTCTCCATACACTATACACTGAGATAATAGGAATGTGGGAAGGAAAAAGTCAATTGAAAGTCTGCTCTTCTGTCCCGATTGTGAGGCCCTTTTAGCAAAGAATGTATTTCAGTAAAATATCTACCTCACATACTAACTTTGCAAATTCCATTCCCTTGGAGCCTACCAGGCACATAAGAATAGAGTTGGGACAGGGATTTTATGGAATGGTCCTGACAGATGGAGTAAACTAGACATTCCCAGACCAGCCAGAGCATGCAATAGACAGAAAGTACTTTCATTTCAAGGAGCGTTTTGAAAAATGGGATGTAAAAAGTACCCCATGCACAGGAACTCAGACCTGAAAAGGTAAAAGACCTTCTACCAATTGAACAACGGAGTTCTAGAGTTTCAAAGCCAGAAATCACATTTTTGTGCATGCTTACACAAAAGAGTCCAGGCCAATTGAAGGTACAAAAGAGTAACAGCTTATTACCATTACTTTCATAAGTTTCACACCAGGTAGAACTGATCTTCACATCAGCTGCTGTCAGACTTTCATTTAGTTCATTAAAATATCTTGTTTGGTCAGTTCTACCACTATAATTTATTTTAAACATAGTGAAACCTTAACTAAAGAGGCAACCTGACATTAAGCAGCCACTTAAAAGCCTTTCCAGATTACCACTCCACTCTTTGCGGTGAGGGTTTGGGCACAGTAAAGTTTTGAGCCAGATTCCATTTTCCCTTCGTTTCTCAGATCATTTCAATGCGAACTCCAAATTCAGGCAGCACCACCACAGACATGTTACCGTCAGTGAAACCAGCCAAAACATGTCCTCTAGTTTGAGGTGGTCTTTTCAGCTAAGGTTGGGAAATGGCCCAAAATTGTGATCACTGTTCTGGTTTTTAAACCCCACTTCAAAGTCAAAAAGCTGATTTTCCTCTCTTGCTGCTTAAGGCAAATTTAACTGGATACACATATGGCGTAAGTGCCAAACCCATTTAGAGTTGGAGGAACTTGCAAAACATACAGGGGCAGATTCTGTTGTTCTTACTCACTTTAAACAGCTCCAGCTAAACTAATGGGACCTCTCAACACAATTAAGAAAAGTAGGAGCCAATCCAAAAAGAATATGCACATTTCATAGTTGAAAAACATACTCTGCACTGAGTACAGTGGTAATCTGGGGAGGCTTTCAAGTGGCCATTTAATGGACAGTTATATACATGAAAAAGCAGTAGGACAATCTTATTTCAGGACTTTTTTTTAAACAGCAACCACGTGCTAGATTAAATTTCATTATCTATCCAAAATGTTTGTTAGCTGGGGGAGGAATCTTCAAGTCAAGATGTTCTGGGGAATCAAACTGTAAGTACTAATCTAATGGAAAATAGCACACTTTAATATTAGGTTAATGCAAAATATTCGACTGCAAAATACAGGTAGCATTCACCAGCTATGTTTTTCACAGGCAGGAATTTCAGCAAGATAGAGTGCAAGGTTCTTCCAGAGAAGATTTATGTCACTTCGTCCTTTATATCCATATGCATATATATTTATAAATAAACTGAGAACTACAGATTAACGATCTTCTTAAAACATCCGGTAAAAACACCATTTGAATCAAGAGCCCGAAGGGGGAAGGGGGAAAGGGTTTTCTTCAGAAGCAAGCTACAAGCCAGTAACTCCAAATTCATCCCGCGGCAGGAGCAGGGCAGGTGCCTCCGGGCACTGCCCGGGACTCACCGCCCGCGCCGGTGCGGCGGGGAGAGCTCCCGCCACCACCCCTGCGGGTGTCCGCCGCCCCGCCCGGACCCCCCTGCCCGGCAGCCTCTCCTCCCTCCCCACCCTCTCCGCCTCCATCACTTCCTCTCCCCCCTCCTCGCTGGCCCCTTTTCCCCTCACCTCAGACCCTTTTCCTCCCCCTCGGTACGTCCCCAGCCCGCCCCGCCTCGCCCTCTCGCTTCTCCTCCCCCCTCGCCTCCCCCGCCGCCTCGCCCCGCAGCTCTCACCCTCCCGGGCTTTCAGCAGCACCGTGTTGGCCACGATGTTCTCGATTTCCATGGTTGGGGGCTCCTTCCCCTCAGGGCAGCCGGAGTGGAGGCCGCCCCTACTGCCTCCTTCGCCCCCTCCTCCAGCCCCGCCACCGCCGCGACGCCAAGCCTCCGCTCATCCGGCCCCGCAGGACCTCAGCGCTGCGCTCGCCTCTTCCCCATCACCCGCTGCTCGCCCCGGCACCGGCCTCCCCCTCCCCGAGGGCGGAGGCAAGGAGCAGGCAGCAACCGCCCTCCCCGACCATGGCTCTACCGCCCGCCTCAGCCAGCTCCGCCTCTGCGCTCCTGTGCCACCTCCCCCTCCCCATTCCCCGGGACTACAACTCCCAGCAGGCCTCGCGCCACAGCGCTGGCGTCCCCCCGGCGCCTGCCGCGCTCTGCGTGCTGGGATATGTAGTGCCTTAAACCTTGCCCGGCCTCCCCCCGATTCGTCCCAAAGCGGGAGGGGAGAAGAGCGGCAAATCTCGAGATAGTTGGGCGAAGCTCTCGCGAGAGGTGCGAGGCTGCGGTGCGCGTGTGGTACCGCCGCGGCAGGCCGGTTTAAGGGGAGCGCTGTTACCGCTCTGCTCCCTCCTCTACTCCGCTCCGCGCCCCCCGCCGGCTCTCACGGGGTTTGGGGGGAGCGTCGGAGGGCAGCGGTCAGGCCCGAGGGGTAGTGCGGCGGGTTTCCCCCGCCGCCGCCATTTTGTTCGGCCTGTTGCACCTCCAGCCCTGGCCCCCACACTCTGAGTGAGTACTGAGCCTCTCCTTCCCCACACGCATCTGCGCAGGCAGCCGCACCAAAAATGGGGAAGGCAGCTAAGCGGAAGCGAAAGGTCTCGGTGCCCTCCACAGCCAAGGGCCCCGTGAAGTCAGCTATGGCCATGGTCAAGAGCAACCCCTTTGAGGTGAAGGTGAACAGGCAGAAGTTTAACATCTTGGGGAGGAAGACCAAGAATGATGTGGGGCTGCCTGGCGTTTCACGGTCCAAGGCCATCAAGAAGGTAAGAGGACATCAAAAATTGGGAGGAAGGATGGCATCTGTAGATGTAGCTGTGGTGGAGAGGTGATAACCCTGGAGCCATCTCAGGTGAGATAAGAGACTACCTCCGTTGTGCACAGGAGTGGCTGGTCACCTCACGTTGCTCAGATGGTGATGGAGAGCCTGCTGAAAACGCCTCCCTCCAATGCAATCCACAGGGTTCAGTAGTGCAAGTCTCCCTTATTGCATGTGTGGGAATGATTCTCTTTTCAAGTTACCCAGGTCTGGAATACAACGGCACATGTTGGCAAGCAAATACTGGACTGGAGTGCAGGTGGTTGTCAGTGTACATTATGTTGGTCAGCTTTGGTTGCTGCAGGATGTTAAGCTTCTTGATAATGGTGCAACATTGCTGTAATAGTGAAAGCTTGAAAGGGCATGAAGGTCTGAATGCAGTGAGAAATGTGTAGATACAAAGATACTACTATTGATTTGGAAAACATACAGGTGACTTATTGCACACTGGTTGAATAGTTGTGTTGTAGAAGTATGTTGGGATGCAAAAATAATGATCTGTCCCCATTGCTCTCATAAGAATGACCATACAAGTTAAGAAGAGTAAACCTTTTATCTTCCACCCTTATGCAGTTTTAAAATTGCCTTTTTCTTTCTCTACTGACATCACTAGCTACCTGACCAAAATCCCTGATGCATAAGGAAGAACGTTGTGTCATAGTATGCATCTGGGATTCCAGCAACTTACCCTATCCTTGAGTGAAGCACTGGAATTTTTTATGATCTGTCCCTTCAAACAAATGGGAAAAGAAGTTAAAACCTCTGTAGATTCCGTTAAAGCTGAAAAAAGCATAATTTGAAAGTTTGCCCCCAAGATTCTCTCTGACACGTTACATACAATCTGTTGTCGAACAGAATTTAAAGCACTTACTGGAAGGAGAAGTTCTTTTTAAAAATAGCGCAGCAAAAGGAAATTGATGGTTTATCATTTTGCATGCATTGTGAGAGGTGATGCATTAAATAATTTTTTATCAGTGAGAGAGGACATCAAATAATTGATAAACAAAAGTGGTTTTCCATATCCAAGGTATTAAGAGATATTAAAGTTCATGCACAGTGTTTAAGTTGCATGATAATTTATATATTCTGTGCAAGAAGTAAATACAAGGTAGAACTGGCACAGTAGTAGATGAAACCTGAGTTCCGGTGTCAGTTACAGCGGCATCTGAAAGTTGTGAATGCTCAGTGAGGCTGCAGAGGCCTGTTGTAGGAAACTCGGCCTTTTCCTTCAGTGCAGCGGTTTGCGAGTTCATGGTAATATGAATAGCAACAGTACCTTTCCGTAAGATTAAGTTAATGTGTTTTAAATAAACAGGGATTTTTTTTCCAGTCTAAACACGGCCAGCATTTTCTTCCTTTAGAAACAGTATAGTATCTTCAGCATGAAATTATAAACTAGCTTTCAGCCTTCATTACTATTTGTCCAGATTTTAGAAAACTTTATGAATCTTTAATACCCCATTTTAAGGTCTTTGGGTTTTATTTAATAGTAAGGTAAATCAAATGCTTGTCGTGAATTAGATCACTGGCATTGAAAAGTAAACCTGTCTCCTTACCTGTACCATAAGTACAGCACATACTACCTCATATAGGTCTGCTAAACTTCCTTTTACTGCTTTGATTCGTAACCTCCCTGTGCTCAACACTAAAGCAGAGAGCTATATGTATGTACCCACTTGAGTTTTTTTATGTCTTGGATGACAAGACCAAGAGAGGTTCAGCTGACACTGGGGCTTTTTTGCTTTCTTTAGTATGTTATTCTTGTATACTAAGCTTCAAACAAATCGGAATTCTTCAGTGGCAATGCAGAGTTTTTATATGTGATAAAATAAAGGTGAGATACAGTGTACCGTATTTTATCTTCATATGGGCAGCTTGTAAGAGACCATAATGACTGAATGTATTGTATGATCTTCCCATCTCTTTTCTCGTTAATTTTTCCTTCTCTTTCATTGCATTCTGGTAAATTAGATTATGTTGCCAGGATACAGTGGAGCCTTTTTTGCCTTGGCTTTGAAAGTAGTTACTTTCTTTGTTTTTTAATGTGATCTCCTTTTTTTTTCTTCTAGCGTACCCAAACATTACTGAAAGAATATAAAGAAAGGGAAAAGACAAATGTGTTTAAAGATAAACGTTTTGGTGAATATAACACCAAAATAAGTCCAGAGGAGAAGATGATCAGACGATTCACTTTGGAAAGACAGGTAAAGTATAGGAATTTAAAACAAACAAACAAACAAAAAAACAACAACCAAAACTGTTGTGGTTTAACCCTGGCAGCACCTAAACACCATGCAGCCGCTCGCTCACCCGCCCCGCTCCAGTGGGATGGGGGAGAGAATCGGGAGGGCACGAGTAGGAAAACTTGCGGGTTGAGATAAAAACAGTTTAATAATTGAAATAAAACAAAGTAGAACAGTAATAATAACAGTGGTAACAACAATAGAATATACAAAACAGACGATGCACAATGCAGCTGCTCACCACCCACCGAACCGACGTGTGCCCGAAAAACGCGCAAGCCTGTCCCAGAACCCAGAGCCCCCCCACACCCTTAGTTTTTATACTAGGCATGATGTCACATGGTATGGAATACCCCATTGGCCAGCTGGGACAACCACCCTGGGTATGCTCCCCCCGCCAGCTTCCCACGCACCTGGCAGGGCATGGGAGGCCAAAAAGTGCCCTGTGCAAGCACCACCCAGCAACACCCAAAACATCAATGGGCCATCAACACTCCTATTATACCAAACCCAAAACACAGCACACTCCCCCAGCTACTGGGAAGAAACTTAACTCTGTCCCAGCCGGAACCAGGACAAAAACACAACAAAAAGCCCTAAACCGCAAGAAACACTTGACTCTCTAGGTTGGGAGTGTCTCCCTTAACAGAGGGTTTTGCAGGTTAATGCTTTCTTTTTGATTTTATATGTTTGTAATTTTTATGAAAAAGCAATTTTGTGGGAATCCAGAATTTTTCATGAAAACTTTCTGGTTTTGCAAGACAACTTTTTGAAGCAGAAATTTCTTTGAGCGCTTTTGAGCACTGATGTGCAGGAAAGCCAGTTTTAAGCAGATTCATTGACTGATTGGTTTTCTTTGACTGCTTTGACTACTATGATTTGGAAATTGAATTAGGAAAAAGCAACCACCATCAAGCACACTTTGAGATTCCAGTACAGCTGTTGAAAAGCAGCCATTTCATTTGCTGACTAGAAGAACTCTGTAACTTGCTGTCATTCTGTTTTGTGAATTGTATGTGCAGTACTATTTTTTTCTGCCTCATCATACTCAGTCTCCAGAATTGAGTAGTGTAGTATCATATACTACTGATAATTTGTATAGGTTATAGTCTGTTTCATTAGGCCCGAGATGTAGTCATTAAGAATTGATGTTACTGATATACGGATAAAACTTAAGCTTCCTTTGGTTTTCTGAGTTACTTCATTTGTACATTAGTATAAGAGAGACATCATACTCCCTTACTTAAGGTTTAATGTATTTGAATGAAAGTGTTGGTCTGGTAGTGCTCTTATTCCAGTGTTCTGTTCCAGCAGAACACTGGAATAAGAATGTCATCAACTAGCATTAAAAATACAGGCTTTATTAATTTGTTGCATGGGAACTAAACATGTTTTGTTGTTTAATTGGTTTGTTTTACTATTCTTAGCAAAACTATGGAAAGAAGAATATCTATAATCTTAATGAAGATGAGGAGTTGACTCATTATGGCCAATCTTTGGCAGAAATTGAAAAACTAAATGATATTATTGATAGTGACAGTGACACAGAAGAAAGAGGAACACTGTCAGGTAAGGCATGTCAGCTAGTATCCCACTGCTGGTTTTATTGTTGGTGCATGTACATCATTTGTTCAGTACTGTTTCTCAATGAGAAATAATATTATGTAATTGGTTGGGATGTTTAAGCCAGATTTGATTACTACTTAACCACACACAGAACAGCTCTCTGGATTTTAGCAGATATTAAGTTGGAACTACTACCTGGCAAGCTTCTTTAATCTGCAGGCTTTTCAGCATACATAGTAGGTACCTGTATTTTGAGCCCTTTGGGCAGAATCTGAAGTGTGAGTTTTCTTGTTGCTTTCTTGCACCTATGCACGTGAATACTAGTTAAAACATTGAAAAAACATGTTCCTACCGTGTACAAAATGTTTGTCAGCGTAAATTACGTGTCTAGCATCAATCTCTTTTGGTATGGCCATTCCCATAGAGATGGGAATAGTACATGATTGATTCAATAGTTTTATTATTCCCAATCTCAAAGAATAGGGAGATACTGTCCCAGCAGCAGCAGCACTCACATGTGCATTTGAAAAGGATTCACAATCTACTTTTTTTTTCTAGCTGAATTAACTGCTGCTCACTTTGGAGGGGGTGGAGGCCTCCTTCATAAAAAAGCATCAAGTGGGCAGCAAGATGAAGAAGAGGAAAAACCTAAATCTAGGAAGGAACTCATAGAAGAGATGATAGCCAAATCTAAACAAGAAAAGGTGAGGTTTTAGCCCTGAAGTATAAATGAGCATGATTAAGAAGCTGTCACAATTTCCGTCTTTGCAGAATAAAATAGTAGTGGCATAGAAAACAAAGGAGATAGCTGTCTAGGAGAAGAGTCCAAGCTCCTTGAATAAAGTCCATCTGACTTTGTAGGCATTTTAGGATATGCATTGAATATCTGCCATTCTTTTATATCCCCAAATCTCCCCTTCTGTTGACTCCTAACTTGTTTTCTGTATGCAACCTTTGTGCCATTCAGTGTAACTCTATACTGCTTCTTCCACAAAGAATGTTTACACCTTTAAAATGTTAAATATTTAAAATTATTCGTTTGCTAAAGACAGCATTTTGGTTTTATGCTGTAAATGCTATGTCATGTTCATCTGAACATAACTGCTGCATTTGGTTTTGTTTTGTTTTATTCTAGCAAGAGAGGCAAACTCTGAGAGAAAGTGCATTAGAACTCACAGAAAAGCTTGACAATGACTGGAAGGAAATCCAAACCCTTATTGCCCGCAAAACCCCAAAGTCAGAGAGAAAGGACAAAGAAGTAGAAAAACCCAAGGTAAGGTTTTGGCTAGACTACTTTCTTTTGTTCTAATAACTTGTGGTTTTGACTCATAGTGGCTGAAGTAAAGTTCATCACTTCATAAAATAAAATGTTGCCTGCTATTCACGTTGAAGGAATGCTACAGTTTCAGGACAGTTTGGTTAGTTGGAGGAATATAAGTTTTATATGATTTATCTGATTTTAATTACCTATTGCTTTTCATTAGTTATCAAATCTGAGAGAGGTTGCAGGTTGAACAACACTGTTGGCTACAGCTTACTTTTACGACAAATACATTTTCTTGAAGAACTAAAATTGTTGAGAACATTGACTTAGTTTGAATGCCTTTGCAGTGTTCCTTGGATAAAACAATTTTTATTTGACAACAAACATTTCCTTGTTGTAGATTGGGTACTGTCTCTACAAAAAAGGAGTGAAAATATTTAACTTTTGAATAGATGTCTTACGGTCTCAAAGCTTTTTCCATCATTCGTATTTTATACTAAGGGAAATAAACTTTTAAATCTAGGAATAGGTATTGTAATGCATTGTGCTATTTTTTTTTTTCTTGTAGAAATTTTGTATTATATTGCAGAACATTGTGAATTTCCATTTATTCCTTGACAGTAGAAAACAGTTTTTGAAAGATCGAACTAATGAACTGATCTTATGTTAAAACTGATCTCAAATAACAAACAGAAGATACTGGATCAAATGTTTGTATTTTGATGTATTGATTTTTGTTTTTAAGATGTTTCATAATATGCTGAATGCTCTAGTATGTTGGTAATGTGGTATCTTAGACAAAAATTTTGTCATCATAATTTGCTGAAAAGGAAGGTTAGATTCCCTTGCTTCATGTGTGTGGATCCAATTTAAGAATTATCAAGGATGCATAGTGTGAATTAGTAGTGCTCTGTAACATTATCATTGAATTGGAGAAAATACCTAGTCATGTGTAAGAAGAAAAATTCCTAGAACTGAATTTTAGAGAAGATGTATGGTTTAGTGACTTAAGCAGGTATCGAGAAGACTCTATTCGCAAGTCCAGTGTAATCTCTGCTAGTTTTAGCAAGTATGCTGCTTAAAATCACTGAATATCAGCATCTCTTTTTGTTTTCTTTAAGATAGACATCTATGTAACTACAACGACAAAGATTTAGCTCATGTCTGACAGTATAAAGTGAAATGTAAACTATAAATTTATTAATTCTAGCTGCTTTTGAGAAAATGGTATTTTATTAATAAACAATATTTTAAAGTTTTTTTCAATTAATAAGTAAACCAGTTTTTATTTAAGATACTGTTTGCAAGTTTTTTCAGGTGTGAGTAACTTAATGTGTCGGGGGGGGAATTCCAGGAGAATTTCTATTCAAGTGTTCATTCCATTCCTTGTCTTAATACTGAGTTGAATGTTCTTGCAGCTTTCTTTGGAAACTCTCTTTTCCTTATATCTTAACAGTCTTATTTCTTAGCTGTTAGTCTGGCAGAGGGGTGGCTGCAAAGCAGAATAATAAAACTTAAGATAATAAACAATTATATAAATATTTCTTTAGCCTGATGAATATGATATGATTGTGCGAGAACTTGGATTCGAGATGAAAGCAAAACCTTCAGAAAGGATGAAGACAGAAGAAGAATTGGCAAAAGAGGAGCAGGCGCGACTCCAGAAGCTGGAGGTATACCGTTTATGGTTTTAGATTGTTTTGTGGCCTGTCTTTTGGGAGTGACCGCTTATATTCATTGCTTGACCTTAGACTGAAGGTGGCTGTACTAAACTGCAATTCGTCAGACGGTGAATTCAGGAAATCTTCTGTTTGTGTTTTGTTTGCAATCTGATATTACAACAAAAAAACAGGCTTAGTACGTGACTAGTGAGGTTTATGAAATGAGTTGATCTTTCTTCAATAAACATGTAATATCACTTCGATTTGCCTTTATATTCGGAGTTAAGAGGTGCTTCTAATTCAGTAAGGAGGAGTATCATGTTGCACAGCAGTTGAATTAATACACTGGCAAGTCATTTATTCTTTTTCTTCTGGTGTTGCAAGAGTCTTCCAGGGTAGCATGAATATAGCTTTGCTTTGCAGAGGAATAGGATTCTCTTGGGAAATGTTGCATGCTCTTTCTATTACATGGAGCTCTGAGTCTTACAGAAAGAATGAATAATTTGGTAAATGTTTCTCTCCTTTTTTTTTTTCTTTTTCTTTTGGTATACCAGGGACACTTTTAGGACCACAGGGATTCAGTATCTTCAGTTACCTCAGAACAGCTCAGTAGCTAATAGCAGAACAGAAAGAAGGATTTTTTTTTTTTTTCTTTTCTTTTCTTTTCTTTTCTTTTCTTTTCTTTTCCTTTCTTGTCGTCTTGTTTGATGCACTGTCTATCTGGTTACCCAAGTGGAAATCCTTTTGTAAATGATTGGTTCAGATATTGCCCATTGAGTCTATTTACAAATTTAGTATATCTTAAAAATCTTAGAATATGATTGTGTTTACTACAAACTCGTTACACATATGGGAAACACAGATAAACACTGCAGAATCATAAAACACTTTAGAAGCTTACATTTTCTAGTAATGATGCATTGTTTCATAAGCAAAACAGATAAATTTTGAAATGAGGGAACATAATGCTTCTGGTAAACCCCATTTTAAAGCTTTCCAAATAAGCTAATCCAACTGTATATGTGCTCTTATCAGATTGCACTCCCCCCATAAATAAGGCATCCTCAGCTTTTGCCCATAATTTCTCAAGTTGCTGGTTTTTTTTCTTTTCATCAACTTGTTGAGTAATCCCAGTTAACTTTTTTTTTTTCTTTGATTTTCTTAGCTGTAGTATTTGAGGGATCTTCCATTCTGGTGTAGTTACCAATTGATCTAGATGGCTCATATCTGTGCATGGTATTTCTTCTAAAACACAGGCAGATCGACTACGTCGAATGCGTGGAATAGATGAGCAGGCAAATAAAAAGAAACCCAGCCACTTGTCAGCGGATGATCTAGCTGATGGCTTTATACTGGATAAAGATGACAGACGTTTACTGTCTTACAAGGTAAGGTTTAAAATTTCAGAATTTTCAGAGTTCTGAAAAGAAGCTGGGAAAATGAGTTTGGAAGTGACCTCTGTGGAGACCTCTAGTCCAACCTCCTGCTCAAAGCAGGGTCAACTACGAAATCACCAGTTTGCTCAGGGCTTTACCCAGTCTGTTCTTGGAAAATCTCCCAAGAACGGAGGCTGCACATGTCTCTGGGCAGCCTGTTCCACTGACTGTCCTTACGATGAAAAAGTTTCTCTTTGTATCCAGTCTGAACGTCTCTTCTTTCAACTTAGGCTTGTTGCTTCTCATTCTCCTGCTGTGGACTGTGATGAAGGGTGTTGCTCTGCCTTCTCAATGATCTCCCTTGTAGGTACTGGAAAGTGGTTATTTGGTCCAGGCTGAACAAGCCCAGGTCTGCCTCTCCTTATAGGGCAGGTGCCCCAGCCCCTTGACAATCCTGGTGGCTTTCTGCTGAACTTGCTGCAGTTTATAGATGTCTTTATTGTATTTGAAGGCCCAAAACTGGACGCTGTATTCTTTGTAGTCTTACAAGTGTTGAGTAGAGGTGAATAGTTGTTTCCCTCAATCTACTGACTGTACTCCTGCTATTATAGTTGCCTTCTATGCTGTTAGCCTACTGGGCTGAAGAGAGGGCTTTAGCCCTTCTGATTCTTTTTTTTTTTTTTTTTTAATTTCTGCTGTATTTGATACAACTTCCACCAAATTTCAGCCTGAGGATGAGTGGGTTTCTGAAAGAACCCTTCCCCTATGAAGTAGCTTTGATTAAGGTGGTAAAGCAATATAACCTTAAAGCTGATGTAGTGAGTCACCCTGACTGTGGTGCATGTGTGTGCATACCGATTGTCTCATGCTCTTACATGTAAGTAGCAAGGGAATTGATGTTGTCCTCGAGGGGAGAATACAAATTGTGAATGTGAATTTAAACTGATGATTAATAAAATCAGGATGGGAACAAATATTTATCTGATATGCTATTTTAATACATAGAAGGAATATATTTTTTTTAACCAAGAATGCTTTTGTAAGTGATGTTGAATTTTTTTTCATATCATCTGCTAGTAGTTTTTACTTTCGTGTTGATTCTTTTAGTCCTTATATACTACCTCCTATTCTTCCAGTTTCTTACAGCCCCTTGGAAATACCCTACTATTCTTATATCTGTATGCACGTTCTCTCCTTAAAATCCCTTCTTGGTCATCACTGCTGCCATTCACTGCTCGGTCAGGGTAGCAAGGCTCAGATCCTGTTCATGTGTATTTAATAACAGCTTTGCACGGTGCTTCTGGTGAGGTGCTGTCACTTTATCAGTGTTTTAACTGGCTTATTTTCTCTACTAACAGGATGGGAAAATTAATATTGAAAATGAAGAGGAGGAGGAGGAGGAAAAAGACAACGAAGAGGAAGAAGAGGAAGGTGGGAAGGAAGATGATGAGAATGAAGAAGAAAGTGAGGAAGAATCTGCTAATGAAGATGAGGAGGATGGTGCTGCAGATAGCCACTCTGATCTTGAATCTGACCTTGAGAGTGAAGAAGAAGCTGAAGGGAATAAAGAACAGAAGAAACACAAGACAAATGAAAATGAATCACAGAATGTGGAGGAACTAGATCCAAAAATGGAAGCTGCCAAATCAGAGCTTCCCTATACATTTGCTGGTAAGCAAAGGACTGATCCAGAGATCCCTGTTGTCTTAAAGGGCTTTATAACCAGTCTCTTTCTCTGCCCTGTAGGATCTTATGTATTCCTGTTCATCCATGAAGTTTTGCTTCATAGTTTTCTTCTACTATACCAAGAGTAGCCAGTAACTGCTGTTCTTAGTGATCAGTCCTAATCATGCTATGAGCAGTGGGAACCAGATCTGTTTCACCTCAGAGCTGTTTCTGCTCCTCCAAGCGACCTTAGAATGGGAAGATAAGTACTGGGGAGAAAAAAGAAAAGATCTGTACTCCTTTCTGAAGGCCACCAACACATCCAATCCAAAGTGCTAGTGTTTTGCGTAAGGGAAGCCAGAATAGTATTCTATTATCTATACTTAAATGAGAAAAGGTTACTTTCTCTAGTGTTTGGACTGACATTTTTGTCAGAAGATGCTTGGAGAGGCAGGATTCTGAGGTTTAATCCCTATGATGAAACATCACAGTATTGTTAAATAGAGACACTCAAAGTTTGACTCCTTTTGGGTCTGTGCCTAGGAGGAAGGAGGAGGCACCTTTCAAGTAGTACACAAAACATTCATTAATATTAAGTACATAATGCATCTAACTATTGTCCTAGTATAGATTTCTCTAACAAAAGTATCTGTCGCAAGATTAAACAACCTTTCAAACAACTTCCTTAAATGCTTGCATTTTTCCATCAAAAGGAGATAACTTATATTACACAAAGCCTTTTAAATTGCATTCAGGTTTTGCTTTAACCAGAAAGCAGTCACATTAAAATAACTCAAAAAAGTTAACCAGTTAGGATGTTTTCTAGCATGTGAACTTACGCAAAAGACTAAATATATGCAAGGTTGGTTTTGGTTTTTTTAATTATTTTCTGTTAGTGGCAAGATTCTTACTTTTCTTAATATCCTTCATACAAGAGCTGGTTAGGTGTGAATTACGTAGAGCTAATTGTATTATGGTAAATTTATGGTTGAATGTGTGCTTAAGTTTAATTCTGCTTTGTGTGTAAACATAGTTGTGCTCAGCATAGGCAGCAAATACAGGATGAATTGAATGTTAATCGTTGAAAAACATTTACATTATTTTCTGACTTATATATATAATCTTACATATATGCTGATAGGTTATTAGTGCTTAAAAGGTGATTATTTAAAAGCTGTATGGTATCTTTTCTCCTGAATAATAACATTTTCAAATTGGAAATTTGTTAGATGTTCACTTGAATTAAATATGTTAAGTTTGAGATTTTTGTCTGGTCAATTTTTGTTTTTACTTTCTAGTTCCTGAGTCCTATGAGACATTTAAGTCTTTATTGGCTGGAAGAACAATAGAACAACAGCTTATTATACTGGAGAGAATTCAGAAGTGCAATCATCCAAGCCTTGCAGTGGGAAACAAAGCAAAGTTGGAAGTATGCGGTTTTTGTTGTTTTGTTTTGTTTTAAGGTTTAAAATTAACTTTGAATTCCAGAGTAAGTTTTAGTAAGTATTCAGGAAGCAGTATAAAACATACATGCTTCTATGTTGTGAATAGCAGTAGAATCAACATACCACTCTTCATTTTCTAACTTCTGTATCACTGTTCTTTTGTGCTGTTTAGAATATGTACAATGAAAAAAAAAACTAATAATTTTAACATATTGTGCTTCTTGCAGAAATTGTTTGGCTTCCTTTTGGAGTATATTGGGGAGTTAGCAACTCTGGATTTACCAGAGCTCAGAACAATTGACAAACTGGTCCTGTAAGTAATAAATCCTATGGACTTTTGCTCCTTTATGATTTAAAGAGAAAAGCTACCTAGGGGTAAAGCATTTAGCATGTTGTTTGTTTTGAGTAGTTCTGTAGGGATTGTAAGCAACTGGTGACTCTCCAGCTCTGTAGTGTTTTAACTTTTTTTCATGTGTTGCTTGAGCTATTAATTGTACCAAGACATTTTCAAAACCTCAGAATGTAATTTTTGATCTGCAAAATGCTTTTCATGGGTAGTGGCTAAATAATACCATGTATGCATGCAAACTTCTGTACACAAAGTTAATTAGACTGCTGATTAAGGATTTTAAGCTTTGCAATGACGATGTGCAGTTCCCTTTGCAATCTTTGTTTTTTTCCATGGGTTTCCATTATATGAATTCACTCAGGGAACTAGATGAAAATGGAGTTAAAGAGTGTTGTAGTAAGCTCATACAAATGTTCCAAATAAACATTTTGCAGGAAGTTGTCGGTTTGGTGTTGTTGTCTTCAAATACCTAACAGGCAGTTATAGTGACAAGAGAGCCAAATTTGTCTCAGAGGTATACAGCAAAGGACAAAAGTCAATGGACACAGGCTGCAACAAGGGAAATTCCAATTAGATGTAAGGAAAAAAATCTTCACAGAAGGTGCTGAACGTTAAAACAAGTTTCCCAGAGAGGCTGTGGAATCTTCACCTTTGAAGATATACCAAACTTGATGAAGCCATGAGCAACCTGATCCAGCTTTGAAGTTAGCCGTGCTTTGAGCAGGGGGTTGCATCAGATGATCTCCAAAGGTCCCTTCCAACCAAAATTAGTCTGTGATTCCTATCTTGCCTTTGCAGGCTAGACAGCTTTCTTTCAGTGAGTTATTTGTATGTAGCTTTCAGCATATGTTTTTTATTTCATGCTAAAGTAAATAAGTTTTAAAAAAATTTGTTACGTGCAGCTTTAGCATTCATTGCTCTGTTGCATTTGGCAGCAAGAGCACTGACCCGTTGATACTGTCGCACGTGCTGGGGCTTTGTAAAAAAAGTGTAAACACATTTTGATTGTTTTTTAGAACTGGGATTTATTGATATCACTACAGACATTTTTAACTGAAAATACTGGCAAAACTCTGACCAAACAGATGCAGACTCCTGACTGCTTCTCCCTGTAGGCACTAACCATAGGCCGGGAGGTGACCTAACTTTGTGGGTATTTTTTTTCTTGTTTTAAGTAATAATTTTGCTAACCACATTGCTGCCTTACACGTTGTTCAACATTGGCTAAGAGTATTTAGAGTAGTGGGCTGCCTAGTATGTGCCAGCATACCTCAGTGCAGTAAAATGTAGAGTTAGGAGGTTCAGAAGGATATGTTTTAACCATAGCAGATGATTTGGGAGTGTATTTTACAGTTTTTAATTATTTTTTTTATTTAAGATTTAGAAACCACCAAATCAAAGATTATCTCACAAGGCCCAATGAAAAATACATGTCTCTGTAAACTAAAAGTATTACAATAATAATCTATATACTGGGTGGCTATTTCTAAAAAAAGAATAATTTGTTTCAGGGAATTTGTTATTGTTATAATGTAGATGGAACACAAGAAATCTTCCTACAGGTGCTTAAAAATCAATTTTTTATTCACATCAATGGTGTAACTTGATCATGACTTACATTTCTTGTTAATAGGCCATTGTACAATCTTTGCCAGATGTTTCCTGAGGCAGCCAGCGACAGTATTAAGTTTATCCTTCGAGACGCTGCACATGATATGGAAGAAGTAATTGAAGTCAAAGGCCGTGCAACATTTCCAGGTTTAGACACGGTAACGAATGCATACTGCTAGGAAAATCTCTTGTTCTTTCCATTAGTACAGAAATGCCAGTAAATGCGAGATGACATTAAATTTAATTTAATATTTCAAAGTATGTAATGAATTATTAGCATCTGTGACTTTTTAGGTTTCTCAATATTTTAAATTGCCTCTCTGGAGATAAGTTGTAACAAAAAGCCCCACAACAAAAAAAAAAAAATCCTGAGAAACAAACAACCCCAAACAAACAAATGACCCCCTCCACACACATTCTTTAGAATAGAGGTGTGACTCTGCAATATTAATAAGGGGAAAAGATCTTAAAATTGCCACTCCAGTTTTCATAGCAGAACATTCTTTGTTTTCCTGATGAAACTTACATCGGTAGTTCTAGGAAGAAGTGATATTGTCAGTTATGTCCTGATTTCTTTAATTGTGTTAAGTGCAAATGTTTAAAAAAGTGCTCCATAGAAGTGCACTATCTCCTAGGTTAATAAAAATAACAATGAAATATTGTTATGGGTATAAAAATACAACATTTCTTAGTACTTTATATATGATAGTTGCTAAGTTAATGACTCGGAAAGAATTGACCTTTCCTTCTTATATTAGTAATATTTCAAAATTTCAGTGGCCATGCCAAATGTGAACAGACTCCTTTTTCAGTGTCTAGGTAATGGCTGTTAGGGAATTCAAGAATGGAGCGTATGGAAAATGAGTATTAGTTTATTGTAGTAAAAAGTTTCAAAGACAAACCATAAGTCAGTTATCCAAAGGGAGCTACTTGTTTTCTGTCTCCCAGCTTGATGAAGCAGTGCTGCCTAATGGAATAATTAGACTATTGAAAGAAAATAGACTGAAGGATATGCTTAGAAGACTTGGTTCTTACAGCTTGGAAAATATTTATATTGAGTTCTTTTGAAGAGTCTTTATTCAGGATGTTTTGGATTTTGCAGGAAATGTATTGTAGAGAGCTTTTAACTTGTATTTTTATTTTGTCACTGTCACCCTTATGACACCAATCACACTTCTGACCTTCATTTCCTTCAGTGGACTTTTTCAGGTTTCAAGCCATCATTATCTTTTAGGGTGGAATTATATCACTCTCCTATTCTCAAAGCACTTGTCTGAATGAACGTTCCTTAGACCAGTTGTGTTAGTAGACCTTATATGTGCCTATAGTTAATCTAACCTGAAATTTGGACTGTGGTATTTAGTAACCGAAACAGTCAGGAGAACATTTGTTTATGACAGAAACTTCATAGAGAGAAACAGAGCTGAAACAATAAGACTTTACTTGCGTCTAGCTTACTATGTAAATATCCACTTAGATAACTTTCAGAATTACCTCGCAACTGATGTTTAACATCCTTATGGTCTTGACAGGAGATCACTTGTAGCTCTTTAATAAGTCCCCTTCAGTAAAAGTGTACCTAATCACTGTTTAGTTCTTTTGGTTGCAACCGTTACGTGTTGATGTGTGCTGGTGCCTGAGGATCCTGGTCACTTAACTGTCTGTGTTGAGGACTTGTTGAAAGGTGTAACAGGTCCTGTGTGGCTGCTTGCTCGTTTGTTTGTGGTGTGAAAGTGTGTGATTTGGGTGGGCTGAAGGGGGTCAGATTTTCTTACGGAGTAAACGGGGTTGGGAGGCATAGTTCCTTCTTGGCTGTTCTTTCAGCTGCCTTGTTGAATTAATGCAATGTTAGACCTATAATGGATATTCCATTTTCTCATGTAACCTGAACAGTCATCTCAATAAATAGGTCATGTATCATATCAGATTTCTCAAAATGATGTATATTGTGGTATTTTTAGACTACTACATGGCAGTTACTCGTTCATCAGTTACATATGTGTAAAGTCAAGATCCTGGGAATAATGTCTTACTATATTTTGCCTTACTCTGTTTTATGTGCTATCAGCTCATTTATTTGAAAATTACATCTCTGCTGTTTCCAACTTCTGACTTCTGGCATCCAGTTGTAACACCTGCTTTTATGTACATGAGTCAGCTACTTACTAAGGTATGTCTGTGATGTTGTATCTCAGTATATAACTTCATTTCCTTGTTTCTTCCTAGGATTCCAAATATATGTATTAGCATTAATGTATATATTGGAAATGTACTGAAAAGGCAGCTTTGTGTTTGGTGTAGTCACAAATAGTAATTGGAAGAAAAAGTGAAGAGGAAAAAAACCCTTGCAGAGTACAGTCCAACTCACAAAACCATATCTAATAATTTTTTCAAGCTGTCACGCAAGAATTCCTTATATGGCAAATTACATAGGACTAATAGAACAGACTGAATACAGTCTGAAATCATTCATTAGTGATTTCTCTTCCATATATTGCATTTGTTCCTACTTAAGAAAAATACTTACTTAAAAATTGGCAGTATTTGTTTTCCTTGAAAATGTACCTAATGTGATGCGTTGCAGTCAGTTAAAATATGTCCTTATTTTTCTAGCCAAATATCCTGTTTATATGTTTCGAAAGTCTTGAGCTAGTTGTTCTGTTGCTGTCAGATATCCAAGTTGCTCTAAGCCTTGTATTTCCTTGGTTCATTTCTGAAGAACTTATTGTTTGTGGTTTAGCACCTTCTAGTGGCTAAACCAGTTCTGACAGACTTCTTACTCAATTCTGCATATACTCTTGAGTGAGGGCAAGGGAAAGCCAATATGTTTTTCACGTAAGTCCAACGGGTGTAATTTTACAGATTTTAAATGTGTACAACTTCCTTAATATTTCTGCTTTTTGGGAGATCCTGTATTTGTGACGTATAGACTTTTAATTATGAATATTTTGTGCTTTTTTTTTTTCCTTTTAGTGTCGCATCACAACTTTGCAAGATGTTATTAAAGGGTTATTTATATGCTGTTTGTTCCTGGAATATGTATCTCTCTCCAGAAGATTTGTACCAGAAGTCATCAATTTTCTTCTTGGAGTACTTCACATATCTCTACCCAAAAAACAGGCCCAGGGTGAGTTTGGTTTGAGTAAATGACTAATAAATTTTAGTATTAGGGTTTATCTTTTAAATTTCAATAAAAATACTTCACACTGAATTTATTGTTTTGAACAAAAGACCAAAATCATCTGCTAGGTTAGCCATATACAACCTTGATTCTTGGGCATCTTATTATGAACTAGATCCTCTAGTGTTGTTGGCAGGAAGGAAAGAACTGAAGTTATTAAAGGAAGTGAAGTCTTGTTGCCCACAGTGCAGTATTTTTGCAATATTGTTGGTCTAAATAGACTCTGTGATTGGACTGTGGTCTGAAATTCACAGTCCCTAATGGATTCCTGATGAGTACCCTGTATCCTCACAGTGAGGCAGCAGCTAATGCTGCAGATACCCTCCCTCTTCAGCTAATAGCTATATCACCGAGATAAATGAGAGAAGTATATCACCAAGTTGGTATTTTTCCTTTTTATGTATTTGTCATGGATTTGTTGTAGTGTAATAGAGGGCAGCTGTCCCCACAAGCAGGATTAGTCTGTGCTGTAACATAACTGTGTAAACTTAGCAACTTGCACAGACAACAGGGAGAATAAAACTATCTTTTCAATTTGATCCATATGCTAGCAAATGATTTTTATTTGCCAGTCATTCTCTTTCTTTGACTTTTTCTTTTGGATTCATTTCTAGCTTTAAAGTTATTCTAGATCTGGGGCTTTTTTGTTGGCAAGTTTAGTGACAATAATTCACTTACGAGGAGTTTTGTCAAAGCATAGTAACTAATTCATGTGTTAGTATGTCTGTCTGGGTCACTCTGAGTGTCACTTAGCATGCATGAAGAGGCTCTGCAGGCAGGATATTCTCAAGTGAAAAATTCAATTATTTGTTGGCAAACTCGTAAAACATCTGGGATTTAATGAACTACAGGCTATGTATTAATATGCTCGTCACTCTTGATAAGACACCTGAAGAGTCTCTGTTCTCTAGGGTAGTCATCCATGTGGTGAGGAAGGTTCAGCTTCTGTTGCTGCAGTATTCCAGTACATCTTCAATAGTACTGAGTGGTTGTCTTGCAGCTCCCTTCTTTTTTTTTTTCCCTTTAGGATTTTTATGCCTTTCCACGCTGGCATTTTTTCTCTTTTGAATTCTTGAGCTACTAATGATCCCTTTCTCAACAAGCTTAGCACTGCAGTTTCACCTTTATTGTTTTGTATGGCTGTACCCTACAGACTTTCTCCCAGCTGCTTCTCACAGCTTAGCAGTTTCCTCTGAAGTGTGAGCCAAGGTTACACAGCTGGGCTGCATCAGAGTTATGCCCTGGATTCTCAGAACACAGACAGCTGAACTCTTAGAAGGAGGTGGGAAGAGGTTACTGAGTGGGTGGGTTACATAGCACTTAAAGTATTTTCTCCTTTGTGTAATCTCTTAGGAATGTTTGATCTATAAAGGTTTTTGGTACAGTTAAAATATAGGATTCTGCAAAATCATATAGGAGACTATTTTAAAATATTTAGTGGTAATTGATGATCAAATGTTAACTTCTTTTTTTTTTTTTTAAATTTCCTTTGTATTTCTGTTAATGATTTTGCACTAGTTAAATTTGCATGGTGTTGGTTTCTGTTAGCAGTGAGGAAAAGCTCAATAAAAGATATGTTAGAGGCACAGTGTTCTCTCTGAGAATTTTTCAGTCAATATTGATGTTTTGACGTTATCAAAGTATCCAATCATGTTTTTAAATATTCCTGGTGGAAGTATTGCTGATAAATGTGATGGTTAGGCTGTCAACACAGAATATTTTAAAATGAGCACACATTCAGTTCTCTAGAATGTTGATACACTCTCACACCAAAAAATTTCTTGGGGTTCCATTTTGACAGTAAGTAGAATCAGCAAATAGAACTCTTACTGTTTTAATTTTATGAGCTTAATCCATAGATTTCTCACATGAAGAAATTATATGGAATACAACTTCATAAAAGACTGAAATACAGTCTGCTTTAGACTTAAAAAACAATTATTACCTTAAAAAAGAAGAAAAGCTGGAGGTGGAGGGAGTGGGTGGAGGGAGCTTGTCATTGTTGATAGCCTTAGCTAATGGAATTGTTAATGAGATCTGCTATCCTCTCACAAGTAAAGCAGATAATAATACTCATGTATCTTAGTTCCTGATCTTGCATATGTCTGTGTGTGTCATAATCTCTCACAACTTTGGGTCTCAAACCTTATGAATCGTTATTTAAACATATTGTCTTCTGGTCTGTAAAGAGCCATGTAGAGGTTCTAGAGTAAATAATATGTAATTTGTAATGTAAATAATAACTTACAGTTTGAAAAAGTTTTGAAATAAGTTCCATTGCAAGCTTGCAGGCCATAAGGAAAACAAGAAGGAAAAAAAAGAAGGTCCAGCACAGAGGCTGCGAATTATTTTCTCCTGTAGCCATGAAATTCCTCAGATGCTTCTTTCATGTTGGTCTATAAGTACCATTTCACAGATCAACTTATGATCAGAAGCACAGAGATTCTTAATCGTTTATCTGTACGCCCTGCCCCAGTATGTATTCTGTGTTCCATGCTATTTTTGTTTTAAAACTACTTAGCTGGAGTGGGAGAGGACTTTATAGCATGTATCTGAGGGCCCCTGCTGAGAGGTCACAGGGGAGGCTCAGTGATGTACTGCAACTGTGGGCTCTCCCTGCTCCAGCTCACTCTGCTGCTTGACCACTTTCTGGTCAAAGCCTTCTACTTGTAACTCCATGGGAAAGTCCTATTCCTGCCCTTTCCTCTTAAGCATATCCGATACTTGATCCTCACTGGCAGTTTAACTGTGCATCCTGTTCCCCGCAGGGCAGACATGTACGTGTCTTCTCTCTCCCCATACATAGAATCCTAGAATGGTTTGGGTTGGAAGGGACCTTCAAGATCACCTAGTTCCAAGCCCCCTGCCATGGGCAGGGACACCTTCCGCTAGATCAGGTTGCTGAAAGCCGCATCCAACCTGGCCTTGAACACTTCCAGGGAGGGGACATCCACAACTTCTCTGGGCAACCTGTTGCAGTGTCTCACCACCCTGCCAGTAAGGAATTTCTTCCTAATATCTACTCTAAATCTACCTTCTTTCAGTTTAAAACCATTACCCCTCATCCTGTCACTATACTCCCTGATCAAGAGTCCCTCCCCATCTTTCCTGTGGGCCCCCTTTAAGTACTGGAAGGCTGCTATAAGGTGTCCCCAGAGCCTTCTCTTCTCTAGGCTAAACAACCCCAACTCTCTCAGCCTGTCCTCATACGGGAGGTGCTCCAGTCCCCTGATCATCTTTGTGGCCCTCCTCTGGACCTGCTTGAGCAGGTCTGTGTCTTTCTTCTGCTGGGGGCCCCAGAGCTGAACACAGTACTCCAGGTGGGGTCTCACAAGAGCGGAGTCAAGGGGGAGAATCACTTCCCTCGACCTGCTGGCCATGCTTCTTTTGAGTCAGCCCAGGATGCCATTGGCTTTCTGGGCTGCAAGCGAGCGCACATTGCCAGCTCATATTCAGTTTTTCATCTACCGATACCCCCAAGTCCTTCTTCACAGGGCTGCTCTTTAAGCCACTCATCGCCCATCCTGTATCCATGTTTGGGATTGCCCTGACCCATGTGCAGGACCTTACACTTGGCCTTGTTGAACTTCATGAGGTTCACACAGGCCCACCACTCTAGCCTGTCAAGGTCCCTCTGGATGGCATCTCTTCCCTTTAGAGTATCAATCACACCATTCAGCTTGGTGTCATCTGCAAACTTGCTGAGGGTGCACTCAGTCACATTGTCCATGTCCCCAGCAAAGATGTTAAAAAATACTGGTCCCAATACAGACCCCTGAGGGACCCCACTCATCGCTGGTCTCCACCCAGACACCAAGCTGTTGACCGCAGCTGAGTGCGACCATCCAACCAATTTCTTATCCACTGAGTGGTCCACCCGTCAAATCCATGTCTCTTCATTTTAGAGACAAGGATGTTGTGTGTGCCAGTATCAAATACTTTGCACAAGGCTAGGGAGATGATGTCAGTCACTCTTCCCTCATCCACCAATGCTGTAACCCCGTTGTAGAAGGCCACCAAATTTGTCAGGCACAATTTGCCTTTAGTGAAGCCATGTTGGCTGTCACCAATCACCTCCTTATTTTCYATGTGCCTTAGCGTAGTTTCCAGGAGGATCTGCTCCATGATCTTGCCAGGCACAGAGGTGAGACTGACCGGCCTGTAGTTCCCCGGGTCTTCCTTTTTTCCCTTTTTAAAAATGGGGGTTATTTTTCTCCTTTTCTAGTCACAGGGAACTTCACCAGTCTGCCACAACTTTTCAAATGTGATGAAGAGTGGCTTAGCAACTTCATCTGCCAGTTCCCTCAGGAGCCTCAGGTGCATCTCAAGTCCCATGGACTTGTGCGCATTCAGATTCCTTTAGATGGTCTTGAACCTGATCTTCTCCTACGGTGGACAGTACTCATTCTCCCAGTCCCTGCCGTTGGACTCTGTGAATTGGGCAGCGTGGCTAGAGCACTTGCCTATGATTGTACCCATGCTCCAGTGTTTTTCATTATTTTAGAAAAACGTAATACTGATAAAGTATTTTTTAAGGCAGTATGATTAAAAACGTAGAAAGGGTTCTTGGTTTTTCTTCCTTCAGAAAGAATGCTTAGAATTGATCTTGTTTAACAATTATTGTTCCTCTTTTTTAGGCTATACTGTAGTGCATCCATTTACACCAGTGGGGAAAAATTTAGAACTGCTTTTGGTGTGTGATAAGAAGGATCTGGAAAGTTGGCAGAAGCAAAATCTGCCATTGAGTATTGTGACTAGATTAAAGGAAACCAGCAGAACAGAAATGAATCATATCAGGTACGTAGGAAATGTGAACAGAAGAAATCCCAAACAGACTATCTTTTGGGTAATCTCAGTGACAGTGCTCTTTAGGAGTAAAAATAGGAGTAGTGAGTTGTTCTGCTTTATTTTTATGGTACTACTCTGTAGCATATGAAATTGCCAATCTTTTGCCACAACATTATGCAGAGCACTTGTTGGAGTGCTCAGCCCTTCCATTCCTTTTCGGTACAGCTGTGAACTGATGAGGATGATGTAGAGACAGAGGAGGTGCTCACTACTTTGAACTGTCAATCTCTTCAGAAGCAAATAACTGTATTTACATACAAACACTATGTTAGAAAGTGTCACTTAAGTAATAAACTTAACTGAACACAAACACTGAAGTTAGGAAAGACCACAATTTAACATGTTCATTAACCATCTTCAGCCTCATTTTTCACCTTGTGCATGTGTTACAGTATAACTTATCTTAGGAATGTGTAAGCATTTTGTTATGAAGTTCAAAAAGAAACCCAAAACCGAAATAACTAATAATGTCTCAGAAAAGTTTTAGAACTTCAGAACCAGTATCAGAACACTTTTAGAACCAGTATAAAAACTTCTTACTCTACAGAAGTGGCAAAGACACAATACAGGCTTGTGCTTTGTGTACTGACATAAATACTTGCTTCTAATGGATTTCTTGGGTATTTGCTTATAGTAGGAGAGTGAAATTTTTAATCTGAATTAACAACTAGAAACAGCCTTATAACTGGTTCTGTCAGGCAGTCTTAATAATAGACACTGCTAATGCTCCCAAATTTAATGAATTTGATTCATTTTATTTGAAAATCTACTACAGTTTTTGCAAGTGAAATTGTTAAATTCTTTTGTGCATTAACAGGTTGTCATGTCTAGCCCTGTGTTTTGACCTTATTAAAAAATGTGCAGCTCTGTATGAGTCTTTACCATCGTTCCATGAGATAATGCATCCTGTCAGAATACTTCTTACACAACATGTGCCAGTGAATGAACATCCTGAACAAATGCAGGTATGTGTTCCTCAAGAATGAAATAATTGATATGTTTGTTTTATTAATAAATTCTGTGATCTTCATCTGTGCTTAAACAAACAAAAACCATGTATAAGCATCAGTAAGATTTTTTTTTTTTCAAGGGTCAGACATTTGCCTTTTGTGCTTTTCAAAAATCATAGCGATGTTTCTGTGGAAAAACCAAAGAAGAGCGGAGAATGTTTGGAAAAGATTTTTTCACTGTGTATCTTATCTTGCCCCTCTAACTGAGGAGAATAGCACTTAGCTTGTAATAATGTAACATTCCATGAGTGACTTAATTTATAAGAATAGTAGTCTCGTCATCTAGTTGCTCTTGTACTTTTTGTAATGAATCTGTAAGACCTTGGTACAACCAAATACACGTACCAAATTGATAAGGTAGTATTTATAACTGTCTAAGTAAAACTAACATAAATATGCCTGGTCAGCTACCTTACTTAAAACAGGGCAATTGTTTTGTTATTCTAGCAATGAGGTTCAAATTTTTCATCTGTCTCTTCTGAATGTAGCAGAATTGTCCTCTCCTCAAAGAGGCATCATGAAATAATGACTTTGTAAAACAAAGACTTTGTAAACAAGACTTTGTAACGTAAATGATGCAGAATGGCCTATATTTTTTGCCATCAAAATAAACAAAATGAACAATCATTCTTAAAATGACCCTGAAAGGCAGAGTCTGAGTTGAACTGGCTTTAGTGTTGCTTCTTCCTCTGTTAGGTGAAACTACCTGCAGACCTTTCTTATTGTCCATGACACCATCTTAATAGATTTCCAAAAGTGTTTAAAAATTATCCAGCCTGGAAGGCTTACAGCATTTCAGTGTTAGCAATGTCCTAATGAATAGTAGTGATTTTACCCAGAAGAAGAACATATGGGGAGAACATTATTGTTGATTCAATTTACAATAGTTTGTGAATTATGGTGTCTTTGATATGCTTTTAAAATTGTAATTTGATTTGCATTTTCAGGAATGGTATCACAGTGCTCTGAAAGAGCTAGAGAATAAAGTAAAACGCTATACCCCACTGATATGTGAGAAAAAGAAGCCAGTGCCATTGAAACAGTATACACCTAAAATTGTGAAAGTGTAAGTAAAGCAACACTTGATGCAAAGGAAAAGTGCGCTTAAACATTTAAGATTTTCAGCAAGCTAGAAGCATTTGGAAAACAGGACATAAACCAGATAACTTTTTCTGCTGGATTTTGTGCACAAATCACAAGGGACCATCTACTTGGGTGGTAGGGAGGGAAAGAAAAAGGAAGGAGGAATTCTCAGAAATAGAGCAAAGATTATCTTGTGGAAAAAGTACCACTGCAAATCAACTCTTGCCCATATAATAAATTTTAAATTAATAAATTTCAAGATGAAAAGAGGTTGTTATTAGCTAGTTAGGTGCTTTACCGAATGCTCTGTCAAGCACTCAAGTCTGAAGAAAAACAGTGAGTAGTTCATATGTATATTAACTATATGAAGGTAAGGATGGATGGTGAAAGTACTGAGGGATGCTTCACCGGTGCAAAAGATAAGGCAGACTATTCCTGTACTCTGCATCACAGATCATAACAAATAATCAGTCGGATTAAGCATTCCTTCAAGCATATTTATTTGCCCCATTCCACTCTTTTCCCCCAACCAAGCAGCTTTCTACCTTCCAACAGTAGCAATGACAAAAAACATGGGTTTTTTTCCCCTTTTTTACAGAGCTTGCAATGACCATGTCCATTTTTGTATTCTGTTTTGGAATTAAATTTTAATAACACTAGTTTAGTTTTGTAGATAATAGAACAGTATTCTGATTCAGGAAGTCTGCCTTGTATTGGCTGCTGACTTACTTAGCCATGTTGGTTATCTACAGGGGCATAAATTGTCTGCCTTATTTATTGTAGTAATTGAAGAGGACAGCTTTCCTCTGCCGTACACATTTATCCCCAAGTAACTGATCAGACTTCTTCTGTAGAATTCATCTGCAGAGAAAGTCTGCAAAAACTTAAAATATATGGGGAGATTCCATCTTTTTCCAGACATCTTTCATTCTACTGTAGCTTTTTCAGTCTGTTCAGAATGCAGGCTATGCATATGTATGGGGGATTGAAGTGTAACTGTTCTCTGGAAAATGTTGTCTGCTTGTCGTTTGCATGGTGATTACATGCAGTTAGAAAGTCTGGTGAGCATTCTTCCAGTATGTTCATTGGGCAGCTCCTTATTTTGCAAGTTAATTGTATAATGTGCAGGAATTAAAATACTGAGTTAGTACACATACAAAAACTCACTCCTTATAAACATGAAAAAGTTGGGTTTTTTAAGGTGTTCTGTGCTCACACATACATTCTCCATTTCAGTTTAGAGTTTGGAAGAAAGCAGGGAGGCAGCAAGAAGGAGCAAGAAAGAAAGCAGTTGATTCAGAAGCATAAACGTGAACTTAAAGGAGCCATTCGTGAGATTCGGAAAGATAACCAGTTTCTGGCTAGAATGCAACTTTCAGAAATCATGGAGAGGTAATGTAGCCTTTGTTTCAGCACCAGTTTGGGTGTTGTTCTGCTGTGTGTTCATTTCTTTGCTGCGTGCCAGGACTGACAATAATGATCAACCATACCAAACTTAAATAAATAAAATTGGACAATTCGGGGAAAAAACAAACATTTTCAATAGAGATCATTTAAAGTGTCTTCAACTTTGCAGTTTCATTTCTCTAGTTTAAAAGTATGCAGAATGTTTTTATTTAAAGTGTGTTTTGGTGAAATTTAAGAGTTGGGGGGCTTTTTATAAATTAATAATTACTGTCTAAATATACTTATTTATTTTTGCTAGTATAATCTTTCTGAAATATTTTATATGTTGATTGTTTGTTTTACAGAGATTCAGCCAGAAAAAGAAAAGTGAAAGAGCTTCTTGGTAGCCTTGCTACACAGGAAGGTGAATGGAAAGCAATGAAAAGGAAAAAAGGGAAGAATTAATTGGGACTATCTACAGCAGGAAACTTTTTGTTTTTACTGCCATATAAAATACCCCAATCCTATGGCTTTTGAACAGATTTTAATTGCATTCTTTGGATGCATTCCTTTTGAGGAGACAACATCATGAGATCTGTCTGAAAAAGTGAACCTGCTTATTGGAAAAATCCACAGGTTTTCACAAGGAGAATAAAAATAACACTTTTGTATGAAGTATACTTCTGCTTATTTTAATAATAGAGGATATTTGGATGAATAATCAGAATTGTTAGGTGTGTGTGACCAGGTTTTAGCCTAACTTGAACTACATGCACACAAAAAAATTGTACAGCAGAAACCTTTTGTTATCTTTTTTAATATTGAGTAATTGCAGGCAGCTCTCGTAGTGGTAGTATATTTGCAATTTAAGCAATAACATTTTAATTAGTCTGTAGCATTGGGACATTCTAATTCATGTATTCAGTGGAGTAATGGAGTCCGCTTTCAAGCAGAAGTCCTTTGTGAAAGCTGTACGTCCATTCATCTCTTCAGTAAGTTTTGAACTGAGCACAGCTCTGAAATTCTAATAATCTAGGGTGGTTAACTAGAATTCCTCAGTGTATTCTTAACTGTCTGACTTAAGTGGACAGTGAAATTTTTAACTCTTCCACTTATTTTATCATGTATGTCTAATTACTGATAATTGCCCAGCATGACTTTGGAAAACATCTGCTCTTCATATAGAGCCAATAAATACTTCTAACATTTTTTTTTTATATACTATATTTGTGAAGAAACGTTGCAATGAGACAAAGAGCATCACAGTTATTTAAAGGGGCTAGTCTGAACTAGGTTCACTATTCAGGTATTCACTGTAATCTACCTATTTGATAAGTTCAGTGACAGTTGTTGCATTGAAGAAAATTTTAATATTTTCTTGGAAAACTCTTAGGAAAATGAAATCCTCTTTCACAATAATGTTCCAATTTCAGTCTAAAGAACAAACTATAAAGAACATCCTATGAAGAATGAACTAATGGCCATGGTTCTTTACAAAACTAAGCAAACAAACAAACAAAACCCCAAAACGTCTTTCTTTTTCAAACACTGTTCCTAGATATGATCTCTTGTGTTTTGGCCAATAGGTAGCTCAGACATGGTAATGCTTACCTACAGTTCCTGAAGAAAAACGCTGGCAGTAAATCTGATTTAACAGTTAGGCCTGGTTGTTTCAGACAGGCTTAGAATGTTTTCTGTGTTCTGTTTTTTTGTGGTGGGTTTTTGTTTTTTTGTTTGGTGTTTTTTTTTTTTCCTCCAAATGAGACTCGTAATGGAAGTAGGACTAAAACTAGGAGGGGATGAGTTGAAACACTTAAGCTTTACATTTAAATGCCAATGACAAAACTATCTTTGTAAGGTAAGTCTTGTTAAAGGTTTACCTATGTATGTTTCTTAAAAGACAAAAGCACTTTATTCGAAAAAAAGTGGCTTTTATTGAATCTCTGTGCGACTGTAGCAATACAAGTAATGTGTGATTATCATCAGCTTTTTTGGCTTGCAAAGCCAGTTGTATTAAGTGTTAAAATAGGCTGGATAATAAGTGCACGTGGGGGAGATACTCATGTCACATAAAAATTAGTAAGGTTTCTGTGTTTGAAATCCATTCACGCTTCTGAAAACAAATATATTTTCAGTTAACCTTTCCAAACTCAGTAAAGCCATCTTCTGAAACTTCAAAGGGATCTCAGAAGATTAGTATACCTCCTGTTTTATTTCCATTTGGCACAGTATGGATTTTTTTTCCTCTTTAAAAAAAAAAAGATTAAGAACAAAACTTTTTATATAGTTCAAGCCAAGAACATAAGACTGAAGTAATGAGGAAGGAGCTAACTTCCTATTTCATGCTATAAATCAGCACTTTCTATTTGGGGTTTTAGTCCCAGTATATTTCTCCTTTGCACAAGTAAACGGTCAAAAAAGTATTATTGTTTATTTATCTGACTTTATTTTTCCGACAGCAAGTAGCTTCAGAGGATTTACCCAGCAGGGTATTAGAATCAGAGAGGCTGACAGCTGCACTTTGATTCTGGGGCAGTGATTTTTGATACCACTTGCAGCTTGTTATTCCTCAGTAAGGGAGGTGAGAAAGAAATAAGGGAGAGACTCAAGTAAGATGGGATGATAGTGTTTGTGGGAAAGGATGTTTTTTGGGACAAGAGAATGAGAAGGGATATCTTGCAATGCTGATGAAAAAAGATAAAGGACAAGGAAACCTCAGTTGATAAACTTGCATGACTGTTTTGGAATGCCAGATTGAAAATAGTTGTGTTTGAAATCATGCTGAATGAAAATCGCTGTGTGCATTTTTACAAATTGTATTGTCAGTATTTAAAATCAGATTTAATACTATAAACCTGGGACTAATGGTGATGCTTAACACATAGTATTTTACATGACTAGGAAAGCAGGACTACCTAGTCTTGCCTCAGCTTAATAATCAACATGGTCTGATAGTTTTGCCATTGCCTAGCCACCATAGTAGCTAGGCAGTGGTGGTGCTCCGATATTGTAGAAGGTGGTAGGAAGGGCATTTCGACTACAAAGGGCTTGGACAAGCTTGAGAGTCAGCAAACCCTTTCTCATAGAGTTTCTTGAACACAATCACATTCACCAATTATTCTCTTGTCTCTGTGTTGCTCTTAAACCAGGAATTGTCGTAACAGGCCTTTTGACACATCTGTTATCAATTATAAATCTGTTACTAATTAGCCAAAAAAAGAAACTATTCTGTAACTACAATCAAGTAATGAGACACAAAAAAAGGAAAATTACCATTTTGCCTTTAGCGCAGCTGACTGTTCAAGGTAATTTATCTGTCAACATCAGCTATCCCAGAGAATAGCTACCCTGAATATGAATATTGTAAAGAATAGGGTGAGAATTAAAACTGCATAAATTACCTTATTTATGACAGCATGAAAAGCTTCCTCATTAGTTTGGTCTTTTGGTTGTCAGTTGAAAGCTGGTATGCAGTTTGATATTCTCAGTTGTGCCTTGCAGAAGTTACCTACCGTGGAGTAACCATATTCTGTGTAAGCCATCACTTTTTGCCATCAGCTTCTGCTGTATGGAGGTACTGAAGCTGCTCCTGAGCTCAGCAGGTAGAGTTTATTGTGGAGCAAAAATGGAGCTCTGTGGGGCAAAGGTGTGTAGACGAGGCGCTTAGAGATGTGGTTTAGTGGGCATGGTGGTGTTGGGTTGACGGTTGGACTCGATGATCTTAGAGGTCTTTTCCAACCTTAATGATTCTATGATTCTATGAAAGGCTGGTGTCTCCAGTACTGCAGCCTGTTCAGCCATAGGAACTGGTGGGGCTGCTTTCCTGTTAACGTGCCTTCTGGGCACTTGGAAAAGATAAAAAAACACCTATGACATAAAACATTTGTCAGCTTTATCATAACTCTGGGACTGTGAGGTGTTATATATTCAGGGGGCCAAAACCTTCCCACAAATGTGTTCCTTTTGGTCTTCGAGTTTGTCACTTGGGCTAAACAGGTACATTCTCAGTCCTAAATGTATTGGCTGTGCCATCTTGCATAGTTATGTTATGACTGGTTATTTGTAAGGCTTTGGGTTTTTGGGTTGATTTTTTTTGTTGGTTTTTTTTTTTTTTTTTTTTTT
>JAYKAV010002837.1:297522-369520 GCA_035582835.1 Phoebastria nigripes | reverse complement strand
ACTTGGGAGAAGAGACCGACCCCCACCTCGCTACAACCTCCTTTCAGGGAATTGTAGAGAGCGATAAGGTCTCCCCTCAGCCTCCTTTTCTCCAGGCTAAACAACCCCAGTTCCCTCATAATAATTTAAGTTGTTATCTATCAGATCTGCAAGGTTTTCGACTGGCCTTCCCCTGGGACAGGGTGGGCAATGACCTATCTATTTCTAGAAACAGCACGCTGTGTTTACATGTGAGATTGTATGACATGGTTGACTGCAATAACACAACGGGGCTCAGTGATCTGCAAAAGCTTTAGGTTGGTAGGTTTAACAACAGGAAGATCTAGATTTTTTTTTTTTTTTTTTTTTTTTTTTTTTTTTTTAACACATCTGAATTCAGATGGTGCCTGGTCAGTTTTGTACAATGATTCAGAGCCAGAAGAATATATCTACATATATTTTCCAGACATCAAATGATTATTCATGCTTACTCTGGAGCACCTCAAAGTAGAAGCTTGCCTCCTTGCGTAATCGTTCGGTTTTCAGAGTATGTACCACATCTACCAAATTCCTTTTCTCACACCAAACTGAGTACATAAAATGCTCAGGTAAACATGAGAGTAGCAGCTCACTATTTGATCTAACTGGCACGTTAATCCTGATGTTACGCTTAGATAAGCTCTTCCAAATCTAATCTGTTTGGGGAATCCGTGACAGAGATGTCACTGTTGAGTGAAAGGTCCTCATCCCAGTGTTAATAACTATAAATCCACACCACCGATGGGACTGTATTACCTTGAAGGGAACCCGAAGTCCTTTCAACACCTGTATTAATTTGCTTTAAATGCTTTGTTGGCAGATCCTTACGTATTTAAGACTACGAAGATACATGTGCTCAGTCCACTCATAACCATATACTCACATTTTAATTAGGCAGTTTGGACACCAGACACGGCTGGACGAGAGAACAGTGCTAGATGGCGGTATCGATATCAAATCTATTCATGTTCTCTGTGCTAAAAAACTTACTTTTTTAAGGGAGCAGTTGCTTTTAGGAATGGAGTTATGTCTTTTGCAACTACCTTTTTCTGTTTGTCACGTACCAGGAAATTTTCATTTGTCAAAACCACAGCTAACTGCTGCAGTAATGTGGCTATGTAGCAACTAAGGAAAGAAAACCCTCTCATCTTGGAAGGAGTGTGTTTTCACTAAAAAAATCTTTAATGCAAGAAGCAACGGCTGTGGTTTGAGGTACGAGATACCCAGTTAAATTGTTAAACTGTTAATTTACGAGGACCGAGGCTATCTTGACAAGGCACTTCCCTCAGTCTGGGTTTTAAGTCCCTCTCGGCCGCTGGGCCCTACCTCACCGCTCCCTCAGCCCCGAGCGGCGGCGACTTCCTGCCGCGCTGAGGGGAGCCCGCCGGGCCGCTGCCGTCCCTCTCACAGGGCGGGCGTCCTCCCTCCTCGGCGGTGCGGGGCCGCGGGACCGGCTCCATCCCCGGCCGGAAGAGGAAGGCCGCCGGGGCGCTGCGGAGGGCCGGGGAGGAGCCACCGCCCGCCCGCAGCATCCCCAAGGGAGAGGGCTCTTGGCAGGCGGAGGGGACCCGCCCGCGCACCCTGCGGGCCCAGCCCCCCTGAGGAGCGGTAGGTGGCCCGGAGCGGGGCAGGCTCTGCCGGCGGCGTGAGAGGGAGGGCGGCCGGAGGAGCGGGTCTGGGCCGGGCACGGCGCGCCTCAGCGGGGCTGCGGGTCCCCGGGGGTCTGCCCAGGCGGCGGCAGAGGCTGCCTTGCGGGGGGCGACAGCGGGTGCTCGCCGCTGACACCACATCTCTCCAGGACCGTCCCGCTCGGCGGCCCCTCTGTCCTCTGGGCTTTGGCTGCTCTGGGAAATTGCCCTTTTTTTTTTTTTTTTTTTGCCCCCCCGCCCCCGATTGAAACTCCTGCTCTTGACCTGAATCAGGACTTTGTTAAGGAGTCAGAGGAGCCTTCTCAAGGCTTAGCAGGTAAAGCCGGGCCTGAGAAATTTCAGAGGGAAAGGGTGGTAAGAAAACATCAGAAGGATGAAATTCTTCCTGCTGGCAGATGACAAATCTCTGTGCGTTAGGGCAGGGCCAGCTTCGCGGCTGATCCCTTCCTGAGGCACAGCGTCAAGCCCCGGCCCTGCCAGCCGGAGATTGTAGGCAGAAGCGATGAGACACAGATGGGGAGTCCTGAGGGGATGGCCGGGGAGAGCCAAGCGAGCGTCAGGGACGCAAGCATCCAGAGAAACAACTTCCCTAAACTGAAAATCTCTCCCCTACTTCAAACATGTCTCACAGAAATCAAATGTGGTAGAGGTGAAGTGTTTTGTTTTTGCTGACAGGATGCCAGGGCCTATAAAATGTTTGGTGGTTTCCTGCCTAGCAAAAAATATGGAGAGGTTTGAACAACAAAACTGATGGAGCACAAAGGCAGAAACTTGTAGTACCTTGGGATATTGCGTAAGGGAAATTGCAACCATGTAGTCAAAAGTGGAGCTGAATGAAAGGTCAGTGCTAGCATCAATAGGTTCAAGCCTCATTCTAGCTGAAATGGCAGTAAGGGTAAGGTGTAAAGGATGTTACCCTGTGTAAATAACCCTGGAATAAAGGTCAGCTTGGTCATACAATTCAGTGGATGAATAAAAAATTGTGAGGAAAAACAAGATAGAATCTGCCACAATGAACCCATCCCTTGACTGTTGGCTGGATAGACCTAGGGTCAGGGAGGATTTGTCTAAAGGAATGGTTGTTTTGGCTCCAGATGCTCTTATATCATTTGGGTAAACAAATAATGCTAAATATTTGTAGTGGTGATGACTTACCGTTTTAAAAGGATTCTGAACATAACCAAACTGCCTTATTCACTAGCAGATTTAAGAGCATTATGCCAAGAGTTTAATAAATGGATTGCAGGTGGCCTCCTTCCATGTTTACCCCATGGTGTTTGAACTTTAATAATGCTTCAGTGCTAGTAAACTGAATCCACAGCTAAAGAAATGTCACAATAATATTTATTGCTGAGCATAACAAAGTGTTATGATCTTCAATTAGTGTAATATGATGTTGTATGCACAAGTGCCTTGGGTACGTTATACAGTATGTCTTGTCTGGAATAGAATTTATATTAAGAATTGCTCAGTGTTTTCAATCCTGACTCATCAAAGTCAATGGATATTTTGGTATTGATTGACTTTGGAATGTCTTGTCTGGAATAGAATTTATATTAAGAATTGCTCAGTGTTTTCAATCCTGACTCATCAAAGTCAATGGATATTTTGGTATTGATTGACTTTGTTGGATGAGATTCTGTCTCCTTTTTTACTCATCTAGTGCAACAAATGTTCAGGGATTTTTGCAGTAGAAGGGACTGCAAATTTGATTGTTTTATGACTGAGATACACTGTAGTGTTTTACAAGTCTGAAGTTTGCAGTTTCATGGTTCGTGTTACTCCTTGATTTTGATATCTGTTGCAACTGAGTTTTCTTCAGGATACAGACTGACTTCTTTATTTGTTAAATACTGAACATGATATGGCCTGCATCCTTGTTTAGGTCTTTAGGACAGTTTTGAAGTATTATCAAAGAAAGCTGATGATAGTTCTGATATTTCAGACAAACTAAAATGCTGCCTTAATCACTTGATGCCCCAACTCACATAGCCTATCAGTGGCTGTCATCCAGAGAAAGAAAAACATTTTCAAGTTTCAAAATTTTGTTGTGTTGTTTCTTGAGTTGCTGTTGATCTCCAGGATTTATCTTGAAGACAGCATTCCTGCAATAGTTAGGAAGTCTACCTTTTTTGTTTTTCTTAATTGTTATTGCTTTAGTCATTTCTAGTATACACTGAAGGCATAAATAATCTATTAGTTAGATATTCAAAACAAGAGTGCCCTTTCTTATCTATTTTACTGTAATGCTGAGTTGAAAACATTTGGGGAAGTTGTATTAGCATTGCTCACATGTTAACAAACTTTAAATGCTCCTTAGTTCTGTGTTTTATTTGGGATGCTCCTATAATAGTTTGTTATCTTATTGCCCTTGTAGCCTGTTCTTGATGCGAGCAAACTTGGTGCTGAGCTAATAACCAAGAATAGAGAGTTGAGGTTCCTGTTCCCTTGAAAACCAGGTAGCTTAATATAGCCATAGCTTATATTTATTTTTGTGGGGTCTGTAGAAAGCGAGAATGAATCAGCAAGAAACTCTTATGAAAGGCCTGCAAAATGCTTCCTGTTGACTGGATATAAATGTAATCTTTTAGAAGCAGAGCACCTGGGAACATGGCCCTGCGAGAGAGAGAAACCAGCAGCAGCTCCATTGATGACAAGCAAGAACAGAACTGCAGTCGTGTTATTACAATTGTCTTCCTGGCACTCTTCATCGACTTGTTGGGATTTGCTCTCATCTTGCCACTGTTTCCTTCCATCCTTGATTATTACAGCCAGACTGAGGTAAGCAACAGAGAAAGTCGGCCTGCTGAAAATGTTAGGTATGAGATCTTTAGGGAAGGATGGAAGAAAAATCCCTTGCCTTTAGGCATACCAAATAGCTGTAGGCAGAATAATAATATCCAGCACATTTAAATGGTTCATGGACTGAATTTGTTTGTGAACCTGCATGAGACTCTTCCCTCTTGCTTTTTCATTAAAATGAGGGATTTGTTTTGGGGAAAATTCAGGTATTTCTTAGGGGCTAGTCCTTGTAATTACCAGTGCATTTGTGATTTACGCTGATGCCAGTGGTGAGACAGAGTAAACAACAATCCATAATGGATCTGCATACTGGGGTTTATCTAAAAGCCAAAGAGATAAGAGCTTTTACCCTACTTGAGTATTTCACACGCTTTCTTGCTCCCACCCCCAGCATCATGTTCACTAGGTCTCAACTTCCATTCTTAGCAGGGAGCTGGCTGCTGGTCTGGGAACGCAGGGCAGAAGGTTGTTTTGGTTCCCTGCAGTTACCATTCTCAGGTGTTACTGGACAAGATGAAGATGATGTCAGGGGAGAATTATTTTTGCAGCCCACACCTCTATCTCGCAGCCCCTTTCTAACCCCAATCCAACTGCAGCTGTACCCTTTGTCTTTCTTACAACCCTATCTCTAACCCTAACCATGGGCTCTGATCTCCAGGATCTTCCCCCACTTCCAGTGTATTTCCTATAGCCAAGATCTTCACCTTTTTTTCAAGTCCTCCTCCTTTTTTCAGGAACCATTCTTTTTCGCACCTCCTCTTCTTTCTGGACCTACAAGCCCCTGGTTCTCCCAGTCTAAATAGTGTACGTGCAGAGGGATAGAGCGTGTCTCATGTTGCTTTATTAATTGAAGGATTCAGGACATGCCACTTTTGTTTAGTTCAGGTTTTAGCAAGTAGCAGGCCTGATGGTTTAAAAAAGTTCAAATTCAGACATTCCCCCATGCAGACACATACACACAATTATCTGCTGCCTGTTAGCATTCACAATTTAAGCTATTTTTAGCCTATGACAACTGATCAACCAGGACGTTTTCCTGAGGAGGAGGGAAGGAATCATCTAACATTACCTCTAGTTCACTAAGCTCCGATGCTGTCTTTGAAAATAAAACAGAGAAACTGTCTTCCTGCTTCTATTTCCCAGCTATCTGTTTTGCAGGATGGATTCTATTTGTCATTGCAACGTGGTGTGGACTGGTTTGCAGTGATGGTTGGGATGCCTCCAGAGCGGAAATACAACAGTGTCTTGTTTGGAGGTATGGAAATAAAACAAACAAGCTAACAGACCCCCCAAAAAAAGTAGTGTATAGTTTTCAAGTTATTTGCAGTGTTGATGTGAGGAGTGATGAACGATGAGGAAAAAGAGAAGAAATACAAAAAGCATACTTGCCTGTTGTTAGATTTAGACTTAAATAACACAGAAATTGTCTCTTACAGTAGGCTATAAATGATTTTTGTTTTCACCACACTGATAGCAATGAAGAGTTGGACAGCCCCATCTCTGTCATTTGGAGACACCTATACAGGCAGGAGGAATAGGCCAACAGGAACCTTCTGAAATTCAGTATGGACCTGCCAATGGGAAGGAGTAGTCCCTTGCAGTGATACAGGCTGGGCACTGACTGGTGGGGAGCAGCTCTGCTGTAAAGGCCCTGGGGGTCCTGGTGAGCAGCAAGCTGAGCATGAGCCAGCCCTGGCAGCAAAAGCGCCAACAGCACCTGGGCTGTATGAATAGAAGCAGAGCCAGAAGATTGAGGGAAGCTGTTGTCCCCTTCTACTCAGCACTTGTTAGACCCCGTCTAGAGCATTGCATGCAGTTTTGGCCCCCCAGTACAAGACAGACATTCATAAATTGCAACGAGTTCAGCAGAGGGCCAGGAAGACAGAGGGTCTGGGGAGCCTGGGCTTGTTCAGCCTGGAGCCGTTAGCACCCTTCCAATACCTATGGGGAGGTTATCGAGAAGACAGTGAGGCATTTCACTGTGGTGCATGGTGGGAGAAGGAGAGGCAACAGGCATAAGTAGAAGCAAGGGAGGTTCAGACTGGAAATAAGGAGGAACTTTTTCACTGTGAGGATGACCAGTGGAACAGGTTGCCCAGAAAGGTTTTGTAGTCTCCATCCTCAGAGGCTGTCAAACCCTGACTGGATGAAACCTGAACAATCTGGTCTGACCTCGTAGCTGACCCTATGAGCAGGCGGTTGGAGTAGGTGACTTCCAGAGGTCCCTTTTAACCTGAATTATCCTATGATCTTGCCCAATTTGTTCTACAGATTGTTACAGAAATACAGGCCTGCTGTTCCTTATTGTCAGACTGCCAGCTGAGGGTCAGGAGCCTGCTGTGCTAGACCCTGCACAGTCACAGAAATTACTCTCCCTTCACAATCGATCCGCATGTGATTGGAGATCAATCAGTAGGAAACACTGGAATTAGAAGCTTGTGAGTTCAAGTCTCACCTCCCTGCTGGGCAGCTATAATGCAGCACTGCTTCTAAATCTCATTAGTCCTATTAAAAGCAGGAGAGCTGCTGACTTGCAGGGTCCAGAAGCATTTGCTGTCACTAGGACACTCTGGTGTGGGTGAGCTCCAGCGGCATATATGTCATGTTACACATCAGAGGCTCTTTTGGCTCCTTGCGATCTAGAGAGTTGTGAGGAAACTGGGATTTCATAGTATGAAGATGTGAGGGTGTCTGGGTTAATTTTAATTGGAAATGTCTAGACCCTCTCCTTTTAGTGAGCTGAGGCCTCCCCCAAGATAAGCAAAAGGCTTTTAAACTAAAAAAAAAAAAAGCAAAACTTTATTAGAATATAAGTGTGAATGTATTGTTACTATTTAAAGTAGGTTTTTTGGGTTTAACAGACATTAGAAAGCTTGTAAATGATTTTCCTCTTTCCCACAGTGTCCTTGCAGGCATGTTGTTGTTTCTGTGCTAATTTTCAGTCAGATTACTGGCTTTGACTGGTAGGAAACAGTTTTCTTTAATCCCTCAGAAACTGCTTTCTGTCTCCTCTAAGGCCTGACTGCATGCCTCCTCCTTGTTCCTTTTCTCTATCTCAGACTGTTTAAATGAGTGGCTGGGAGCTCACAGTCGTGTCCAACTTCTTGCCGTTCCTTTTACCTGCTGTGTCCTGTACTCTTGGGAGTGCTGTATCCCTTGACTTGGCTCAGTTGCTTTCAAGGGGAAGGAGAAATCTCCCTGCTCCTTCCAGAGGAGTCCAACTGACTCTTTTGCCCTTTGAAGAAAATATAGCATCTAACTGGGAACATGCAAATAAAATAGACACTGTCTCAGAAAGGAAGCTGCTATCCCATGCTGTTTTTTCTCTAGGAGAAAACTATTGAGAGAAAAGTATTTAGAAGCAGTATTGAGTAGTGATGGGAATGTTCGCTAATTACCTGGCAGCCACAGGCAGTGAGGGTGCAGACAAGGTGGCTGAATTAACCTGCTATCTGTCACATTTGACTCCATCTCTTCTGCTGTCTTTGATGACAGCTTTTCTTAATGAGCCATCTAATTTGCTAAACCAGCAGAAATTTTTTTTTTTCCTTTTCTTTTTTTCTGGATTAGTTTTCTGCCAGATTGAGTTGAATTAGCTCACTGGAGAGTTGACCAAGGCTGCAGGAGCAGGGGAAGATGGACAAGACATCTTAATTGTAGTCAGCTCCTGTCTCAGTCCGTCTTGTCTGATTGCATCTTAAATGGTTATAGTGAAAAGGTTCCTTGTACTTGTGATGTTAAGCAGAGGCCACTGCAGTCTTCCTGCGGCCTGCATTCCTTCATTGCCTTCATCTGCAACAAGGAGCATAGGATTGGAAAGATACTTGCCAGATCATCTTGTTGCTTCTCCCAGTGCAGGATATATTCTGCTCTCTTTCATCTTTGCTTAGACTGCAACCTCTTCAGGGCAGAAACCTTCCCTGCCCTTGTCAAGGCCCTGAGGGCACCAATACTTTGTTGCGGTGACCAGCCTTCACCCACACACTTTCTGCCCAGTGATTCAGGAGCTATATTTCAGCTCAGGCCTTGGCCTTGCCTGAGCTATATTGTAGGTATAGCCTTGTCTCTAGGGCTGTCTCTGGCCCTGTCTCTTGGATGGACCTTGGACCTACATTGCAGGTGTCTTATCTCCTGAATGGACCTACATCGTAGTCTTGTTTCCACTCCTTTCTCTGACCCTGTCTCCTGTTGGTCCTGACTGGACTCCCTGGATGGACCTGATGTATAACCCTTGCCTTGTCTGGGACTGTCAATGGACCCTGCTAGCGGCACCCTGCTCTGCCCAACCCATCCGGATCATGTGGGACTGTGCCCTCATTGGTGAGGGCACTGCCAGTGTTGTGGTCACCCTCAGCTCCTGGCTCGTTCCCCTGTGTGGAACAGCCCTGCTTTTAATGTTCCCTGGCTATGAAGTGTTTGGCATGTCTGGGTGTTTTTGCAGTGCTAGAAATACAAGGAGGAAAACTTGTCTCTTATTAACATAAACCGCCAGTGTACCAATCTATAAGATTGTGGCCAGCAGGTCGAGGGAGGTGATTCTGCCCCTCTACTCCACTCTGGTGAGACCCCACCTGGAGTACTGTATCCAGCTCTGGAGTCCTCAGTACAGGAAAGACATGGACCTGTTAGAGCGGATGCAGAGGAGGACCACAAAAATGATCAGGGGGATGGAACACCTCTCCTATGAAGAAAGGCTGAGAGTTGGGGTTGTTCAGCCTGGAGAAGAGAAGGCTCTGGGGAGACCTTATTGCGGCCTTTCGATGCTTAAAGGGGGCTTATAAGAAAGATGGGGACAGACTTTTTAGTAGGGCCTGTTGCGATAGGGCAAGGGGTAATGGTTTTAAACTAAAAGAGGGTAGATTCAGACTAGATATAAGAAAGAAATTTTTTACAACAAGGATGGTGAAACACTGGACCAGGTTGCCCAGAGAGGTGGTAGATGCCCCCTCCCTGGAAGTGTTCAAGGTCAGGCTGGACGGGGCTCTGAGCAACCTGATCTAGTTGAAGATGGCCCTGCTCATTGTAGGGAGGTTGGACTACATGACCTTTAAAGGTCCCTTCCAACCCAAACTATTCTATGATTTTTTACACAGTTTTTTGGGCTTTTGAGCTATCACAAGCAGCTGTTCTCCCCAAGGTGTTCAGTATCAATATTCTGCCTCCCTCAAAGTTGATGGGAGCGGAACTTCTGGCCTCTCTCTCATCTGCCTTTTAAAGCTTTGATAGCTGAATGATCTGAGATGTATAACCCAGTTTTTCCTTCAGAGAAAAACTGTGACAGCAAGGCATTTTTTTGCCTGCTTGTTGAGAGCGTAGTGCAAATTAATAAGGGTGTGAAGCTAGAAATGGCAAGAGAAAAGAGGAATTAAAGATCACAGAAGCTGGAGGCAGATTTCAAAAGGCTCTTGGAGTCTGTTGAAATCACTCCTACCTCTTAGGGTGCCTCACTAACAACAGTGCTTATGTCCTTCTTTCCATGATAAGAAGGAAAGAAAAGCTAATTAAGTGTGACAGAATCAGGTTCAAACAATCAAAAAAATCTTAAAACTGGGACTGTTAAAGAAGTGCGTTATCTCTGCTTTAAGAACAGACAATGTATGTAGTCAGTTGGGACAACGTATGTCGTCAGCTGGGGAAGCATTGGAGAATCAGTCCATTATAACCAGTGAGTTTCAAACCTCTTCTCACTAGTGAAGTAACCAGTGAGTCATCCAGTTTATGCCTGTTACTCTGGTCTGTCTGTGTATCTGGTCTGTATTTGCTGCCTCAGTTAAATAACAATGCAAGATAGGTGTTTTGAGGGTGGCTTAGTTTCAGAGACAAAGTTGTTCTTTATAGCTGTTGTTTTACGTTTAATTGCGTACTTTTGAAGGACATAATGGAGTGACAAGCCTGGAACAGGTTGGCTGTCTTTGTATTTAAGATGAAGGCAGCAAGTCTAATGATACATGGTTTTTTTGCTTTGTTTTCTTTTTTTTTTTTAGGTCTGATTGGCTCAATCTTTTCCATCCTACAGTTTTTTTCCTCTCCCCTCACTGGTGCTGTGTCGGACTGCTTGGGCAGAAGGCCTGTCATCTTGGTGACAGTGGTATGTGTGCCATGCTGATTTTAGTCATGCCATCTCAATACACAGTTGAAGGCACTATGGTCTTATGGTTAGCACAAAGGATTGGGAAATTGAACGTTCTAGGTCTGGTGGTTGTTGGCTGCTTTCTTGCCAAGTCACTTGGCCACACTTCCAAATGCGAGTGCTTAAGCTAAGGTTCCCAGATCCAGAATTGAACATAGAAGGCACCAAAATACCTATCTGTTTCTGGGATTTTCCAAAATCCCTTTCTCCTGTGTATGGGAGTATGACTTCAGATGCTCTGTTTACAAATGTTAGACTTAATCCCTGTATATTTTAGTTCCCCAAGTGACTAATGAGGGCTGATCACTTCATGACCTGTTTCACAGAGCCTGGGGATTGTTGGTTAGGAAGTGCTGTATAGCAGTGTAAGATGTATTTCTTATGAACATGCGCATTCTACAAAAAGTTTTCTCTGTTGCTGGTCAGAGTCTGGGTTTCTAATTACAGAGGCAGTGCAGAGCAAGTGCATACATCCATGGTGGAACTTGGCAGCAAATGATATACAAATCCCCATGTCCTGTAGGCTTGTGGAGAGTGAGTTAAATAAGCATGTGTGCTTATGATTGATTATGAAACTTAAGGTCTAGAACTGCGAATTCTTCTTATTTTGAACTCAGAATTCTCTTGAAGTTGGAAACAAGTGTACAAAAGTGGGATGTACAAAAGTGGTTTTGTGCCCAGGACTGATTTAGCTCCCTCTGAACTTTCTTTGCTCTTCTAATTTTATTAGTAATCTCACATTTATATGAAGTTTGTATGGATTTGTTTCTACTTCTTTTATATCACTGTCCAGGACATAGTTCAGTATCAGTATATTCAGACATTTCTGTTACATGGGTTTTGGAGCAGCTGTTGAAAACAAACAAACAAATTAATTTTTTAGCTGGGAAATATGCAGAAATGATATCAATTTTGCTCTGCTTTATAAAGAACCCTTTCTTGCTTCTGCAGATGGGTTTGATAACATCATACGCACTGTGGGCTGCCTCTAGGACTTTCGGCATTTTTCTTCTCTCCAGGATCGTAGGTGGAATAAGCAAAGGCAATGTCAGCCTCTCCACAGCTATAATTGCTGACTTGCACTCTCCAAAAGCACGGAGCAAGGGCATGGTGAGTTACACATGTGGGGTATATGTTTGGGTTGGCTGGGTAACTTTGAATTGATTTTCAGGTGCTCAGAATGTCTTCCTCAGGTGTGTATTCATTGGTCAAGTGAAAACATGACTTTATATACTACCTTGCTTCTGAAAAGGTGCCAGATCATTTTGCTGGTGAGCTCTTCAACTTTACTTGTCTATGACTTTTACCTACAAGTGAAACACAGATGCCCTAGAGGTGGAAAAACTGCCTGTGTAAGTGTTATAACTGTTACTCCTGCTGATAAGTGTAATCTGGATTATAATAGTTTAGAAATCAAAAGGTCTTATGGCCCAATTTTGGTAGCTGGAACCCAGTTACAGGACAACCCATTTTTCTCACCTTCCCGAACTGTGGAAGCGCAGCAGCACTTCACAGCACAGCATGCCTCCTGACTTCTTGGATGCTGCACTGGCTTCAGGATTTGAGCTCAGCGGGTAAAGGATGTGGCATTTGGCTGACTGAGCAGCAAGTAGGATGAACAGCTGTCCTGTCCTCTTCCAGAAGGCAGTGGCCCAGGTGGAAACACCCTGCAGGCTCAACTTTGCCTGTGAATTACCAGTTAGATCTTTTATCTTCTAAAAACCTTGGGAGCCCAAACTTCTCTTAACAGATTGTTATAAGCCACTATGCGGGGCAACCCCTTCTTGGGAGGGGAAAGCTTTAGATTTCACAGTGATAGCTAATGAATTTTCCAAGCAATTTATTATAGTTCTGGTGAGCCAAAATATATTTTTATTTATGGAGAGGGACAGCCATACAGCACTAGTAAATAAAATGGGTCAGGGCCTATTTTTAGGGCCTGAGAACAAGTCACTTAGTACAGCATGGCTCACATCCATATGGCTATACTCTTCTCTTTTCCAAAGCAGAGTAGGCATGTTCATTCTGCTTTCTGGGAAGAGAATAGCGTCTGACTGATACTATTCCCAAACTGTGATGGACCATTGCCTGGGAGAGTGCTAGCTGGGCAGGCTGAAACAACACTGGAGACTGTGAGGTGACACCTGAGTGTGCCCTGGCCTTGTTTAGTTTAGTACTATAGATATGACTCAGGAAAGCAGGAGGATTGTGTCCTGGGATGACACATGTTTGGGTCCTGCATATGTGAGTATACATCTTTGAATGTCTCTTAAAGAAAATGAGCCCGATCTTGCACTGTTGTATTCTTAAGCAATCTCACTGAGCTGACGACTCAAATCAGTGCTCTTTTAAGCTCCCATCCAGTGTGTACAGATTCTACCTCTTCTCCTATGTGCTGGTTTCACAGTAATAAATCCTCTTCAGTACCTGCACTAAATTCAGGTAGTTCTGGGAAGCCTCTCAGCCTGTTTGCTCTATGAGACATAAATTCCTAAGTACAGAAACTGCCAAAGCGTTTTAGAAGCTATAGACATCACTATGAATTCCTACGATGGTGCTGTCCTCCCTTCTCCAGCTTTACACCACAAAAATTTATCCTATGGCTGAAGGATCTGCTGGCTGAGCAGTCCCTGAGGTGGGACTTGCCCTTCCCAGCTTCCTTTCACTCATAACCACATCGCAGTTTGTTCCTGGCACTTTCCTGACTAGCGAGAAAATAAAATCAGGAATTTGGAAATAACAGTTTTTTCACGCTTAACGTTCGTTGCCGTGCTCTCCCTACATCCTCAGGGTAGTTATGTTCTGTATCTGGTTGCATTTCTTTAAGGTAAATGCCAGGAAATTAAAATTGTTTTAGAACTGAGGTACCTGAACAAACTGGTGTCTAAAACTTCATGTCTGTGTTCATTGTATCACTGCAGGCAATGATTGGCGTTGCTTTCTCCCTTGGTTTTACCCTGGGTCCCATGATCGGAGCTTACCTAGCCATGGAGACAGAGAAAGGAGAAATCTTCTATCTCCGTTCGGCATTGTTAGCACTCATGTTTGCTGTGGCTGATTTAATTTTCATCTTCTTCCTACTTCCAGAGACACTTCCCAAAGAAAAACGGGTAAATGGACTATCAATCTGAAGATCTGTGTTTCTTGCAAAAACAGGATTTGAGAACTGTTGAAATACTGGAAACAATGAAGAAGGGACTGAGCCAGTATCTCAGGAATTTAGCTCGTTCCTGGGACTAGGGTTTAATGTTGTTATTCAGGCTGGTGTCAAAGTGGTTGCATGATGGTCCCATCTCCTAGCCCAGTGTAATATGAGAAATTATTCATAGTTAACATGTCTGCTTAATTGCTGGTTTTGGTGTGTTAGGTTTAGATTTCTCAAAAACTGATGGGAGACTAGGAGGAAGAGGGTGAATTTTCAACTATGATTACAATGACTCCCTGGGGATGAATTTCAGCTAATCGTAAAAGTAAATGCATCAGAGACTGGATTTTCTTTCATTTAGCCAGTATATGTTAGAAATTTTCTTAACTATTGTCTTGTCTTTGCTTGATTATTTTGAACACTCAGGTAGCAAATGACTCTTATCTCTGAGCTGTGCTGTCTTCCACAGGTACAAAATATCTACATGTGCTAAAATTCAGTGACTGCTTGGATTTGTGGAGCCAAACATTTATTAACATTATGATTTAATATTGTGTGATCAGACACTGTCCAAGATATATCTGATTAAAAGTCTCTTGGAACAGTCTCCTTTGGTAGTGTAGGAGAGACTGAATTCAGCCCTAGGTATCTGGGTGAAACACTCGATTTGAGGTCTTCAGCTGGATTGGATCTTTCCTATTGTCCCTTGTTTCTAAGCAGCACTCAGCCGTTGAAACGTGCTTGGTTTCTGGATAGCCAAACCCATTTGACGCTGAGAATTGTTCAGGAAACTTTTGTCTGCAATGGTCCTGCCAGGGCAAAACTTTAGATCTTCCCTCAGTGTTTCCCAGCAGGTTGTGTCCCATGTGAAATTGGTTGCTCACGTTATCTTCCCAAGCACTACAGCTATTTTATTTTTTTTAACAGCTCTTCCATGTGTCATCTGTTCCCCTTTCCTATTTGGCTGTTTCTAAACATTCCAGATAAAATCCTGTTCTTGGTTAGAGCTGCACACTCTGGGGTGGCGGCAACATGTTGATGTAGGGAAGTGCTGTAGATCAAAACTGTATTCTAAACAATAACACCTTTGCTGTAGAGGGATAAATGGCTTCAGGGCCTTTTAGGACTGTATGATGACCAAATATCTCCCCCCTTCTTTTATTATCCTCTTGAGAGTTCTTCTGATAAGCTAGTCTGTGTTAGCCAACATGACTGAATTTTGATAAGAAAATGAATACTCTGTCTCTGCTTTTTGGGGCTCGTGTTTCTGTGCAGCAGTGGGTATTGCGTGAGGTGGATTAATAGGTGCCCCTCAGGGTCAGGTCCCAGTCATGCAAAATACACAGGGTGTTTGATTGCTGATGAGATAGTCTGGCATCGGAGCTTCTTGTGATTGGTATCAGTGTTAGCGCTTTTGTGCTGTCTCCTTTCAGCCTGCATCTGGGCCGTGGCCCCATGTGATTTATGTGTTCCAGGGTATTTGTAATTTCACTTATTAGGCTGCTTTGCTCTTTTCTTGGGTAATTCCTCCCGCTTTCTGAGTGGGAGGAGAGCAGTTTTCTTGGCCCCTGGATGACAGAGGAAGGACAGGTATGTTGGCTGCCTTTCTGGAACTTGGCTGGGCTGAGCTGGAGCAGGTGCTCCCAAAGTATAGGAATGGATGCGTTGGAAAGACAAAGCTGTAAAAAGAGGGGAAATGATAATGATAACTGGTAGGAGGATGTGCCAGTGGGATCAGACATCTGTTTCCTTGAAATATGCTGTGTTCTCATGATATTCTTGTTTCTCTATCAGTCCTCTTTTCAACGGAGAGATGAAGTATTTCACATGCATTCATGTTGGAATTAACTTGTAGAAAGAGGAGGGTGGAGGGGAACAGGGGGAACAAGGATGAGTTTTCATCCAAAGAGAACAGAATTTTTGCTATCCTTCTTCTCCTTTTTTTCAACTGTTCCACAAGTTTGTCAGGTGAAGAGTGACCAGAGAACTGTACCTTTCACCTGTCAGAGACACTGGTCTTGTGTGAGGTGGCCAAAACAGCTCCTGCTATGACCTGCTTGGGAGAAGGGCAGAATAGAAAGTCTCTAGTGGAATCTGTCCCCTTTAAGATCTTTTGTCTTAATTTTTAACTAAGCTAGTCATGGGCAAGGCTGCCTTGCTGGAGGGAGAGTCTTAGAACTCTTTTTTTTCTGGTGTCCAGCTAATCATGTGAGGACTCTGTGCAGGGCTATACAGCATCACTAGCAGACTGATGGAAAAACAAGGCTTTTGCTCTATGCATACTAAACAGTGTCTGATTTGAAGGGTAAGGCTGGAGCTTGGAAGGCCCAGGCTGCATTCCTGATTTGGACTGACTCTGTGCCTTCAAGATGTTACTTAGTCTCTCTGCATTAGAGGAAAATGGAGTAAACAAAGACAACGTGAGAAATGTGTACCATTCAAGGTGACTTTTGGGGTGATCATGAAGTAAAATTGAGCAATTTTGGAGTAATAAATCACAAGCATAGAAATTAAATACAAGTTAGGTGTTGCAGATTTTGAACCTGCGAAGAATCTAAATTCTATGCAGCTGGTGACATTGACTGAAACTGGCAGCATATACTTTGTTATTTGGGGGTGGTGAAACACTTTTGTCAGTTTTAGGACAATGTTTTCATTATCGATCAGTGGATGAAGTCACTTCTAGGGCAGAGATAGGAGAAATTAAAAGAAATTTACATACACACACACATATTAAAAAAAATCTAATACATATATATATTTTTCATAAAACACTTAAGATTTTAAACATATACATATATAATGTATATCCTCCAGACCAAACTAAAATCAGCCTTGTAGTACAAAGCAGCTTGGCACCCTGTCTGACATGGATAATAATTCGAAACAGATACAAACTGCAGTAGTTTTTTTTTTTTATTATTACTGGCAAACACGCTCGAAGAGAGTTGCTTGTTATCAGATTGTCTATGCTGTAGTACAAACACCATCATGCCAACAAATGCAGGAACTGAGGATTGCTACAAGCCAGCTTCAGGAAATCCTCTTACAGACCTTTTAAAAGCATGAGGAAACTTCTTCTTGGGAGTGTCTGTTTACTCTCTGCAATACATGCAGTGGAAGGGGAATTAAATATCCCAGTTTGTCCTATGTGGATCAGCAGCTTTATGGCTTTATACAAAACCAGCCTGGTATATTGAACTGATTGCTGTTGTGAGTCTAATGGGCTCCAGAGCTCTGCTGTTGGATACTCAGAAGCTCTGACTATCAAAACAAGACAGGGGTCATGTTAATACCATATTGAAGGTTGAGTTATTTACAGCTTTATTAAATCCAGTCCATATAAATCCTCAGGTCATGCACCGAGATTAAGTTCCACTGATAATTTGACCTTTAATCTCTGCCCTCGAAGGGGTAATAGCTCCCTCCCTCCCTGTCTGGGAAGAGAAGGAAGCTCATCAGATAAAGTCTGTGCAGTGCTTTGAAGATGTGAAATACTAAGTGTGATTATTCAGGATTCTTGAGTCTGTCTTATCTCTTCCTGTGACTGTCATGTAAAGTGACAGTCTAAATTCTCCTACTTTAAAAGGAATTGTTTCCTTAAGAATTTAGACATTATTTCTTCTTTAGTATTTTCTTTAATTTTCTATACCTTAGAATAAAAAATAAACAAATTAAAAAGTTAAATTCCCTATAGATGAAAGAATAAGCATCTCCTAAGCTCCTGTGGATAAGGAGCAGGGAGAGTGCCACTAAATGCTGAATTAGGTTGAGATGTACAGAGTACAAGGACCAGAAGTGCTACAAAGTAAATTTTCCTCTTCAAAAGGCCACACAGTGTGGCTGGGCAGAATGTCTCTAGAAATCTCTCTAAAATCTCTGCAAGGAATCTCTGTAAAAAATTATATTTTCCTTTTCTACCCCACTGGCTGGCTAAAAGAACAACCAGTACCAAAAAAGACCAAAAAAAGTTGTTTGATGGGCTGTACATACTGTTCTCAGACCTGTAGCACACAGGCAAATCCCCAGCTTCCCATGAGCTTGCAGGCAGATGTGCCATTATTTTCCCAGTAAATGTTCATTGGACATAAGGGATGATACAAAAAGTGAACCAAATAAAGCCACCTTCAAGGCTGTGGAGAATGATCCTCTTCTGCTTTTTAAGAACCCAGGGAAGAATCTGTTTTCTGTCTTCAGTGAAAGCTGCTATCAGTGCTCTACCTTCTAGTTATAGTGCTGGAGCCAGTTCTGTGATCAGAAAGTCTGGGATGTTATTGGGGATCACTCAAACACCAATGCCAGTTGCCTTGTTTCATCTCAGATAATTTGTGTGGATGTAGAAGCACATTTGGCTGTTACTGTCAATTCCTTGTAGTAGTTATTACATCAGGTTTTTAAATAAACCTCTCTCTTTCTCTGATCAGGTCTCTTCTGTGACGTCTGGATTTCAGGCAGCAGTTGACTTGCTCAGTCCTTTGGCTTTATTTCAGTTCTCTGCAGTGACCCGAGGAAAGGAATCCCCTTCAGAGGAGAGTAGGTGTTAGCTGGCTTTTTATATTAATATCGTATGTCTTTTTGTATGTGGCGGTGGTTTCTAAGTGAAAACTTTACTCAAACCATTTCAGAAGCAACACTCTGTTCACTCATTTAAAACCCACCTTACTAACTTATGAACAGGGAATTGCAAGTTCCCTTGGATGCTGGTCCTGTTATTCCCAAAAGAAGGTTTTAGAGATTAGTGTTTTGAAGATTTCTGACCTGCTACTTGCTTTTTCTTCAGGCACTGGCTGCAGCATGGGGTAGGCTGCAGTAAGTGAAGTGATTTAAAAAGATAGATCAAGGCACGAGTAAGGGAGATGTGAGTTTGCTTATCCAAGCTGCAGACAAGGAAACTTCAGACTGGAATTTTACTTCTCAATTCAGGACTTGGAGATCTAGGATTTGAGCTGGCCATTTCTCTATATGGAATTATTTAAGCCGTAGAAAATAAATCAGTGTTTGCCAGGTACACCAACTTATCATTCAGTCCTCCTTGCTGCTGCATCAGGAATAGAGGAATATTTGCCACTTTGGAGAAAACCTATTAAACCCTGCACTGGCAGAAAAACAAGTAAGGTAATCTGTCACAGACCATTTGTAGCTTAGAGAAAGGGATGCTGTGCTTTAGCCAATATCATCCTGAGAGCGGCACCAAGGTATTAGGTGGAATGCAGGTATTGATTAAAAATAAAGAAATAAATCCCAGTATAGGTGGGGGTGTCAGTGTGAGGCAGAGGGGCTGGATTGGGTGAGTGAGACCAGGGTGACCCAGAGAGAGATTAGTCTTTTTGGCTCTCCTCCCCTCATAAGAAGGGAGGTAGCGGGCAGAAGTCATTTTGTGGCATGTCTTGTATGGATATTTAAAATGAACATCTGAGGTGAGAACTTTTCCCTGTATAGTTGATAAATGTTGCTCTACTATTGTTGTTAAATTCTCAAGCTATGCTTGAAAAACACCACCTTATTTCTCTCTCTCTTTTTTTTTTCCCTTGGTGTGTGTTTGTTTGTTGTTTGTTTAGATCTTCAGAATCTCAAAATCTTGGGCCTGGCTTATTTCCTGTACCTCTTCCTGTTTTCCGGCTTGGAGTATACACTGAGTTTTCTCACTCACCAGAGATTCCAGTTCAGCAGGTATAGCACACTTAGAAGATAAATGTTGTATATTTTGTCTAGGATATTTTCCAAAATCTTGATTTAAGTTCTCTTCATTTATTTTCAAGAGAGGCTTTAGGAGGTTAGTAAAAACACTCAGAAAGCAACCACTGGATTCAGTGATACTTGGGCTTTCTGGGAAGAATTTAAGAAAATACAGGCACACTGTTTATCATGAAAGGAAATACTCAATTCCTTTCTTTCTTTCTTTCTACAACTTCTAATAACTAGAGAAAATCAATACACAAGACTAAATTAAAGCTTCTGAAATATGTATAGCTGGGCTAGTTGTATGGATGATAATAAAGCCTTTTGTCTTCTAGCCCAGAAGAGTTCTTCAGTATCAGGACAAATCTTGAAGCTCAAAAAAGGCAAAGGATGGAGGGATAGCTATGTGATTATATTTGGTCATCAGAGTTCTGCATTGCATACGGTGTACAGTCATTACATCATAAAGTTTGATTTCCTTTAGTCAAACACTAGAGAAGAAAGAGAACGGAATCCACTAACAGCAGCTCAGCTTGAAATACTTTTCCTGCCAGCTTATAGGAAGATTTCCCACCAGGAACATGATCTTGCAGCTTGATTCCTTATGTGTGTCCTTCCCTTTGAGTAATTCTCAGGGGTTTATCTCATCTTTCCCTGTCTGTCTTTGATTACAGTTTGTGGCTTAACTAATGTGTGTGCATCAAGGAAAGGTTTTCTAGTGTATGAAGCTTGCTTGTGCACAGTCCTTTCAGGATAGCCATGTAGTGAGATATACAACTTCACGCTGACAGTACAGGCTGTGTGACAAACAAGCTTGTTATGGAGGTGAGAACTTTTAGTTGAGAATATCCACATAGTTTAGTAGAGAAGAGAGGTGAAAGGGAAATTTGAAGAGATATTTAAGGGTGGAGGGAGTGATGTTGCAAGCTTCCCGGTGCAATGCATGATCACCACCATGGCAATGCCCATGTCGTGCCTTGGTGACCTTAATCAAACTCTGCAAGAGTGGTGGCAGTGGTTGTGAGAAAGCAAAACACTTGTTCCTTGGAAACCAACAACTCCTGTTCATGTGGCACAGACTTCCGTAACACAGGGTAATTAATGTGTTGAMTCTTTGTGGGCCACCCCAGAAACAACTAAACTACATCATAGCAGTCTAGAGATGATTGCAGCATTTGCCAGCAGCCGTCTCATCTCTACGTAAGACCACAGAGGTTTATCTTCTTGCTGTCTGCCTGCCATGGAAACTAATGTCAGCATATTAAGAACTTTGCACTGCTCATGCGAGCACCAAAAAGCGTTTTCTCTCTCTGGTTCAGGAAAGGGTCTACACTGAACCTGTGAATCCCAGGGTGGAATGCTCTGTGCGTGACTCCATAATCTGTGTTTTTGCCTCCCTTCTAGCATGCAGCAGGGCAAGATGTTTTTCTTTATTGGAATAACAATGGCTGTGATCCAGGGAGGCTATGCTCGCCGAATCAAGCCAGGAAATGAAATCAGAGCTGTAAAAAGGGTAAAAAAAAAAAAATTTTTTTCTTTTCCCCCACAAATCTGATATGTTAATTTTCAATCTAGAGTGCAACAAAAGGTAGTTGGAGGCTTTAACTGTACTTGTCAAATCAAAAGAAATTTCTGTCTCATTAATCCAGCTAAATGACTTCTCAAGACCCTGGTTTTTGGGCGCTTACCAGTCTACCTAAATTTTGGAATATTAGAGCCATTTCTTACCATATCAGCTACGATATTATTGAAACTTTGAGTTCTTCATGTATAACTGCAGTAGGGAATGAGAACAGAATGTCTGTCTGTGCAAGCTAGGTAAAATGCTGTGAAGATTATGCTTTGTTTCAGTGATTTCTCTTGCAGTGCAGACATTGAAACTACTAAAGCTGCTTCAGAGCTGATCTCTGACTCTCCTTCTGGCAAATAATTTTCAGGGACAGTATCAGTCTGGCCATCTCCGTGCTTGACAGGCTTTCCCTAGAGTATATTTCACTGGTGGGCAGGGGGAAATAGATTCTTCCTCCAGTCTTCAATTTGTGATCATCAGTATTACATGTAACAATAGCATGGACCAAGCTCAGACAGAAGTTTCACTGACAAAAGTGCGCATTTCTTTGTTTTGCTTGCCTCTTTCTTCATAGAGATGATGATGCTGCTGTACTGGGATGACAGGGAATGGTTCCCTGCAGCTTATACAGCTATGGGAAAAGTAGATACATTCTGTCATTTACATTTGTGTGTGGAACTAAATAAAGTAGGTTTCGAGTGTTTCTGAACTTTTGTTGGCTGCTTGGTAATAGGTATGCTTGGATTGTTAAAGCCTCCATCAATTTATTATACATTATTTTGAGGCCAGTGTGATTTCAACGGTGGCAGGGTAAAAAAAGATTACAAAACTGCACTGCATTCCAGTGAATTGACTCAACTTTTCTTAAAGTTATTTCTGCTGGTGAAACCATCTCCACCCTGCTCCCTGGCAGGCAAATGTCAATGGCACGTTTGTTGTGTCACATAGGAAGCATTTCCCTGTGAAAGAAAACTCACACTGCTGTGTTAGCGCTACTTTATCCTCTGCATCAACTTCCTCCATGTGCTCTGCCAGCCTGCTGTGTTTGCTGTCGCTGCACTGCAGTTTATGCAAACTGTGGTTTGCCCCACTAATTTTTATACTCCTTCCTCTTCCTTGCGCTGCGAAGTGTAGTTACCTCGAAATACTCACTTAGTTTAGTTGGTCTGGGCTGATCGCTTCCAGTAAACACCCGTGTGCACTATGCAGAAACCTGCTGGCCCCAGGGCGCTCTTTCTGTGGATGTATGTGGCTTGAGTGGCTTTTGTGGGAGTTCCCCCTTTTGCTGAAGTTATTCTGGCAATTTGTTTGTGAATCTGGATCATGTGGCAAATGTGGCCTCTCTTAGCTCAGTGAGTACAGTAGGTCATTTATAACTGAATCTTCAAAATGAGGCATTTGATGGGTGTGAATACCCTCTTTTGTGAAAAGGGAGAGGTCACAGGGGAACTGAAGTCCAGGCTCTTGGAGGAGATGAAGAATGTCTTTTATTTTCGGGTTTGAATTTCAAATGCCATTCCCCCCAAATTTTTTCTTCTTGGCTCCAGAAGTATGGACTCTGAAAGCTCAAGAGGGTTTGATGTAGCCCTTAAAATAAGTCAATACTGCTGAGAACAAGCAGAGGAGCTGTAGTCCTGTTGCACACAAGCTTTTTCATCTCTTGTGCCAGCTCAGGAGATAAAGAGTTAAAGCTAGATTTCTGTCCAGTTCAACACAGAACAAGAGGAAAAACCACCAAAACCAAGTAGATCATGTGAGAGAGAGAGCTGCAAAAACCAGTTTTCCTCAGTTGTGGGAAATGGGTGGTGGGATAACTACAGCCTGTGTTACAGGTGACTCCAGCCCGCATGTGGTCTGCAATCCTGTGATAGTGAGAGAGAACAGAAAAGTAAATTGCGCTGATGTGTGATCATCCAGGAGAATTTGAAATGTCTGCTTGGGAAGAAAGGGCTTTCTGCTTCTAACTTAAATGTAGTCCCATCAGTGGAAGAGAACTGGCAGGACACCTAGAGTTAGGCTTTAACAAGCAGTGCTTAAATGTAACCGTGTGACTCATTCATTTTGCAGGCTATTATGTTGCTGATTCCAGCTTTCTTGTTAATTGGATGGGCTGCAAATGTGACCATGCTGAGTGTTGGACTGTTGCTGTACTCTTTCGGTGAGCTATTCAAAATGCACTGAAAGCTAAGCACAGATAATTTTTCTTCATATATTTATTCACCCCGTTAAAAAAGATGCACTTCTAATTTCAAATTATGAGTAACAGAAAGTTGACGTTTCTGTTTATAAAATATGGAAGAAATAGTGTCTGTTTTTTTTCTGATGCTGTTTGTATCACAGGAAGTTGCCATGGTGATATTTGGAAGCATCCCCAGTGCTCCTGTTGTCCTGCCTCACTGGGGAGCTCTTGAGGGTGGTTTTTTCCCCCCTCTCATCAGACCTAGAAGTAAAATATTCACTAAATAGCTCAGCTCAGGAAAAGAAGGGAGACAGCATGTCTTTGCATTTCTGTGGTGGCTGCATTATTTCTTAGGCAACAGCCTGAAGAGACCTGCACGCTCTGAAGCTGGAGGCTGGAGCGTGTGTTCAGGCTGAGTGAGAGTGAGGGTAAATCGGCGTTGCCCTGAACGTTGTGGCATGGGGCTATGCTGGCTGGACACCCCGCTGCTCTCCTGCATTGCAAGCTGCCAGCTCAGGGAGGGAGCAATACTCCACCTATTGTTTTTCATAAGTGCAGATGGTTTTCAAAGATGTGTAAGTGTTTACATAAATAATATTCTGCCAATTTAAGCTGTTATTCAGGGAAACAACTATGAATGAAGTTGGATTCATCTACTGAAGTGCCTATCTGAAAAGAGGCTTCAGATATTCCCAATGCTGCTAACTATTGTTAAGAAGCTTCAAATATGACTAATTACAAAAGTAGGAGACTTCTCTTTCGCATGATACAGCTTGATTTAAGACTAAACTGTAAACCACAAAATGCATCTATTTAGTAGCTTGCTTGTCTAGGGACAGCTGTGTGTTTGACAAGTTTCAAAATCTCCATCTTATCTACAGATTAACTTGCTTTTGAAAGCCCACTCAGTGAGGAGGGGTGAGAGGAGGTATTCATTTTGTCTGACTGTGCTTCCAAGTTAGGAGCCTCATCTTCCTAGGCTCCATAGCTGGGCAGAAGACCCTATCTCTTCCCCAGTTAAGCCAGCTATAAGTGCTTCTGGACAGGCCTCTTTTCCCCCTCTCTTCCTCCCTCCGCCCCAGGAGTTAGGGCGCCTGCAGTTAAGGCAACGTCTATCGTTCCTGCTCTCCAGTTGTCCTTTCCTTCCCAGAAAAGATTCTGCTTTGTATGCTTAAAGCACTTCCTTCTTGGCAGAAAAGGCCCCTATTTCAGTAAGAGGGCACTGATTGCTGAACAGCTCTTGGCTTTTGTGTCCAAAATTTTTGTAACCTCTTCTTCCTGGACTTGACTGTCTTATTTCCAAAGACAGAACGTAGCTGCCTCTTTCATCCGTGAGTATGGTAAAGCTGTATGCATGGGGACAGTGTGATTCTGTGTACAGCCACCTCATTGTCCATTTGAAATATGGGCGATTCCCTTTCCCTGCTCCACCGGACAAGACCACAGAGATTTGGAAAGCTACCAGTTAGCTGATCTGACCTATCCGCCCCTTTCCCGTGGGCTCACAGAATGAGAGACACTAATGTGAAACATCTGCTCAGAGCACTCATGGCTCTGGGCTCTTTGTGCAGGTTGGCTTTGAGGGGGTGTTTTCATTACTGAACTGGATTAAACCTGATGATTCATTGTTGGTACAGTGCCCCAGAGCTCAGCATGTTTCTCTGCAGTAATAATGAGTTTGGGCCACATGTTTTTCACTATTGCTTTTGTAACTGTTTTGAGCTCTCTGCTGTTCATTGACAGTCTCTTTTGTGGATTTTTCCAGCTGCGGCCATTGTTATCCCGTGTTTGTCAGCAGTGGTGTCAGGCTACGGTGAGTGTCTTTCCTGCTTTGAGTGGCAGCCCTTGGCCACATAATTGACCTTTGTATAGACTTGGCTCAAATACAGAATTGACCTTAAGGTTAGTGATGCATCAACAGGAACGCTCGTGGGGTAGGTCCACCTCGGATCTGAATGTTGGACCGGTGACTCTGGCTGCTGCTTGGCTTTATAAAAGGCCTCTTCCCCCCCCCCAGATGCATTAACAAGGAAAGCAGAAATGCAAAGTGTTACAGCGAACTGCTGCTCAACGTTGTACATACGTAACCCTGAAGTGATAACCACCCCTGCGGGAGTGAGGCTAAAGTCTGGAAAAGAGCCCTTCCTGGTCACTTGTATGCTGCCCCTTTTCGGCATAGCCAGCCATCCATGACTGTGGTTACCCTCCGATTGCCCCGTGCTTCGCTGTGGGGAGGCAAACCAGCTGTGTTAAGCTGGGGGTGCTACAGCCTTCAACCCCTTCCCTTCCATGAGTGTCCTTCACAGAAGGGAAGAAGCGAAGTGGCGCTGCTGGGGATAGGAAGACAATATCCTGACCCTGGGAAATTCAGAAACATCCTGCAAGGGAGCGTAGGAGAACCCCAAACTGACTTGTACCTCTTTCTGAAAACTGTCAGCACTCCATAAGGGATAGTTTCAGAGCTAACAAACAGCAGTGATCTCTTCAGAGTGACCATCAGTATCACACTTTGGTTTTGTGCTGTGTAATGCAGCGTGTCCCAATGCCATGGGGAAACTTGAAGTAACATTAGTTCTGGTTATGATTAAGAAGATGAAGAGTGAGCAAAGAATTACTATCGTGGGCAAAGACCACAAACAGCACTGAGCTGGGAATGGCCTGGGTTCTCCGAAAGAGACACCAGCCATCGCTGCCAGCAGTAAAATTATTTCTTCCTGATTCCTTAGCAAAGACCTTCTAAGGAACTGTCTAAAACCTTCTGGGTTTGTGGCACTGGTTGCTATGTAACCTTGTAAAGCAGATAGAGCTACGTTGCCATCTGTGGATGACACCGTTCTTTCTTCAGCTTTGGTTCAGTGGGTTGCCAGCACTACACTGCTTGCTGAGGCAAAAAAGTGAGGCTTTGCTCATTAATATCACTTTTATGTTGCACTTATTTAACTTGCATCCATGCTTCTGTATTTATTATACACATGTGCCTCCTCTGCAAATCTTGCGTATGATGTAAAGCTTTTTTTTTTGTTGGGTTTTTTGGGGGAGAGAGTGCACTACAAGTTGTCCATGGATGAGCACTCTGGACCAGCCCTGGTGTTTTTTCAATGAGGAAGTCATGTTTACCTCGGTGGAGGGGAAATAAATGCAGCTTGGGCAGTGAGCGTGAAAATGAAAGGCGAGGGAGATGCATGTGGGAAATACCTGTGGAAAAACAAGGCTCCAAGAGCTACAGCAGTGCCTGCCCTGCACGTTTTCCCCGCCCCAAGCAAAACCTCCACCCTGAGTAGGGGCTCTCTGCTTGCACAGGCTCTGCCAGCCAGAAAGGACGAGTCATGGGGATCCTGAGGAGCCTGGGCGCCCTTGCCAGAGCCCTGGGACCGATCCTGTCAGCGACAGGTGAGTGCAGCCTCGTGCTCCTGCCTGCCTTTGCCAACATACTCTGGGCTCCCGCAGCCCGGGTGGGTCTGAAGGGGAAGGGGAAGTGCAGCACGTTTCAGAGCCAGAGTTGTCTTTGCAGAAGTTAGGTACCCCTGAGAGCTGCACTAGGGGCAGGACGCAGCCCTTGTTAGCACTAGCAAAAGCCTCGTGGATGAGTTAAAGTTCATACAAGCAGAGATAAACTAGACAGCAGGTGTTGCCTGACTCTTTAAAAACTCCAGCAACAGCATCAAACTAACCAAGCCCTGTACGCAGAGGGAGCCAGAGGCCTTCCTGACCAGGAACCCTTGCCTTCGCTGGGCTTATTTTTAGCTATTTTAGCAAGTAACCCGGCCTGCTGAGGGGCCACCCTGCCACGGGGTAAGCAGGAGCCAGTGAAAGCGAGGCCTGTGCTGTGGTAACTGGTTCCCCACATCTCATGAAGCTGCATCCCATGATGATACAAATTAAGTAGGGACAGTCCATCATGTGCAATAAAGAACTTTTCAGCAGTAAAAGCATCTGTAACCTATAAACTAGATTAAAGAGTCCACACTCTACTAATGCCCCGGAGCTCAGGGAGGTGAGTGTGCAGTGCCTAGCAGCCCTGGCCAAGGCCAAGCCTAGGCTGTGCCTAAGGAGCACAGGTAACCCCATATGGGGTTCAGTTACCCCAAGCCGTTATAGGGTAAAGGGACAGAATAAGGGGAAGCAGCCACAGCAAGTCAGAGCCTGAACTCAGACCTAATGTTAAGTTTGAGCAAAGCCAGAACCATCCACATGCCAAGCAACAGGCTTGCTCTGCCCCACCAAACCACTGCCCTGTACCGCAGCTAGCGCTCCTATGCACAGCGGCTTTCTGAAAGAAGAGCCAGACTTTGGGCTTTAAGCAAAACCGCTCCCGACTGCAGCACAAGCCCTGCCCTGGCCCTCCCACCTCGGCATTGGGTTCCCGAGTGTTTCACGGAAGGAGACCTTCAGGAGCAGCAGCCGTGGAGGAGGAGCTGGGGAAAAGAGTTCAATAGTTGCCTTGTAAAGCTGAATGCATGAATAGGAACCTCCCCGTTGCCATACTGGCAAGAATGGAAATACCCTATTTAAAACAACCACTGTTAACATGCTGTTTCCTTGGAAGAGAACCAGCATTGCTATTGGCCACCTCCTCTTTATAACTTGTGTGCCAGCAAGGAGGTGCAGTGAAAGATTCAGTAGTTCTGTGTTCTCCTGTTGTATCTGTAAGTTGTGGAGAGCAGCAGCTTGGAAGGCCAGTTTACGCAGATGCAAGGACAAGCATACTAACGAGCTACATCTTGTCTCCTTTGCAGTTTACTGGCTGGCAGGGGCAGAGGTTTGCTTCACTGTCTGTGGAGCTTTCTTCCTCATCCCCTTCGTTTTACTTGGTTCTGTAACACAGCAGACAAAGGAGGAGTAGGAAGTAACCACAGAACTATCACCAGCCTCCAAGGACCTCCACAAGATCTGACTCTTGGCACCCAACTGCTGATCACACAGGAAGAGGAGGATTTTTCATCTTCTGGAAGGGGATATGCAATGACTGTTTGCAGCAACAACAGACTTCAAGTTTCTTACCGCCCTCCATAAGCAGTTATGTTTAAGACAGCCTCCCAGCCAGCTTGGCTAGTTTTGCAAATAGAAAAAAAAAAAAAAAAAAACACCCACAGAAGAACTGAGTAAAGCACTAAGAGCATCAGACAAGCAAGAGACAGGCATGACAGCAACACAGCCCAGTGCACTCCCCACTCCCCATCGAGTGCTGTTGAACACGGCGCTGTCATGTAGATAGAGTTCAGCTCTGCTCCTCTCCCTTCCTCATCAGCACAAGCCAGAGCAAAGCCACTGCCCAAAGCCTGTGCCGAGAGGACCGCCTTGCCTGGTTTTGGCTAGCAGAGAACAGATCCACCAGGCGGCTCTAACTGGGAGTTTCTGTACAATTGTCACAAGATCTGCATAAATGCCCAGCGGACCTGGTCAAAGCTGTACCAACCGCCTTAAAACACGACAATCAAAAGCAAGCAGCATACCACAGGCTTCCTGAGCCCAACTGACTTTGGCACAGGTGGACTGTTTTTAATATACAATTAAATTTTGAGAGATGTTTTGTATTTCTAGTACTGTCTGATGTTTTTTGATGACCAAGCACTGTTCTTTTTGCATTACAAATAAACTGTTACATTGTACGCTCATCTAGTCAGTTAATTGCAGTTAAGATATGATGCCCACCTAAACCAAACATGGCTGTTTGGCTAAGCCCAGCTGGGGTCCAGAACCCCACCCGAGGTGCCAAAACCCTCCTGAGGGAGCCCACCACTGACAACACCGGGGTACCAACGGGGGCAAGGTGGTTTGGGGAAGGACCCTCCACCAGGTTCTGCCTACTGCTCGGCTGGGACGCTCTGGGAAGGAAGCCCTAGAGCAGCCAATTTGAGTGTTTTCTGAGAATACATTACAGCAATCATTAAATCAACACATTAATCATTAAAAGAAAATGGAGCGAATTAAATTGAACAGGCTACAGCTGTAGAATAAAACTGTACAAGTTTTGAAAGCAGAGCATGAATTTTTTTTTTTTTTTTAAAGAGTTTTATTTGTGAGTAGAACTTAATGATACAAGAAAGAAAGAAAAATACAGGACTTTATTCTGCCCCAAAGTGTGTAACCATACCATACATGACTACATTTCATATTGTAATACAAAGAATTAAAAGAACAAACTACAAAATTAGAAATTAAGAGTCATTGCATATGTGGTCAAGATAAATGGAGGGACTCCATTAAAGAACTGAAACATATAGCAATTAGTCATTTAATTATGACCCTGCAATAAAACACAATTTAGCAAAATAAGTACTGTATGCTTCCTAGTGTAGAGAGGACATACAAGGTTAAAGTACAAGCTGAAAGCCGTTGGTGCCATGCAGCCCTGACTAAACGTTGCTGTTCAGGGGTCTCTCCTGCACAGCGCTTTGCTGCCGCTTCTGTTCCACCCTGCCTCTGCCCATGCCACAGCAGGTGACGTCACACTTCTCACAGTACCAATCACTACCTCGAAACCTCTTTTCTCATTCGAAGCCTTACAGCTCTAATCCTCCTTTCAGCTGTTTCCCCTCCCCTGCCTGAAACCAGCCCAAGGTATCAGCACCTCCCAGCCTAATGCTGCCCTTGTTCACCCATAGCTGCCTCCAACTGCTCAACCCACCTCTCACTTGGTGCTTTCTGCTGCATGAATGTAAGGCATTAGTTTTCTGCTATTTTACCAACTGCGATGTTTAACATTGTCCTAAAAGGTTACATCCATATTCTGTTTTGTTACAGACGCTTACTGTGAGTCAATGCGTTTCCCTCTCCCACACAGGGGTGTCGATGTTTTCTGCTGTTAACACCAGAAACGCTAATGCTAGAACCAGAAAGGGTTACCAACCTTCCCCGCTTTCGGCTGGGGTAATTACACCCGGTTTCTGGAGAATTCTTGCAAGCTTTACCTATCTGATCTTAAACTACTTTTATGATTAGTGATAGACAGAAGCATGGCAATAACTGGAAAACAGTGAATTGAGTGGTGAAGGTGATTTTCTTTACCATGCTACATATTAAACAAACATTTATAGCAAACTGTGAAAATACACCTTTAAGGTTACTTGGGATTTCTGTACTTTACTGCTGGCAACAAAAAAAAAAATTAAAGAAATGCCAGTTTTTGTAAGTGAAAATAATTAATATAAAAAAAGGTTAAATATTCAGTGTAATGCATTTACATTTTTATCATGGGAAGGAACAAACACAAAAGGCCGCAAATAGGGTTGCATGTGCACCCCAGGGGTTTTTAAGAGGGTGAAAAAACCCTGTGCTAAGGCCCAAAATACAACTGCCCATGCTTCACACCACCAGCTGAAAAACTTCTGAAGTACTGTTAATGCAGTTACTTTTTAACCTTTTCTACCAGCCAAATTACCACATGACTGATTCTTAGGAAGGCAAGATTGAAAGACAGATTTCCCTTAAACTGTATTCACTAGAAAAAAAAGATCGGGTTCTTTCAACACACAACATGAGCGGAACACACCACAGTTAATTCAGTCCTAGACATCAAAGATAATTTCAAGTGCCAGTTATAGAACAAAACAAAGTGAAAAACACCTTCATTTTGTTACAACAGTCAGAGGGGAGAAAGAGAGGAAGGAATGGATAGCCTCAAAGCTTGACTAAAACATGATCTGTAATCACAAGCTTGCAGAAGTTTACATGTCAGTTCAAGAATATATCCCCCTTGAAATCACCACTGCAAAAGCATCCTCTCTAAAAGTCAATCTTGAAGAAATTTACTTGTGACTTGGGACAGAATATTGGAAAAGAACACTTCTTGTGGTAAGCAATGTGTGTTTTGTTTTTAATTGTGAAAATTTTTCTATTCTTTTGTAAAGCAGTGCGGGCTTCAAATTAAAAATAGTGATTCAATGCCTTCCACATGGAAGTCATTTACATTTGATTACAAATTCAGGATCAGATCTGTGGTAGCTGCTGAAAACACAGGATTAGCACCTTTTTGGACATTAGTTTCTGGTTATAACCTTAAACAATCAAGCCATAACTTGAGGGGCTGGTTGGATTACTTGCTGCATTCATTTACGTAGTAAGACAAAACACTCAGTACGATCTGGTACATTCTAGTGGTTAATGAATTTTAAAATATGACAGTGTTTCTGCAGTGTGTTTGGCCTTTAGGAGTCACTCTTCTTTTTGCTCTTCTTCAGGAAGGAAGGAGTGCGAAACTTCTTTTTCTTTTTTGACGGGGACTTCCCTGGAGATTCATCGCTACCTGCATCAGCTGCTGTCCCCTCCTCAGCTGTTGGTGTTACTGGCTCTTCAGCGGGCTGAGACTGGGGTTCCTTATTTTCCACTGCAGGTGATTCCGTTTGGCTTTTGGACACATCTTCATCACATCTCCCTTCCTCCTTTCCTAAGGGAGGGAAGCTGAGTGCTTCTGAAGGCTCATCAGGGGTGAGATCTGGGAGGGTTTGCTTGAAAGTTGCAGCGTCACTGTCATCTTTGTAGGTCTGGTCCTGCTGTGTCTCTAGTGGACAGACAGACAATGACACAGTTAGTTTACCTAAGTGCCCCTAGATCGGAGAAAGCTGAAGCAAGTTGATGGTGAGCGCTCTCTATAAAAAAAAACTAATATTGACTTAGCATAAAAGCCTTTGTAATAGGTCTGTTCTCCTTTAGCTTTGGGCACAGAGATAGAAATAAGATATTCAGAAGTTTTGTTTGTTTTTAAGCTTTCTACCATGGAACAGATAAAGCTGAATTCCATCACGTGGGTGTAAACCAGCAAGAAAGTAACTGTTCAGACTTCTCTCATGTTTTACTTATAACATTTGCAGGCGACATGAGATTTTAGTACAGTAAGCAGGAATTAAACCTACAGTTTTCACTGGCATTGAAGAGAGCGTCATGAAATTCCCTATCTTGATTCTTTTTTCATTTAGTGGGATAAAACTAATTGCTGGTTTGCAGTGATCCGATACATGCAAATCCATTAATTTCTAAACTGTTGGCTTGCCAATTTTTAATTACAATGCTTGGATTTTCCTAATATTCTTCCATGAGATCTAACAGATGTTGCTTCAGAATATGATTTCCTATCACAAAGGCTTCACTTCTTTTGCAAGATATGAGTATATATTATGGATTCCTACAAGTAAAATCCATGTAGTTTATCAAATTAAATAAGCTCAGCAGGTTATGCGACACAGCTTTATTTTTTTTTAAATGTATGTGATGTCTAACAGCAAAACTCACCCCTGTATAAAGGAGCATCAAAAATCTAGTGGTAACTTTATGTCCACAGGTGAACTTTACCACTACTCCCTCAGTTTTAACACTTTCCTCATTCACCACTGTGCTTTAGACATGTTCTGTTTAAAGCTCCTCTTTGTGCGTATATATTTAACAACGAGCACTTTCTGAAGTTCCCTGCAATGTTCATCACTGCACTGTAGCCGAGAAGTATCTCGTTAGCTGTGTCAAATATATCCCCATTGACGTTAGGTAAGGAGGAATTTAGAACAAAATCCAGGCCATACTCATTGTAAAGCACAAAAGAAAGGCAACTATTTTTCCCCTTTTAAAATCTTGTTCATTTTAATTTGAAAAGACTGAAGGCTTTCACAAGAATTTACAGAAAATACTTGATACTTTCCCATTTTTCCTATGGAAATGACAATGAGTGTTCTTTTTATTTCTGCCAGATGGGGTTAATAATCCTCTAATATATTTTAGAGGGCTCTGTTCTGTGAATACCTGCTAGAAAACCCAACATGTTTTGCCTGGAGCACCATGAACTTCTAATAGGTTAAATAAACAAAACACACCAGTATTCAGTGCCAAACACTCAGAATGCACAAGTTAGCAGTTTAAAAGTTACAATGCAGGCAGGATTTAAAACAGAGTAAAAAAGAGAAAGCGATTATATACATTACAAGATGCCTCCTGAAGCTCTAGTTTAACCTGTATATGTATGTGACGCACAAATTTGTAAGAAGCACCACCTACAATTCTTCACTACCGCTACACTCTTTTTGGATTTCATTTTACTTTTCAGCAATTAACTGAAAACATTGCTGATCTCTTTTCCCTGGATCCAGTGACAGGACGCCTGGGAATGGTTCAAAGCTGCGCCAGGGGAGGTTCAGACTGGACGTCAGGAAGCATTTCTTTACCGAGAGGGTGGTCAAACAGGGTGGAACAGGCTTCCCAGAGAGGTGGACGATGCCCCAGGCCTGTCAGTGTTGAAGAGGCATTTGGACAATGCCCTTAACAACATGCTTTAACTTTTGGTCAGCCCTGAAGTGGTCAAGCAGTTGGACTAGATGGTCATTACAGGTCCCTTCCAACTGAAAATACTCTATTTTATTCATTAGCTGGCCCAATTTTTAGAACAGGCACCATATTAGATTGTCAGTCAGTTTTGTCTTTTTAAAAGTTTAAGAGAAAGTTTTAAACAAAGTTTTAAAAAAGGGATTAGAAATTCTTAAAATTAAAGAATAGGAAGCTACAGGCATTCAAACAGCATTTGCCAGTTGGCCTATGCATTGGATAAATAGAAACAGTTTTATAACTCATTAATCCAGGATGGCTATCCTTCCCAGTTATCAAATTACATCTTTACTAAACGGATTAACATTATGCTGGAATCAACCACACACCTGTTTATCTAGCTCGCTAAGGGCAATATTTTACCAGAATTAGGGAGATTTACAAATTCCACATTCGATAAAGAAAGCATACAATATGTAAACGCCTTGCTATTCTACTCAATGGATTTCAGTAACCTAACTAGGAAGGTTTAAAAATATATCTTGCTGCAAAACCTATTTACAGTTTAAGAACCCAGCAGTACCTCAAAATTTCTTAAGTTTTTTAGAATAATGATGTCTACATCCATGCTCTCCCTTTATATATACTGTGGCATAAGAGTCTGAAAAGTAACATTAATACTGGTGTGTGTTTACAATTCACATTATTTATGAAAATAAAGGTTTATGGTTTTTTTCAACACAAACGTGGACAAACATACAAACTAGGCTATAACTGAGTTAACACAAAACACTTTTCTGACTTCAGCTACACTTAAATAGAAACAGTATGAGGAAAAAAAGTTGAGAAGTGGCTGTATACAGAAAACACTGTCATTCAACAGAACTTCTGCCAACCAAAGTCGTCATGGTATGAACTTCCAGTTACTCTCTAAAATAAGCTTTGTATGTTTGTCCTGGAAAACTTACACAGCTAGAAGAGTTTGTGGAACACAATTCTCAGTTTAAAAGAATTTTCAGGTTTTAGAACTTTATTAGTAACATCACAGTTGTCTCCAATGTAGTTTGACTTTCATATCTATGACAAACACACTGACTTTCGGATATAACAGGACATACAAATGGAGGGGGCCAAACATCCTTATTAAAGTATAATCTGATGTAGCCCTGCAGATCTAGCCGAAACAGCTGTAGAAGTTGCTGCTGTTCCGTGGTTGGAATTTGAATTTCCCTACAGCTGACATATATAACATAGGAGTAGTTCCATATCCACTTCTGTGCAGAAGCCTGCTGGGTAAGTTTAAATCAATGTCAGTGGTAACACTTTTGCACTGGAATAGATTAGGAACGTTCTTCCATTTCATTACCAGATCCAAGTTGTGTAGGCAGCAGCAAACTGTTGGGGCAGAAACTCCCAGATCTGTTTCAGCTATATCTGAAAGATAACTTCAGACTATTCCTTTTTAAACTGAGGAATCAGACACACAGATATGGAAACACATGATGTCACTTTCACAGCCTCTTTCAAAGGGGGAGCGCATTTTAATGTAAGATCTGTAACTACCTAGAATTTAATGAAATCAAGAACTAAAGAAATCAGCGTCTCAACTGAAAAAGTCTGCTTTTAAAACAAAAAGGCAAACCCAACAAAAAAACCTTAGTAAACAAAGATGCAAGAGTGAAGCAAAGCACATAAGCAGGTCAGAGTATGGAATGATACTTACTATGGTAACAGGTACTCTTTAGCATATCCATCTCCTGTTTGTAACGCAGCCACAAGAAGAAAAAAGCACAAGTAGAGAATCTATGCATTCATCACAGCCATTGTGTTAAGTTAGAAGAATGGTTGCAACCATTCTTATAGAAAACAGAATGAGATGAAGTAGTGAATGGAAGACTAACAGACAAGTGATATATCCAATGTACAAGGTAAAGGAAACAAGACAAAAATTAGATTACACCTGTTCCAGATTGTTATTTTATCCTTTTTTGAGGAAATTGTAGACTTTACCAGCCCTGCTCTCGTTTTAGTTAAAACTACTACATAAGGTGAGCAAATAATGATATTTAGATTCAAATTGAGTTGGAAAAAAATATTTACTGAGGTGTAATCCAAGTACAATAATGTTTAAGAAATGTGCAATCAGTGAAGGAGATTTACCAAAGCATCTAAATTTGTGTCTGGTTCACCATCAGACACTATTTCATTTCATAAGAGAAATTCTCTCTCACAAAAAAGGTACAAAAGGGTAAATCAGTTGAGAAACACCAGGAGATGACAAGGCAATTCTGAAGAGATGAAAATTTGTCTTTATATTAATGCACACTTCTTTATTATTGTAAACATAACTCCTATTACACTCATAGTTCAGTGTCGTATATTTTAGGTAGTATAAAAATAAAATACAAGAAATAATTTACCTTTATTAGATACTAGTTCATATATTGTCATGCGTCAGTCACTAACGATGCAGTTACTGGTTTCCCCTGGCCCCCAAATCAGAAGAACATACCTTCCTCTATTTTAATCGGCGTACTGGGAGGAGTGCGAGCTGAAGTGTTATCAGGGGGACTTCTCTCTTTCTGTTGTCTGCCATCTTCTGAAGGTTCTGCAGATGTAGACAAAGAGAAATTAAAAAGGCAGACAAAACCTTTCAGCATGTGAGAAAACAAAAGTGTCCTTTTGCTCATGCACACAAGATATGAATACATTTTTCTGAATCAAAATTCTGCCAGGATATTAAATAATACCAAAACAAGCAAAAGAAAATTAAGTGATAGTTTGACATTAACAAAACTGTTGAAGTCACAGTTGACCTCTGTGCTGGGTTTTTTTTTTTGTAAGAGGCCATGAATAATGTAATTGTTTATGAATTGGTTTATCACGCTGTTCTAAAGAAAACTTGTGACAAAAAACCACAAGGAAGATATAAACAAATGGCGGAGGGTGGGGGAAGGCTATCAGACCTACACAAGATAACGCTCTTTTGCTTGCTTTGTATTGCTGAAACTCGGAGTAAACAAAATCGCATCCCAAAAGAAAAGAAGACTGCACAGATAATCAGAGAAACATGCAGTAATTAAATGATTCAAAACAGATTTCACAGTGGTTTGCATATTTGTTATTAGTAAGGAGGGTCCCCCTTGCTTCCAGGTTTAAACAGCCCTAGATCCAAAGGAAAACGTTAATAGAGTACACCGTGTATCAGGAACAATATTAAACCATTGTTCCATACAGTTCACCTAGACAATTAAAAATGAAATCAGTCCCACAGATGAGAGTCAACTGACAGAATCTCCAAACGGTGTAGGTAAAGAGGTTGTTCCTTAGATTGCAAGCCCAACTATACCATATTAGGAATACCTGAGGCCTCAGCCAAAAGGTCAGGATCAGACCTTAATGCTTTGATCACTGCAGTATGAAATTCCTTATGGGAGGACTTCTGCCCATCTGGCTCTTCTCGGTTAAGATGTGTGATGACTTGCTGCGTGGTCTGACAAGAAACCCATGCAGCAGCAAACTGAGTGTTATCTAAAGATTTAGACAGTGATGATACGTCAAGATCCTGTAAAGTCTTCCTATCTGTTCCTTGAAAGGTTTTTGATCTGCCTTTCAAATCCAGAGATTTTTTTATCTGATGTATTTTGCTCACTGATGGTCTGATTTCTAAGCAATGTACTCTGTTTCCCAGCTAGTGTCTGCCTCAGTAACGCAGTCTCTCCATATTTTGATATCTTATCTAAGAAGCATGTAGCAGTGTTACTGAGAGAATAAATGTATGCAGTTACACACGCATAACAGCAGAGCATCCCACCCCACACAGTCCAGTACTTGATTAACTGAACACATACAATCTACAATGGCTCCTACATTGTCTTATCAAAACGCAGAAGCAGAGAGCACACACTGCAAAAGAAATAGCACTTCTGGTCCCTGCATCATTCAAATTCAAAACCTAACAACAGATGAGCATTGTAAGTATCATCCCTTAAAACTATACAGAAGTGAAGCAGGATAACCACTTCGGATGCAGCAATGATCTCTTTTTACAGCACAATTCTCTCATAATTCTATGATAATTTAGAAAGTCTGTTTTGGGGGAAGTCCCCAAGGTGTGCCATTTACAAGTGGCAATCAAATGTTGTTCTGCATCTTCCCCATTCAATGGATTTCTCAAATCCGCCATTTTCAATGAGTTAGAAAACTGCAGTTTGGCTGCTAAAAAGCAACACCATTCTCTCACCCTAGACCATCTCTAGCGCTAAGGGAAACAAAGTGGAACAATCTACAATACTTTGCAGTACCTAAAAATTTTTTTGACTGAAGTTTCAAGCTTTCAACTTCCTAATAGCAGCAGTAACTGGTCATACTAAACACCCCAGTTTGTCTACTAAGATAATTTTTAAAATAAGATCTACGCATTTTACAGAATACTCCATTAACACTTAAGATTGCACATTCTATCTCCAATATGCTTTTTAAATTTCTAATTCACACTGGAAAAACTGAAACACACAAAAGCTGAATAATTTCTCCATGGCCTTTGCAGGTAACCCACCTTCCAATTAGTAACAAACTTGCTGTTATTATAGTCTATTACAGAAAAAACACACACAGAGAAACCAACCTTCTGGTCCCTTCTGCTTTCTTTCTACTTCTTTGCGATATTCTTCCAGTTCTCGATCAGTGAGTTTATTGAAGGGATTTGGTCCTGTTGTGCTCACTATGACTTTTGGTTGATATTCTTTCTCAATTATTGCCTTTGACGCAGTCACCAGTTCTCCCTGACAAAAGAAAATTAAGATACATCTGCAATTGAGCAGTAACTTGCAGAACCCTGAGAAGTACAGAGGCTACAAAGCAACCAAAAACAAAACAAAAAGATAACCTGAAAAATGTTACATTTATTTTCTTTTAGATTTAAAAAAAAAAAAAAAAAAAAAAAATTTTTTAAATTTTTTTTTTTTTTTTTTTTTTTTTTAAATTTAATCGACAGCAGGTTAATATAAAGGAGAAAACAGGTCTCATTAATTACTCTTACAGACACATCAGTGTTTCCACCAGGGAATATCCACCATTAAGCAGTAAATCAAACAGCAGCCAAACAGTCTAGCTGAATTATATTTGAAGTCACGAAAGTATCAAGTTTCTTTTTCTCCCACAAAAGAAACAGGATACCAGGCCCAACTGCATGGCAATCTGGGCACAGAATACCTGTGGAAGTTCACAGGACTCAGCTCATAGGTATTTTTGTTTGTGGTTTGTTTTGGGGTTTTTTTGTTTGTTTGTTTTTTTAATAAGGGAAAAGCCATTTCTAGTAGCTACTACGTAACATCTAACATGKKATAGTAAAAATCCATCTTGTATGTGTTCTGCATACACCAGATTAACAGTTTATTACAAGCAATTTTTACATAATTAAGGTTGACTGTAATCTTATACAAGTTAGCATATTTACATCGATAACATTTGTCATACAAGCCAGATAAGAAGTTATACAAATAAAAATAAAACATTAGCAATTCTAAGTACAGTAAGTTCCAATGGACAAAAGCAGTTGCATCAGAGATTCTCTAATGTTAAGGTTTTTAGTTTTTCTTTTCTAATCATATAGTAAAGACTAAAGCCATTGGCTTTTCATTGTCTTGGATATGGAAGATGCTTGCCTGGATAGCTGCTGTATCTTTCAGGTGACTTGTTTAAGCATTTTTTTCATTGGATATACGGAACTCTACTGACACTAGTTTGGAAATGACTGATGTGTGGTCCGTGCCTTGTGTCATTGTGATACCTGAACTGTCTTTATTGCTGAAAAGAGGTATTTGAATTCCGTTACCAAGTGAGTATGGGTTATTGATTGGCCCAAGTCATCTTCATATTCAAATGTTATTTGTACCAATATTTAAAAAGAAAGCATTAGAAAGCACAGTTCAAAAATAAATAGCACCCGAACAAAGAGACAAACATTCCATTCCATGTCCATACTTGATGGACAAGCTTGAGATCTTTGCTGTAAAACTGAAGATGAAATTAGACAGAGTACTGTTTTGGATGCTAAGAGCTGCTTTGGACAAGCTGTCAGCACCAAAAAGGTGACAGACAAGAATGTCCAGATGGAATGAGGACAAGAGCAGCTAAGATATTTCTGAAAGCCTCATGAGAGATCTCCAGAAATCTGGTCTAGATCAATGCAGGGAGGTAAGAACAGCTGGTTGTTAGAATCTATGCTGCTCTTCAGGAAGCAAACACCAGCCAGAAGTACTGAAGAACAGTGTAACAAGAAGTCTCCACTGTAAGATCCTGAAAGGAACTGCAGGAGAGAAACATCTCTAAAACATTATAGATTGCCTCCGTTTCTCCATAAAATAAGAGGAACTCTCGTCTCAGATGCAGAACATCAGTAGAATGTCAAAAGCCTTTTCTCAACTATTTCCATTAAGCACCAGCTGTCTTAATACCAGAAAACTTCCGATTTGATAGTCACGGCTTTTCTTACAGGATAACGCATTAAAAAGTCACAAAAACATCAACCTTTGTACAAATCCTAATTGTTTTGTAGAAAACATAAAACACTCCCAAAACTACAGGTCCCAGCTTTTAATGATGGCGGAAAATTGGTGCCCACAGCAATTTTATATTTCCCTCTCTATCTCTGCCCACCCTTCAAACTAAATACGTAGTTTTAACTGAAACTCAGCAATAAGTAGCAGGGGTATGTAAAGCACTGATCTCAGGCAGAGTTGTAATCCTAGAAAACTCTAGAAAAAGTCAACAGAGGAACAAGACATACGGTGCACACTGGTATCCCTGGAATGTTTAAGAATCTTTGAATCTCGTCTGCAAGTTAAATCCAAAATGACTGGGTAGAACAATTTTCACATGAAACAGAATTTTACTGAACGCCTATTGATTTAATGATGACAAACAGCAAGACACACAGTTTGCAGCAATATGACTAGCACACTGGCATTATGTGTTCTTCTTAAGACAGTACCTTTGTTAACTACTGGGAATAAAGGCAGCACATCAAGCTTATCACATTCACTAAATAAAAAAAACAACAAACCAAAAGCAAACACACACAAAAACCACACCCACAAAAACCACACCCACAATCAATGCAAACAGTATTTGTACCAGCTGAGTATCTTTGACTCAAGAGAAATAATACTGAAAAAGATCAGAGGCAATGACAGTAAGCTGATTATGTATTACAAAGAAAAAGCACTTGTGATTTCTGGACCGTAAAAGCAGAAAAATTACATGAGAGACCAGAAAGGCAAACTTTTGATCTGCTAAAAGCTGTTTCCAGATTAACACATCCAGTTTTGCTCAGTATCAATAATATGGAAGAAGTTCAAAGGCCACTAATGAAAATTGTAAGGGTAGAGGGACTGATTCTATGGCGAAAATAAATTATAGTACTATGTTAGTAAGTTCTGCAACATTACTCTAAAACATCTACAAATCAAAGAAGCAGAGATGCATTACTTCACAGAATACGCTACAGAGCAGCCTTCCAAGAATTCGAAAAATATACAACACAAAATGAAGAGAGTAACATGGGACAGAAGGAAGACAAGTATAAAGGACTAAAGACAGTACAGGATGTCTTTTACATTGTTAAATGTGACACTAAAATAGACAAGACTTCGCAGAGCTATCAACCTCTCCATGCCATTCGGAGATTCCTATGAACGTTCAGAAAAATTGAACAAGAAAATTGGTCTGGAGTTGCTTTCAGTATTAAGAGAGCCTGTAGAGAGGGAATAAATTCCTATATAAAAGGCTGGCACGCTGTTTCAACACAGGATGACATGCAAAAAACTGATGCGCTAGTGATTTCATCTGGATTATGCTGACACTAGTATTATTTTGATGATGATTCTAGTACTATTTTGATGACTATTGGAAGTTTGACTGCATGTGTAAGCACCTGAATATCAACAGCATTTTCTCCACTGTAAGAAATAATGGATAGATTACATTCATGAACAGAATATATTTTCACTCCTGAGAATTTTGTAGGGGCATACTCTCCCACAAAGATCCAACAAGGGGAAAGTCATTTATAGCTAATGATACACAATATACCTTCATACTAAACTTGGACCTCGCATATCCTACAAGGAAATTTTAAATTATCAAGTCATTTTGCAACTTCTTCACCAAATCTTGCTTTCAGAGAAAAATTCAGAACTGCTATGAGGTGACCATCATTTAACAGGCAAGCACTTCATCTTGTTCTCAGGGATAGATAAGAGGAAAACTGGCACCTTATACATGCCAATTTTTCTCTCAATCAGACAGTAGGTTCATAATAATTGTCTGAAGATAACAATCGCTCTTAACACAATCTGGCATTAATGCAGTGCCTTTATGCAAAAAACCAAGATTCTTAAAGCACTGTTCATGTAGAAGTCGCCATTAAAACACAGTGCCACCTCTGGGGCAGAACAGAGAGGCTCTTCATGAAGAACAAAGCCACAGAATTTCCATTCTAAAGGAAGAGACACAAAATGGGTGATTCCCCTTTTACTTAAAATTCTTGAAAATTCATGTGAATTTTTTTTTTTTTAAATCAGATTGCAGAATGGTCACTGGTAAGAATAACCAACATTCCCTCTCATTCAGCCAAGACTGCAGCAGAAGCTTGGTTAACCAAGTCTATGACACAAATAAAACTACATGATGCACAAGGAGGTTGTGTTGCAACATGGCCAGGACTTCTCAGAACATGGACAAAGCAAGTGACAAGGCAAAATGGAGTATTTACTGCTGCAGCCATAGGCACAGAAGACTCAAAGCATTACATGCATACTGTACACAAACGGGATTTTTTTCATCCAAAATAGCGTGCATTAGTATTTGATCTAAATCTCAACGTTAGCTGAAAACATAATACATTTTAAGCGTTACTGCAATCAGATGGAACTTTTTACTTTAACCGTAATTGAATGTCAAAGAATTTGTCAACTGAGAACTTGTAATTATCTGGTACCTAAAAGTCCTTAAATCCTTGATGTACAGGTCTCCTCGAAGTTTCATTCAAATTTTCATGTGAGGTTTATGTGGGCACCATAAGATTGCTTATACTTCCTTTGTTCCACAATACATGACTGATTTTTGGCATAATCTTTCTAGAAAATTTCTCTGGTGGTTTTTTTTGTTGTTGTTTGGTTCATTGGGGTTTTTGCAGGGGTTTTTTGTGTTGGTTTTTTTGTTTGTTTTTGGGAGGTTTTTTTGTTGCCCACCCCCCAACAGGAAATTATTAAGCATTCAGGTCACAATCCATATTAAGATAATAAAGATTATGAAATAGGCCACTCCTACTGTAATTAACACTGTGATCTAATTTTACACAATATTTCAGGAGGAAAGCACTTTCATGACACCACAAAAAGGAAACACATCATTTGGACATCTAAACCCTACCATCACACTACTAGGCAAAATCATATAACCAATAGACCTTTTGTTGGCTCCTTGCCATCTACAAAAATGCATGTAAAATATTTGACTAGTTTTATAGAAAGATGATGCCATTATTCAAAAATGATACTTGAAAGATATCTTGCACATCACTGAGGAAAGAAACCGCCTGTGTTGTGATAACCAATGGATGACTATCATAAAAATAATTTTTCACTTTGAAGGTATTATTAAGCAGAGAATAAAAGGCATGCACTGCCTGGAAGAATTTGGCTTTGTTTTATTTTTCATCTTAAATCTAGAAATAGTGTTTTATTATTTTTCCTTTCAGAATATGGATAAAACAAACTGTAATCTGAAAAACATCATTATCAAATTCTCAGTATGATACAACTATCTATAATACAAACTGTCTCATGACACTAGAAAGTGTTATAAAGTCATGAGACTTGCAACAGTGATGTAATTCAAAGTATTCTGTTTTTTGATGGGAAAGCTACTCTGATAATGAGATGTTAGGCACGACCTAAACCAGGATTTAAGAATCTTTTAGATAAAATACTGGAGCAGAAAAGACACTGATGCTTATTTACACACTGTGCTTCCATGTTAGATCACCTCTACGAAACTCCTTCAAAACCTGGGAGAGAAAGACAGCTAAGGACAGATTGTTTCCAATATGCAAACTGTTCCTGTTTGCTCAGCCTCCAAGGACTGCCCACTTCAACCATACACACATCTCTTGAATTTATTCTGTATTTAAAGTATATTACGTAAGCACAAGCATGATTACATGTTTGAAAGCCAATCGATTTTGGAAGCGTGGGGCATTACTCAGCAACTCTTGTAGATAACCGCAGGAAGTTTTAAGGAAACAAGACGTCTAGCAATGTAGCATCAAAAGTTGACAGTGTTTGTCAGCATGACATGCTCTGAACATGTGGATATCTTCGGAATTACACTGATGTAATCAGGCTGAGATTAAGCTAACTCAAAATGGATCTCAGAGTAATTCAACACTAGTAGCATGCGCAAAGAAACCTACTATATGCAGAACCTAATCAGCACCTTAACATCAAAAGTGTTTCCTCACCAGCTTCTATAAACAAAGAAAAAGATCAAAATTCTTAAAAGATACTTTAACAGGGTAAAGTACCTGCTTGATTAGTTATATATACATAATTTGGAGATCCATCTATTCGTTTTTTCTTTTATAGCCAAATCATTAGCTAACAGAGGGAAAAGGTCAGGGTAAGGAAGAGGTAAAATGAAGGGTGAACAACAGTATTTAGAGCAGTATGACAGGGCAGTACCTTTCTAACAGACAGAGATTTAGCGGGACTAAAGGCCTGCTCTGTGAGATCGAGCCCTTCAATAGATTCCGTACAGTCTGAGAGGGGAGCATCCTGCAACAGTAAATTGAGTAAACAGAGCAAACCGAGCCCACGCTTTAAAACATCAACCAAAAGCATTATGATGCTTGCTAAAAACATGCAAAGAAACAGTAAGTGGTAGATAAAATTGCAAATGACAATGAACTGACATGCACACAATATGACACCCAACATGAATAATGCTATGGTCATGATAAGACTTGCCAAACTTTTTAAAGTATATCAGAAAATACTTATCTGGGGCAGTTAAAGCACTTGGATATATAGAGCTTTAAAGTAATTCAGCTATACAGTATAACTGTATAGCTCTAATTCTTACTTTACTTTGAGCTACAATTCATAGATAAAGTCTTTTGTATATCCAGATATACTGCTTTTAAGTTTTATTGATGTATAATGGCTTTTTTTTCCAAACTGCTCTTCAAATAAAATATTATGAAGCATGAGAAAACATATTTAACACGCCACACTACTGCCCCATAGTGAGCCTGCTGTGCCCAGTATTAATACTTCAAGATACTAAAACTTGGAAAGCAAACAAACAAAAAGTTGTCACAAAGCCCAAGTAGTTTTGAACAAGATACTAACCCATATAAATAAGCCTCCTGAATTTCATGCATTACATTCAGCAAAAAAACCAAGAAGCATCCTCCACAGACATGCTTGGGCTACATGGCTGAAGCCTCTTAAATTTCTGACCCTGAGCACTCTCGCAAAGACAATGGTGTTACCTCTAAGACTTACCTTATAAACAGTTACTCTCTGCCAATTAAAGAATAATTTTATAGTGATATATTAGGTGAAAGCAGAGGATATCATAAGATTAACTTTAAGCTAATAGTTTTGGGCATTTTATACTCTCACCTGTACGAGACTCCTGTCCACCACTACCCCAGAAAGAACCTGTGATTGAGGGCCTGCGGTTTTAATATCTTGTAAATTCTGCTCTCGGATCTGTAAAGGAAAGCAGCAGAATACAGTCACATGAACAACAGAAAAGTTAACCACATTTTCGTATTTGAAAAAGGGGTGGGTGAACCTGCCAACAGGCTGCAACTAGTGTCGATTGCTATAGCCCTACCCATCAAATAAAGCTGTGCTTATAAACACCACTTGAAGATATGTGCTCAAGTTCCTAGTTGTTTCCTCATATTTCTCAAAATTTAATCTTTAAGTACCACACCATGTACTGTCCTTTGCTTTTTAGTACTGGCTCATGGTAAAACTGTACAGATCAGGTAACAGACAACTCCAGTTTGTGAAGAAAAGTGAGAAGAGAAGCACAGAGGTCATATTTATACGTCTATTGTACCTGACCAGTCATTACAGGTTTCTGTCACTAGCCACTAGTCACTGATATTGCACTGCAGTATTATCTTCCTACAGGACTTAATGTAAAACACTGCACGACATTCAATTTTTGCATCTAGTCAGGACCATATTCTCAAAAGGGCATATAAATAGTTTTCTATGCATAAACTGACACTCCGGAGTACTCAAACCCTTTTGTTGCATCCTAAATACCTCCCAGTTCTTTCCATACAGAAGATGGGAACAGAAACTGGATCTTTAAATCTAGGTATTATCTATTTAAATGAGATATCCTACAGTGGTAAAAAATTCATAACAACTGACTCAAAATTTATTTCTAAAATATTCGGGTTCTTGTTCTAAGATAAATGAAGAAAAGCATGCATCCAGAAAGACCTTTACTTTACAACTAAAAAGGACATTCAATTTATATAAAAATACATGCATACAAGTATATAAACTCAAGGTATTATTAATACTTGGTATTTCAGAAAGTATGAAGATCCTGCATCATCTGTACTTGTTTCTAGTTTACTACCCTTCTTGTCATCAGGAAAGTAAAAAGTTTGAAGTTTTACTTCTCTCCTCTTAGTCACTTCATTCAAGTTTTTAATAAAACAATATTTGTGTTTCCAACACCAAGAAACTGCTTGGCAATTTCACCAGACTTCTCATTTCAAGTGATTATTATTTTGCAATGCCGCGTCAGGAAAAGCAAAAGCTCTGTCAACCTTATACAAATTATTTTAGAACAAATCAGTATTCCTGCTAGTACCCCTGCACACAGACTTTCCAGTGACATAATGCTAACTCCCATGTTCCGTATGGCCATCAGTTACAAGTAGCAAAACAATCCAGAACAAGTTAAGTATTAACAAGATACCAGTGCATATTTTATACTTTAAAAGAAATAAAGTGAAAAAACCCCAATGCATTCAATGCTTTCCTGTTGGCAGATTGGTGACAAGAAGATCTGAAATTTGAAGACTGGAAAATTAACTGCTAGGTCATTTCAAAGAGATTAACATACAGTTCCAAAGGCCCAAAACATTTCTGCAACAATCACAGCATATTATAATATAATAAAATATAATATATATAGAGATCCTTAGACTTCTTTGTCTAGGCCACAATTTCAACTGGTGAAACCAAAACAGGAAAACAGGTCACTAATGTAACACTATGATCTCAGGAAACAGAATTACTACCGTAAACTCAGTGGTGGCTGTTTCAGAGGTATCCAGCAACTGGTCTGACAGTAATAAAATAGAAGACAATGAAAGTCTTCATATAGTGGACAGTAATACCATCTTTTCCCAAGATAAGTTCAGAACATTTAGGAATTGTTTCAGTATCTAGTTATAAAGGGGCAGGACAATACCAGAGCTGTGTTACTGAACCCCAAAAACTTCACTACAGCAAAGTAAGTTAGTTCATTACAAGTATGCAACTTAATTGTAGTGATGACCAAAAAAAAAAAAGTTATTTTACTGCTATTACAAACCTTGTTCCTCATTTCTTGGACCTCCTTTGGATTGGTGTTCAATGGAACAAACAGGTTAGGGACAGCAGAGGTGGCAGTTCTATGTCCATCCTCTTTAGTCCACTGTAATATCAAGAACAGTTGAACAGTCAGAATTGCTGTAATGGCTATGGACACTCAGAGCAGCAAATTCACATAACAGTTGATCATGCATTATACATAGCAGAGAACTGAACCAATGATTGTATTCTTCTATTCATTCCTAAGACTATTTAAGTTGCTTCCTTCTTCAGTAATATAAACTGTACCTTCAGATACATTTCTAAATATCGGAATCATTCTATTAAGTCAAGCTAGTAACAACAAAAACTAGAGAGCCAGTTAACCTGCAAATAACTTCCACCCAAAACAATGCAATTACTACAGCTATGTTCAATTCAGAGATTATGGAGACTGAAAGGTTTTTAAGCTGTTTTTCTGTGCACTTGACCACACTGACAGCTGCAGTGTTCTGTGTTTCTAAGAACAGTCTACTTCTCACTTTATGAGGAGACATATTAATACAGGAGTAGGAAAACGCCAATATAATTACTTATTTTTAAGGACATTTTTATCAGAAATTTCACAATGAGTTCGTATTTGTTTAAAAAGGACACTATACCTTACCCAAACAGAAGTACAGCAAGATCTAAGACACAAGCTCTAAAACCCTGTCACTGCCATTTTCATTTTCTGCACTGGGTGTTTTTACAAAATAGCACGAGAGAGACAGAGAGATCATTGATTCAATCCTCCGATACTCAACAAACATCAAAGCAAACTTAAAGCATAAGATGACAGAAGTATGAAAAGCAATGTGATGTCACTAACCAGGTTTAGTGAATGATTCTGTACTGTGAAGCAAGAGTGGGCATCACCAAAGTTTTGCATTAAAACAAGCTACTTCAGCAAAATGTTCTGTTTCCAGAATTAGTTTCTGCACAGATAAATAGCTGTATCAGCACAGCAACCTAGAGGAACAGTTTGGTGATGTCGAATATTTTATAACTCATAGCTCAAAAGGTTACAAAAATATCCCAAACACAAACTTCAAGCGCTTCATGGGTCTTCATAGAAGGTTGCTTTATTTGATCAGTGCATTTAGTATGGAGCTCTGTTAAATTTGATGCACAACTAACTTTTTATCTTGATATGTTTATTATATGTGGTGTCCTAATTTCCAATCATTATTGCATAGAAAATGCACTGAACAGTAAAGCAAACCTGTTTATAGAGCAAATGCTATGCGTTTTTTCCTGGGTAACTTCAAGAAACAATAAGATAGCCAGAAACTGTCAAACTTCAAAAAGCAACAGAATTTTAAAATGTTTTGCAACTGTAAAGTAAAAAATGGAATGAACATGGAGCTGTGAAATACTCACTGATGATTATCTTCTCAGATAAAAACTACTCCAGCTTTTTATTAAAGATAGTTTTTAGTCAAAACATATATAAAAACAACCTCAACATAACAAGCTACTTTTTCTTTAGGTTAATAACAAGCATTTAAAAAATTTAAATACACAAACCTGTTATACTGTATGAAATTTTCTATCGCTTCAGTATATCGTTAAACAAGACTAGTTTCTGAGCAGGAATTTTCCTTCAATCTTTCACTGATAATTTCAAATATAAAATACTACCTACTTTGTGAGCTAAGGCTGAAAAGCACAAACTGCTCCAAACATATGCATAGTTTTAAGCTTTCTTCCAATCAAGGTAAAACTATAGTTGAGTTTAGTAAAATGTTGATAGTACAAACAATACATGTATACATTAATTTCTTAAATCAAAAAGAACAACACAAAAATACCACAGAGATAGAGATCCTCTGTTTTTTCAGGGCTTTCTACATGTTAACACTATATATTTTAGTACACACATTGCCTGAGTAATCATTCCATATAAGTATTCAAAATATAGAGAACTCTGAATGTATTCAGAGGTGAAGCAGAGTTTTGTAGGGGTAAATAAGAATGAAGGGGTGTTCTGGAAAAAAATAATGTGTATTTTTTTCCTTTTCAAGAGTACTAGTTTTATTTTTTTAAGACTCACCTGTAACCATACTACTACTACTACACATAGTACCACTACTGAAGTACTACTGAACTACTGTAGTTCAGCTTGAAGTCAACCATTACAAAAGCTTGTATGCGTGAAAATCTCTGCCTACATTTTAGATGCTCTGTATATGCCCAAGAAAATATCAAAACCACAGTTACACACCAACAGCTACTGATGTCCATTTGAAAGCATTTGATACTTTTGCTTTTCAATTAACATATCTTTCAGTGCAAAATTTAACTGTAAGCAGCATTGATAAACAAAAAAAAAGCACCAGTTGCAGAATCTATCGATTAGTGCCTGCTGATGGCCTGAGCTGCACTTTAGTCATGCCGCACCCAGCTGATACTTTAGGAAAGACTTTCCATTTATGGCCATCTACTTACATGCAACACTACATGCAGAAGGCAGCTGGTTGTGAACACTCAGAGGCTTTGGGGTAGACAAAAGCATAGTAAACAGGACAGAAAGAGGAGCTGAGAAACTAGACAAGAAAAACTGCTTAAGGAAAAAAAAAAACAACACTTAAATACTTTGAAATCAATTCTCGTACATAGAGAGGGTTGCAAATGGCTTGCAAATTAAGTTGGTATATGTAACAGAGGGTAGAAATTTGATTATTTTTATATATACTTGTACAAAAGTACATCGAATAGTTAGTTTCATTTTTGTTTTAACTGAAAAGCTTTCATGCAGATAGAATTAGTAGTTCCCTAACACAGCTGTCCTTAACTAAACCATTTAAATGCAGAACCTACTCAGTCAAAACTATGATTCAATCTGTTTGGTCATTAGCTTGAAAAGCCAAGAGAAAACTAGAGGCTTCAAAGTCTTAAGCAGTTTTAAGCATTAACAAGCAAGATGATTTTTACAGCTCACATCTAATCAAAGCCAAATTAAGTGGTTAGTAAAACACATTTAGTTTTTTTTATATAAGAAAGAAAGAAGAAAAGAATTAGGAGAGTAATCTTTTTCTTCCCAAAGCCTCTAAGTGCCAGCCACCCCAAGTTGCTCTACATCATCTAACTATGAACAGTAAGGTAGGCACAGACCAAGCAGTTGGTAATACAGCTTGGCACGCAGACACCGGACGAGAGAGACTGCAGCAAGGGTTTCACGTGATCGTGTGTAATGTTCGTCCACACCTTAGTCTTCGACTTGGGACTGCTGCCATTCTGCCCTTCTTCAGAAGCATCATCCCCTCGGCCAGAGTTCAGCCACCTTGTCTTCTCTCGCTGCTGTTTCTGAAAACTGTGTCTGAGGGGGGAGCAAGTGCCTGATTCGCCATCACTAGTAAAGGAGTAACCTGTGACACTAGCTGGAATCTCAACATCGCTGTACTTTTTAGATTTCTCTCTCAGAGCAGGGCATCGATATGGATAGCCGGTTCTGTAACCCTGAAGAAGCAGAGCAACAGAATTAGTCTTCTACATCTCCAAGTTTTTCAACAGATGACTGAATTTTCGTTTGATTGATACCCTTAATTGCGAAGCCTTTTCTTTACGTACGGTTCACCAGTTATGGTGGACAAAGCCACGTCAAAGGTGGATGACACACAGTAATGAGGCTACATTAGCATCCTTTCCAATCTAATAAACTTCTGAACCACTAATTTAAATGAGCCACCATTTTCGGTAGATCAAACTTCAAAAACTTTGTATTAAAGTTTTATGAAGAATTTACAGTAGTCCTGCAAAAAGCCATTGAGGTCATCAAGAAGTTCATCAAGAGCAGTGCTATGGGTCTGCCTCTTCTCACATTCAAGCAAAAAGATTACCACTTGTGGAATTATGTGTTTGACAGATTAAAAAACAAAAAAATTAAAAAATTTTTAGAAATTTTTTAATTTTTTTTTCTTTAAAAAATCATTTTCTTTTTGACTGGACAAGTTTACTAGCCAAATATTCCAGGGCCACTCCTAAAAACAACACAGTACCCATTACTCTTCAAACTACTCTCCTCTCAAAGTCTGCATTTTAAAATGGGGACTCATGCACAAAAATTTCAGTTCCCTTCAGGATGAAAGTACGTATTCAAATAGGTATTACACCATTAATAAGTGCACAGTTACTTGCCAGCCTGCATTTAATCAATTCACTGTGTTATAGCAAGCTACTGGGGAACCTAATTTAGTGCTCAATCACATCGGCACAGAAGGTATAATCATAAATTTATGCACTGTAAAAGTCTTAAGAATGTACTTTTCCCAGGAAATTTCTGAACTAAAGTTTTGTAAATTATACTTTAGGAAAGATTTTGACTCTAACACTCAAAACAATGAAGGCTGATTGTTCTAACTACATAAACGAAGGTGTATGTTTTAGCGATAGCTGTTGGTTAAATTATCAGTCCTGCCCTCTCTTTTTGACAGTTCTTCCTATGGACAGTAGTGTATGATTAACTGCAACAAGGCAAGCTAAGTTAGAATTTGTGGTGCATTTAAAGTACATGTACTTTGTGGTAATTGCCTACATATACACTCCTTCAGAAGCCAGGTTTTTTCCTCGGGGGGCAGGGGACGGGAAGTATATTGGCATTTCCTGGTATTTTTCATTAAATTCTCAAGTAATGGTTCAAGTCTCTGGAGTTGGATTTAAGTCCAAGTGCAGAATCCTGACTTTTCTTTGTACCATATTCCAGCTACTCATTTACACTTTTTTTTTACTGCAATCAAATGTATTGACTGTTTCTCACAATTCTAAATCAAGGACATAAAAAAGCACCTGTATGATACAAAACGTGAATGCAAATAAAAAGATCTCTTCTGCGTTCTAACATCTAGAATTCAACATATTATATACAAGGGAAGGTTTCAAGAATGCTACTTTTATGTCCATATTCTCTCCTTTCCCTGATCTTCTCTACTTATGTTGTTTTTCCTCTCCTACTTCTTCTGAATTATATTTTCTTTCCCTTTTTACCTTCCCTAATACACTAGTCATGTTTTCCCCCGCTTTCTTCTGTATTTTGCTCAGCATTTAACATACAAAAAAGGACATTTAACAGTTCCTCTAAGAAGTTTCCACTAGCAAACTATTCTCCTACCTCCCAAAGCACTCAAATTCTTTATAGATAAAGCTAGTTGTAAAGAAACTTCAGCCCATTAAGCACTGCTGAGACATTATCTTGGCTGCTGCTCCATCTTTTAATGGTCAAAGTGCATCTTGTGTAATTATCTACCACCTAATGTAGTTAGCTATCCAATATAACATTGGCTATTTGTAATAGTAAGGGCCTGTATTGGATGACTGAAAGCTCCTTTCTATTCCTACATTCCTAGCACGTACAATGCTATTTCCTTTGTGATCCTCCTTCCTGTTTGCAGTAAGAAACAAAACTTATATTCCCCAGAGAAACTGAAATCCAACTGAATCTACCGAAGGTACCAGTCAGTGACACAGGGAGTCTGCTGTCCATAGCCAACTACATTAATGGTCTCATCATTGCTCACTAAAATCAAGGAGAATTTTTCTATCGATTTAAGGTTATAGCTGATCACTTTGTCTGACATGAAAATATTAGATATTCAAATTACTAATGAAGTAGCCTGATTTTTTTTTTTCCCCATACTACAGATAGGACACTGCTCTAAGGGGAAAAAACCCTAGTTATTTACTACATAGTAGATGTGGTGGACAGTGTTTTAAGACAAGAAGGACACTGAGGTGCTGGAGCGTGTCCAGAGGAGGGCAACGAAGCTGGTGAAGGGTCTGGAGAGCAAGTCTTACGAGGAGCGGCTGAGGGAACTGGGACTTTAGTCTGGAGAAGAGGAGGCTCAGGGGAGACCTTATTGCCCTCTACAACTACCTGAGAGGAGGTTGCAGCGAGGTGGGTGTTGGTCTCTTCTGCCAAGCAACTAGCGATAGGACGAGAGGAAATGGCCTCAAGTTGTGCCAGGGGAGGTTTAGATTGGACATTAGGAAAAATTTCTTTACTGAAAGAGTGGTTAAACAGTGGAACAGGCTGCCCAGGGAAGTGGTGGAGTCACCATCCCTGGAAGTATTTAAAAGACGTGTAGATGTGGTGCTTAGGGACATGGTTTAGTGGGCATGGTGGTGTTGGGTTGATGGTTGGACTTGATGATCTTAGAGGTCTTTTCCAACCTTAATGATTCTATGATTCTATGATTCTAAGACATCATCAGTGTGGATCCTGTCAGGGGCATATGCATCACATGACCATGAAGACCACAGTTAAGTCTACAAAGGAAAAAGATTAATTAAATCACAAATCGGAAGACTATGATTATTACAGTGACCATATTTTTTAATATGTTTATTACCACTGTCTACTGCCACCACTTGGAGCCTTCTGACAGGAAAGGTATCATCTTTCCCATTAAAGCTGGATAGCAAATGTTGGTAGCTCGTCATTCATTACAGATGGGATTTTACTGAAACCATTTTATCTGAAGACTTTTATTTATTTATTTTAAGTCTGTCTTTTGAGCTCTTCTAGGTTCTATTAGAGTCTTACAAAGTCAAATCATGCTGGACCCTGCACCTGACAAAACATTAACACTGTTTTACACATTTTGGGAGGGATGGGAACAGAGAGGGGAGGACACAGACTAAGGAGTAGCAAGCACCACAGTACTCTCATTTGGAAGCGCCAAATCACACAAGGATTCCCTCTGATCTCACCTATAAGTACCAGATTATAAATACAGAAGGAAATCTGCTATCTCCACAAAGGACACCTGAAGAATTCTGTGATGCTTTTCATACTGCCTCCTCCTCTGAGGGCCCTTAATCTTTGGGAAAGAACAGGCTGCAGGCTGTATAAACTACCCCAACTACATGCAGCCCATTCTTTACTAATGTCCCTTATTGCAGCTTTTAAAGTATTTTGTACATTATCATATGAAACAATTAGACAAAAATGCGTGCCTTACCAGATTATCGAGCATTCGCATAAGAGCTTCAAATTCCTGTTCGCCAATCTGCCATTTTGGATGGGATACAGTACCCTCACCTGCTGGAGACTCAGGGGAACGAGACTTGGCTTTATACTTTCCAGGATCTAAAAGCACTAAATTGTCAGGTCCACCTGCACTGGCCAGGGTACGTACCTTAAAAACAATAAAGTGATCTTTTAGTTTCTTGAGCGGAGGGGAACCCAAAAAACCAAAAAAAATTGACATCAGCAAAACAGATCTACTTCATTTTAAAGCTAAATAAATTAACATACTTGTATAAAAGTTGTCTTAAGGCTTTGAAAATATCTCTGTTTTAATAGACAGTATATATCAAATCGATGATTCTGATACAGTATTTGAATATTGCTGGTTAAACCAATGTTTTGGATGTCCTCGCATAATATAATGATTTCACAGATCACGATGTTAGATCAAGAGTTTAACCAGTAAAGTGTGCAACTATTAATCTGTTTGAAGGTTAATACAGCAGACTGTATTATTACATAACATACTAAAATTCTTACTTGAATCTCACAGGCAAGCACTAGATTATGAATATAGTAGAAAGCCTCCTCAACAGTCTCTCCAACTGATACTAAGCCATGGTTTCTGAGAATAAGGACCTAAAGAGACATTGCAAAGAAAGTTAACAGCAGTAAGTCAAGAGTTTTCTTGCTCTTGATTAAAGAACATACCTCCCTCACCCCCACACATATACTTTTCTTTAATTCCAGATGTAAATACTGACCTTGCTTTTAGGCCCCAAATTTTTCTGAATAACCACCTTTTCTTCATCATCCACTAAAATACCATGGTAGTCATGATAAGCTACTTCCCCTAGAGAAAGTGCTTCAGGTGAAATTGGCAAGAGACCACACTTCATTGCGGAAACCTGAGAAATGTTAAAACAACTAACTTAATTTTTTGCAACAGAAAAAAACAGAAAAAAAATGAAAAGATCATAATGATCTTGGGTCTGACTCAGTATGGCTGCTTTTAACGACATCAACACCAATATGAAAAGACTTGGGAAAAAAAAAAAAAACAAACCACCAACCCCCAAAATCAACTGCATTCATCATTCCTTTCACTCCACTCAGTGATTCCGCCCTGCCCTGCCCCCCCCAAAAAAAAAAATTTAATGACGAACTTTGACACAGGTAATTCTGCAGCACTGTGAGTAAAGTTAAGGAATATTTTTAAAGACTACTCTATAATTCAAAATTTTAGGAATCTGATCATTTATCCTTAAAAATGGTTGTATCACTGCTGTTAGTCAGTTAAAAAGAAAATAAAATAAAAAAATTAGAATGTGAACTTTGAAATAGAGTCACCAGATGACACTCTCAAAAATTCCGAAGAGGTAAAACTGATTTGTAACCAGTTGCTCTAAAGAGAGGTATTGGAAAAGTTTCAAATATTTTAAGAAAACCTTGATAAATTGTGCATTACAAAACCAACAAAATATGATAAAGCTCTTATGACTCACTGTCAAAAGATATGGTCTTTTGTGGTAAAGGACACACAACTATGAAATATGTATTTTCCAATTATAGAGCTCAATTTACCACTCATGTAACAACCAAATAAGGAGGATCTGATTGATTCAAACAGAACCACATATTTGAAGGCAGACTTAAAGGCTTTGTGCCCTTCAAAAAGGAAGCAAATCTATGATTAAGGGGGACCCACCTATTTTCCAGTTGGGTGGGGTGGGAGGAACAGGACAGATGACAAACTAAAATGTGTGCTTACCGCTGCCCCTGCTGGCGTATGAATATGAACAATGCATTTAACATCAGGTCGAGCTGCGTAAATTGCGGAGTGCAAAGTAAAACCAGCTTGGTTTACTCCCAAGTTAGTGCTTCCACGATCAACTACATCTCCCTGAATATTGATTTTAACCTGGGAATGAAAAGAATTAGTTTCATAAATCAATCAAGACTGCCAAAAATCTAATTTAATTCAGCATCCACCACTGAAGCTCTAAAACTGTATTTCTTTCAGTATTTTATTTTAACAAGTGTCAAAATGTGCACTACAAGGCTGTAGGTAGGTGACCAGGGCCCCAGCTTGAGATTAAGCTATCTGAAGAGGACAGCAGGAACTACTGGATATGACATGAGAAATCGCTGCCTGTAACAGGTAACGGTGCAAGAAGCTGACAAAAGTTACAGACAGCGCTGTGACAAATGGCTGCATTTCACAGAGAGTTACGGTGGAGTTATATAAGAAACTTGCAAACTTTACAGATACCTGAAGAGGAGTATTGGGACCTTTTGGGGAGTAGGTTCTTGAAAGGCCAGCACCTAGGTAACCATACCACTGATACTATGTAAGGCTGAGATTGCCCAGGTAATAATATTATAAATACCAAATTTGGATATGGATGTAGCAAAACTGGAATAAAAGGGAAAAAGTAATTATGAATGGGTTGTTTATTTGGGAGAGAACAAGATCGGAGAAAATGGAGTTTCAAAATGGAGAAGGGAAAAACAGGCATGGGACAAATAGAGAGAAAGAGGCGATAAAGGGCCAGTTGTATAAGCAGGCTGCTGGTCAGCGTGTTCATCTGGCTAAGCTATGTACCTTATCACTGTAGTGTATCTTCTTATTAAATCCTGCTGCTAGCTATTTTCTGTGCAAACATGCTCTCTGCTGTGTGTGTGTGCATTTTGCTACCTTCATGCAACCTTCATTCTAAAGGTACTTACATTCCTGATATAGAGATAAAAGCAGAACACCTTTAAAAAAAACCCAAAACACCCCCACAGCGTGGCCCTTACCCTCTTCTAAAAATCTTGTAGTAACAAGAAAGGGCAAGTCTCAGTTTTCTCCATTCCTTTTCCTATAGCTTTTTCAATTAAAATTTTACAGATGGTTAAGGTGGAGTTATGTATGAAAGAGCCAACTTTACAGATAACTGAGGGGGAGTATTGGGACCTTAAGGTGTCAAGAGCGACACAAGTTTGAAATGTTACTCCTCTGCGCGTACTTACCTCACCTCTCTGCTAGAGGTTACTTACCTTACAGTAGCCAGGTGAAAAGAATAGTGTGAAAGATTCTATTTTGTTTCAATGCTAGAGAGTCAACCACATTAACTCAAGTTGCCTTCAGCAGCAGTGTAGACTAGACTGAAGATAAACGCTCACAAAATGCTTCCCACTAGCTAACAGTTAAGGGAGTTGTGTCTTCAACTGAAACCATTAGATCTCAAAAACATAATTTATCTACACCCTCAGCTACTTACGTCATGAAATGATAGCAACTAATCAGGCATCTGACACAATGTCTTAACATTGTAATTGGTTTGCATCATTTATGTCTGAAACACATACCGTTTCCCTCGACAAGCCTGACTCAACAGCCAACAGCTTTCAAGGGCATGATGTGATTAGCTATCCAAATGACCTGGCTCCTCTCTACAGCTAGATCAACTGGAGGACACCTGGTGCTGAACATGTGCAAAGAAATCTCTCTGAGATACCTTAGCTGTACCAAAACCAACCATGTTCAACAAAACTATTCTAAACATGTAACACAGAGTAAAATATTCTCTAGGACAGAATTTGAACAGCGACAGATAATACAGACAGAGCAGATTCAGCTATTCATTTTTTACAGCTGTGAAAACCAGTAATTGCTTACCAGACTAGATGCAGTAACTTCACTATAGAGGAGTCCAAAAGGTACAATGAGGAAATGCTCCTGCTCAGAATTCACTCTGGCCTAAGGATAAAACAAGAGTAAAAGGTATTAAGAATATTTTATTGAAGCATACAAGAAGGCCCAAAAACATGAAAGTTACTTTCACTTCCTGAGCATGGAATGGGCAAGTATGCCTTTAACATATGCAATATGACTGTCATGTATGCTACAATAGATAATCAACATACAGCACAGTTAATAAACTCATGCTGAACAAAACCTGACGGTAGATACATGCCAGAGTCCTTTGGATTGGTGGAAGGTAGTAAATCCTTAGATCCTGTGGTAATGACAACTAGACTACTGTGGATAAAAGGAATGATACTGAAAGAAGTGGGGGGGGGGGGGAAAAGTTAACTGTTTTTTTTAGAAGAATGAGTTTATACTCCAACTCTATTTCTACCCTAGTAAAACAGAAGGTATGAAATAGAAGTGTGTGAGAAAACACAAGAATTTTGGCCCACAGATCTAAAACATCTTGATGCCGAGAAGGGTTTCATCACTGACGCTGGTGCCATGCGAGACATCTGTGAACAGTACGGCACACCTGTAGGTTTTCTACCAAGTATCCTGACCCCCACTTATGTTTTTGCTCTTTTGTCTAATTCGCACAATCAGGAGTTAATAATACAAAAATAATTCTGACTTCAAACCATTCACATCTTGGGATGCATCTGTTTAAAGTCTGTACAATGAAAAGTACAGGACAGGTAGGTAGTTTAGGTGTCTCTCAATGGAGAATTAAAAGGCTTCAAATGTTTTACTGGATACATGAGACAACTCCCTATTTTGCTATTAGTCTACCCAGTTCTTGTGTTTGTTTGGCTTTTTTTTTTTTTTAATGTTTTTAAAATTTTATTTATTTATGAGTTTTCCATTTCCCCAAGATGCAAGCTACTTTATGTTCCCTCATGTCTTCTACTACTTGCAACATTAAATACATATATACTTTGATACAGTTCTACTGCAGGGAAAAAAGTTTCTAAAATAAGTAGTTCATCAGTCATCCAAAAGCTTCTAGTACAAATCTAGCTTCCTTTACAACCAGCTAGTAACATGCTATAGCATAAGAGCCTTAAACTGCGCCAGTTAGTTCAAATTAACCTGTACTTATGAATCACCAAAATAGTTCTCCATTATAGAAGTGTAAATGATCTAGAATATCTTTTACTTATTTATGCAAGACAAAGAACAGGTATTATTCAAAATGCCCCAAAAGCTAATCAGAAAGCTCAAATGTAAGATAAAACAAGCAGCAAGACTCACAAACCACCTTACTTTAGGATTAGATCCAATAAGCTTATGCCCTCAAAGCAAACCAAGACTTGGTGATTGATGTGTACCTTTGTAAACCTGTAATCTCAAATTCTGCCTAACCCTGGAGGCACACCAGTTTACTCTACATTACTGTACTTGACATGAAAGCTCTCGATGCTCTGTAATTCTGCTTCTGCGTCAGGACTACACCAGTCTGAACAATTCCACACACAGCAGCTGTCAGTGATTGGTAAGGATCCAGAAAAGCAAAGATACTCCACCCAATCCCCTGATATGCCCAGATTGGCATACACTCTCATATCCTCACAATTCCTTTCTCCTCTAACACACAGGCTTATGCCCCTCGCAGAAGGCTGTTGTATCTTTTCTCTTACTTAAGAAGTGCACTGGCAGCTTTTAACTTGAATGCAATCATCTAGTAATTATAGCATCCACTCACAAAAAACTGAAAACCTGGAGTCAAACTCCAGCTCTGCATGAAGTGGTAGGCATTCACCACATTCCAAAGGAGTGCCTTACTACCACACTACTACTTAATGTATGGGTATATGGAACAAAAGACAAGACTATTTTGTAAATATAACAACCTTGTTCTATATCAGCTTCTGAAGGTAAATTATACCTATTAGTCACCTTTTAGAATGCTATTCACTGGAGGAGTTTGTAAAAGATGGGTGAACTACAACTTGTGATTGCTGGTGACAAACCATTAACCAAGAGCTTTCCGGTACCACTTTGCACTTCAAAACTGTCAAAAGTACTTTCAGAATCTCATACTCCAAGTGCTTTGACTGTCTTCCACCTCAACTGTATCACCATTATCTAGTCTTCCTGTGCTTCCCGCCAAAAGAAAGCAAACTTGAGGCATTCCACCCCAATCACATGCCCTTGCCTTAACCACTTCCCTAGGCATGCCGCTCTTCATTATATTTACCTTTTTATCTAAATGCATAAACATTCCCAGGACTGAACTTTACACTAGAAAGTCATCTCCACACCTGCTTGCCTAGTAATCTTTTTACCACATTAACGTCCCTTTTACAATATCAATTCTCCTGTCACATATGAAAAATCAGGGGGCAGCAGAGTTGTTTACAAGAACCATTATGTTGGATACATTCCCTTACTAAAGGAACCAAACAATCTAACCAACATTGCCTTGATCCTATGCCTACCCATATCGTTTATCATCTTCATCGGTTCACAAATAATACACCTTGAAATCTCAAAAAGCAATAGTAATAAAATTACCACATCTCATTCAGACTGCAACTAGAAGAACTGAAAATACATAAAGGACAACCTCTACTATGTAGAAAAAAAACAATTCAGCTCTGTTAGGAAAACAATTGACTGGGTTGCACACCACAGCTGTGACTTTACTCATGAGACTCATGTTGATCATTCTTCTGGCATATAAAACCTCCTTGATTTGACCTCCTTGTCATTATTTTTATGGATGCCAGTGATTACTCAGTCACAAGGAAAATTGTTGGCACACTGCATTAAGCTAAGTAGTTCACTCATGTTCAGAAATACTATGGCTTCTTTTTCAAAAAGGTTGGTACCTTGAATTATAAAATTCCACTGAATGACTAATAAGAAGATATTTTAGCACTTAGCAAGAAAACTGAGACATGACCTTGCAGAATAATACATACAATTATTCAAAGCATTTAAGATACTAAAAGACTGAGTCTTTCAGGAATCTTAATTTCATCAGAAGAACTTTCATGTACACTCTCTTAAGACTCTATTCAGGCTATGGTAGCTGACATCCAAGCTGTTCCAGTTCTTATTCTTGAGATGCAATGACAAATCTGTTCACTATTATACTGCTTTCAATACCACTTTGCTACTCTTCCACACAAAGAGAAAATGACAGATGGGGGAGGGAAGCAATTCTCTTCTATGTTAAAACAATTGGTTCAGTTATCTCTTGATTCAATACTCACTGTTATATGATTGTAAATAAGCTGAGACCAGCCAAAGAGATCTGCTAATCTGTAGAAAGCCGCCAATTTACATCGTAACAACTTTTCCCCTTTTTCATAAGCAATGGAATCTGATCCTCTCAGATCATTCACCGGTGTCACCATGCCAAGACCTGAAAAGCAGAAGGGGTAAAAAAGCACAAGGGGGGTTGCGTTCAACATCAGTTAAAACCTAACAACATGCACTGCTAGTATAGTGGTTGTTCTTACTAGTTTATATCAACATATTAACCTAAGGAATGCAGAGCAAACTTTAATTACTATAATGTCATAATTTACATTACACAAATATAATGACAGTCTTGGACAAGGTCATTTATCTTCGGTAGACTCAGCATTCGTTTCCTTCCTTAATATTCATTAGTGCTAAGGTGACAGTTCGTTCCTTAGCAAAATTTTTTTTTCTCTCTCAAACTAATGATTGTCTGTAAAATACAACTTCACTGTTAACAGAAAAATGTAACCCCAAATATTCCACTTTTTGAGATATATGATTTGGTATTCCTGATAAGGAGAACTATACATGTAAAAAAAATGCACACAAGTTCATTTAATTAGGAAACATTAAGTACCAGCTAGAAAGAGGAGGATTATGGTAAATAATTTCAAATACTGTAGTTCTAGTTACAGTGCAATTAGAAAGGTGGTTAAAAGTAACTGTGATAATGCAGAACCAGGCCATGCTACAGTCTAAACTACAGATTTATTTTAGAGCACAGGCAAGGATTTGTATTATCTTAACACAAAACCTGTGTGTACGTGCATTTGCACATTTTGGTTTTTGTTTTCCTTCTTTGTTTTGCCTGCTGATGTTTCTTGTCTATAGCTTCACTTCACAGAAGAAAGCTGCAAACAGTATTTCAATGGCAAAAATAATTAGTTTCTAAAGACCTTCACTGTTACTAGACTACTAATGAGCGTTTCATTTTCCTGCAGACAATCCAAGTGGTAAACATTAGCAATATTTAAATCTTCAGATTTTTTACCAGTGCTGACTTATCAGGCTTACTTTTCAATTAAGATACCATACGTGAAATAGTTTTTGATATAAATTATATACATGAATCACATTGCATATCACTGTGGCATTAGAAACTAATCAATTCATTTTATGTTTGCAATGTTCCTGTGAGCAGAACAGGATAGCATCTGAACTTCACAGCACTTTTCATTTCATTCACACTGTCTTAATTTTAAGCCTTTCAAAAAAAAGAATTCAACTATTATAAATTAAGGTGCACTCACTCATGTTCAATGCAGCCATTCCGCCTTGTGGTGCTGCAGGGTAGACATTTGGTACATTCGTTGTCATGAAATCCGCAATCTGCTGTAAAGCCAATAAACCTGTTGGGTTCTTCCCCTTCTTAAATTGTTCCTGAATCATAGATTCCAGTTCTTCACAAAAAGCCTAGCAACAGGACATTGCATATTGTAAAGCATGTTCAAATGAACTTCAACCTTTCATACACAGCTTTCTTTTTAGCACTTAGATGAAAACATCCTACACCTCTTCTGAAAAACAGCTCAGGGCAGAATAACTGGGTGCATAATGCTACTTGAAAATGTTGCTCTCTGGAGCTCCAACGATACGAGTCACTTATTTTTTTGTGAATGGAAATTCCAGCATTCTCTCTTCAAGTACCACCAAAACTCATTGAATCTACTAATACGAATTTCTGGAAGAAGGAGCAGGATGTACAATCGACTTGAACACAAAACATGAAAGGAAAAGTAGTAGAACCAGAAAAGAGAAGGAAAATTATCAGTGTGGCTCACACGGAACTGAGAGCCAAGAAGGCATCCAGGAACACACGAAGAAATAGTCATTGAATTTTTAAAATATGTTTAAACAAGGGGTTGTTTACTTTTTCCCTGGTTGTTTTTTTCTTTTTGTTTTGGTTTTGGGTTTTGTTTTAACTTTGAAAGGAAGAAAACAAGATTTTTTTACTGTTGCTGGTAGCTGCTGCTTTTGACAAGAACACTGGAATTTGTACTGAAAGAGAAGTATTCCGATCGTTAAGTGAATCTAAATAAAATGGGTTGATTTCACATGGAAAAACTGTAAATATACCACTACATCCCTATTCTTAACGAAGTCGTGACATGAAATGTTTTGTATCTAAAGTCACCCCTCAGTTATTACAAAAGGAACAAATGTTATGAGAGAAATTTTGTTTTGTGTACCTTCTCCCTGAGGGAAACATCTTTAATATTACATTTCAATCATTCATAGTTTATTATTGTGCACCCTTTCAGAAAGAGATATAAAAAAAAATATTTCATATGTCAGAATCATGCGTGAAAAACTGAGCACAGGACAGACCTACCTTGTATAAGCTACTCTTAGAAGAGTTACTTAAATTAAGTGTTTAAGTGAATACTAAATATATGAAACAAGTGAAAAAATGTCTGACCAGGACTAGATGGACAACATGAAAAAATGTTGACGATTACACAGGGAATTCTGAAAGCAAGACTGAGGAGCTGCTTCATGAGTAGAAAATAAAAAAATCAATCAGATAACGTGAGGAAAAATTAGGCTACAATTAGGATACTTTAGAAGAAAGGCCAACCAGAAAAAAGGTCAAACAGATCTAAGATACCACAAATTTCTCCAATTCCATAGGGATGTTAGAGATATTAAATTTATCACTTTGAAGTTGGAGCATTTTCTTTTCTTACTGGGCTTTGAAGAATCATGGAGACTCTCTTCTTCTGTTCCATCATGTTAAAATCCTGGCGAAGGTCAGGTGCCATATTCCTCTCTCTCAAATAATCTGGATTATTTTCATCAACTCGATCAAAATACCTCTCTTTATGAGGGGCTGTTGTTGGAGGTGGTGAAGTCACCACCCCCACACCAGAATCACCATTCATAGCACAGTTTTAAGGAACCTATGAAGAGGGGGCAGAGAAGAGGAATAAATACATCTAGCAAGGAAATAATTAAGAACTTCATACGTGTTTCTTGTTTAAGAGTAACAGTTCAAATCCATCTAAAATTAACATGGCTTCCCAAACACAGAAACCATGTTTATGCAATTGGATAGCAGTATTTTGGAGGAGAAAAAAGATTTTAAAATACAAGATTAGAAAAATAGGCTAACATATATGCAAAGTCAAATATGCTACATATGTACATGCTACACAAAACTAATACAAGAGTTCCCATTTAAAATACCTCCAGTTCTTTAAGCTGTCTACACAGCTTGATTTTCAGAAGCATGGAAGTCCTTCAAACCTTCTCACAGACAATGACAGAGAAGTTCAAGGCACATGAGGTCTAAACTCATTCTTTTTTTTTTTTTTTTTTTTTTTTTTTTTTTTTTTTAAACTTAAAAAGTTAAAGCAGATCTAACGAAAAGAATATCGTTCAAATCAGAATTTAAATCATTACAGAAAATAGGATATTACACATGTTCATTAATATGAAGAATCAACCCCACCAAAACATGCTCAGATTGCGGACACATTTCTGGAGACAAACTCAGAAGTACTGACTCTACAACTGAGGCATGCTTTTCATAAATACATTTATTTTAGGTTCATTCAACAACATGCACATCACTACATTAGCATGTGGGTTTTGGAATCTGGAAAGCACGCACACAAACACAACCCCCACTCACCGGCCAGGGTTCATTTTGGTTTTACATGTGGTAATCAGCAATTGCATGTATCTACTAGAAAGGCTGAAAACTCAGCTGGTATTGCTCATACACACATCCTTCTTTCACTCACAGGAATCCCTTTGAGTAACATTATCCCAGTTTTCTGGGCACAATATTATAACCTTCATTCCAAAATCCTTTTTAAAAGATTTTTTTGAAGCCTTCCACTGACAAGCAACCAGTTCAATAAAGCCACCCTTGCAACACCTTGAGACTCAAACCTCTGATTCCTGATCATCTGACATATCAAACTAAAATTAAGCTTTTTCAGAAAAGATTTATTTTCTTTGCATATCATACATGATTAAGCAAAATGTCACTAACACAAACTGTACTTCACTGAACTGTAGTAAGACTATTTAACTCTGAATGGCTTGCTAGTTCAGCAAACTGCAATTATTTACATTATACACAAAATACGCAAGGTTGAAATCCCTTGCCATCATGACATTTAGCAACTTTACTAAGAAAATGAGCCGAGAAAAGCTAGTAGGTCTTTTCCTGGAGGTGGAAGAATAGATAAAGAGAATAAAGTAGCAGAATCTAGCTCCCTGTTCCAGTAAGGCAAAACAGACTAATTTCAATAATACCGATCTAGATTTGGGGTTCACACAGTAAGGAGAACCCTGATTTAAACAGTCAATTTCATTATGCATCTTCAGTTCTGCAAGGATTAGTACCATTAAAATCTGCTGATATTATCAAGTCATCACAATTCTTTTTGCTATGTGGTAGGAAAGATTGTATGTATCTGCATTTAAGTAATGATTCATCTTCTACATGTTATAACCAGTAAATTTTTATATACGTCTCTATTATTTACTATTTTTAGATTTTTCTTAGTGACTCGTCTTAAACTGTACTTGCTTGTGGATTTTAATTTGATTAGGAATTTACTTGCATATTTATTAGCTAAAACCACCTCAGACGTGGATCCACACAGAAAAGGCAAGTTTACATAAATTATTTTGAAATGCAGATTATGTTAAAATCATTGCAGTGAAGAAAATTATCTACTTCAAGACTCCAGAATTAGCAGATCTCATCCTCTTTAATTCTTACATTAGAAAACAAGTTTCAAAACTCAACTTATTTCAGAATGAACAAATCGCTGAACTGAGGCAGTTGAACACAACGAGCAAAAGAAAAGTATTTTCCTGGACTCTGTAGAAGAGGATACTACTATCAAAATCTATGCTAGCACTTAAGACACTCAAGTTTTAGATGCTCAGTGATTTCCACCCACTATGTTGCTAAATAAACACACACAGACACCTCTGCACTGTTTAAAGTATTTCATTTTAAACCAATCACTTCAGGCTTTAAAAGTCATGGTTGGATTTTTTCTTTCTTTTTTTTTTTTTTTTTTTTTTCTTCTTTAAAGTAAGCACATACACACATCTTTATTATTATAATTTCTTTTAATTACTAGCTTTCCTCCACCCAGGAAGAAATATAGGGTATAGTGAGAAGAAATAATGCTTTTATCTGCATGGAAAACCTTTTAAGGTAGACATAGAAAGTTTTAAACAAGCGAAGTTATAGCGAAGGAGCCACCTTTCCTTTGGCAGCTTCAGAACCCTAACACACACCCTCTAAGTTCTCTTCCTCATCACAACCTCCAGCCTGCACCATCTGCCATTTCATACCCCAAAAATGCTTTTGAAGGCCCACTACCACCTTCCACAACCCCTCTTCTGAGCTCTAATAGCTATCCTGATGCCTCTACATCCAGGTTTTTGCTGAAAAATGACATTTTGCAGATCCAAACATATGGCTTACTCTCTTACAATAATAGCTCACTTGGTGCAATCTAAGTCTGAACTTCACCACCCTCTGCTTATCACAAGGAATCAGAGAGTTTAGAAACAGCACAAGGGCAAGTCCACAAATAAAGACAAACCAAACTGCTCAAGTAGTTCAGAATTTATACTGCATTCTGTTGAGTATAGCCCCAAATGTGTATTTACTTCAAAGCAAATCATCGGAAAACTATGAAGTTCACGCTTACCACCACCACCACCAGCAGAGAACAATGGCCCACTCCTGCCTGCTGAAGCATTCAACTTCCAGAATATATTTAAGTTTAATGCTGTATCTTGTGTATATGTGTATATGCAGTCTTATTTAAAGAAGAGTGTAAACACATCTGCAAAAATAATTTTGCATTTAATTATTTACACTAATTCCATCACTTTCAGAGTACCAAAAGCTAGTTCTAAATGAATTATATACATAATTACTTCTCTTCACTGTTTCCTACTCACACTGGAAAGAAGCTGGTCCCTAACAGCCTGCACAGGCAACATTACAATGGGATCACAGTGTCTTGCCGAAGTTGTATTAGTTCTTCACCCAAGTATAAGATGGCATTCAAGAAGGTCCTGGGAAGCTATTGCTGCTTCACCGCTATGTAGTGGCAATAATTTAACAGGAAATCCAATGTTTAACATTAAGTGATCATTTTATATCTAAGGTTAAATATCAGTTTCATAGCTCACTTTTGTAGATGCCCAAAATTAATGGCATCCCCCCCCACGCTCCAGTAATTAACTGTTTTAATGTAACTGTTAATAGTAGTTGTTTATTTTAATGCCTGTCAGCTACTGATGATAAAGGTATTGATTTTTGCATTAGAAACAGATGTGTTTGACAACATTTTGCACAAGCCATCAAAATTTATTTATGAGCTTCCTCAGAACACCCTTTGGGAGTAAGGCATGATGAACTCTCCAGTAAGAGCTTCAGTAATATGGATACTGATAAATAAATAAAAGGAATCTGAACAGTTAAGCTGAACACACACTGGGGAATGGCCAATGGTTCCATAAACTGGAAAGTCACACTGAAAATCACAACAGGCTGCCCAGACAGTAAAAAAGAAAAAATTAAGACCGTCTTCACACTCACAACTCTTCAGTACAGACAGTTCCTTTCCGATGTAGTGTACTACAGCCCCCAAGTAAGATAAGCTGTAATGTCAAAGGACTTTTTGCCATGATAAGTGTTTTTACGCAAGAGCCTGTTGTAACACAACTATCTCGGAAAAAGCCACACCCTTAACTGAAAAAGCCGTGGCTGGAAAACATAAGTGCATAAAAAGCCCTTCTCTCCGAAGCAGCTATTTTCAAATATAAAGAGACAGTCAGACGGAACAGCATCTATTACTGGGGGGGAGGGGGGGGGCAGTAATCATAAAATCCAAATCACACTTTATAGTTAACTGAAGCAATTATATCCATTCTTCTAATACGTATGTACATATAAACACTAGAAATTTCAATAAACCACCTCATCAAATGAGAGCCACCAAGCCAACTCACAGCATATTGTATTTATCACAGGGTACACGTATGTGTATGCAAATACTATAAACAGGTTGTTCATGAAATACATTTTTTGTCAGGAAACCAGCTTTATAAAATTTATAGTGCATTTACAGATACTGAGCACTGTTTACAAAAAACATTCTGAAATTAGTATTAGTATTTTGGGTTACTTTTATCTTTCAAAATCCCCTTCCTTCCCATCCGTTTCTAACCCAAGAAAGCTTCATCACAGGATTCACCTAAGAGGAAGTAGTGTTACAGAGTTTAGTTTAAACAAAAGAAGAAAGTTTTAGAACAGGAATGCCATAAAATTGTTCATGTTAACATCCAGAAAGAAGAAAAGCTGTTTAAAAATTGAGATTTATGTTCCTCAGTACTCAATCTGGAGAGTTAGATGATGCACGTATAGTTAAATAAATTTAAACAGGTAAGGCAGTGAATAATACCCAATAAGAATCTACAATAACTTAAGGGCACATAAAAAAAAACACCCTCAAATCTAAAAAATTATGTAAAATAATTTAAAAAAACAACATTGGATTTAGCCTGGGATTTCATTGTAGTTAATAAGCATATTTAAAACTTTAGTATTAAACTCATTTCAATACCTGGAAGTTGGGACAGATCTGGTTGTTTATAGGTTCAGTGTTTCTCACCTGACTCATCACCATGAGTATTATAGGAACCTTGAGAAGATTTAAAATGTCTCACAACATGCACACTAGCAGGGACCAGCTAACTACATTTCTTGGAGGAAATGAATTTTTGCAATCACTTAAAGGTTGGTTTTGTTTTGTAGTAACTTGTAATGGGTTATTTTTTCCTCCTCCACACCCGGAGGAAATTGTTTTTACTAAGGCTGCAGTTGATGGGATTTGACCTAATCCAAAGACTTGCTGCCACCAAAGGACTGAGCACACCTCTTCACACCAATGCAGCTTTAAGTCTGCTGAGGCCAATTCAGAATAAAAATACACCCTGAGAAGCAGGAAGGAGGTTGTGACACGAAGACAAGGGAACCTAAAAGACTTCTAAAAAATTTAAAATACACTGCCAACTCTAAGACAGCACATGCGAAAAAAAAAAAAACAAAAACAACCTACAGTTGTGTGGTGTTTTTTGTTTTGGTTTTTTGGTTGGTTGGTTGGTTTTTTAAAGTTTAGGAGAGTTAACTGATCAAAACCTTACAAAATCAAGTTATTTCAGAGAGGAAAGAAAACTAAAAACAAAACCCTGTCCTCTTCCTGGTAGCTTACAATTTCTCTGTACAAAATAACATGGGAGCAAAACATCTATATGGGACCTTGTGTCAAATTTGCAAACTAAATGAACAGCACCACTTCTCAACTGTGGATACAATCCCAGTCACTAGCAACAAAGATTGAGGGTACCCACTTCCAGAATGTATAGCTTCTGAGATCTATTTTGACAACGATATAGTAATTTGCTTTGTATCCAATTTTTTCTGACAGTTCTTTCAACAAATTGTCTCCTCTCACACCAGAACTATGCCACTAAGTCTAACTGAGGTGAAAACAGATTTGACAAGAAGTTACTAGGGAAGGAACAAGGGGGTAGCAAAACAAATTAAAATAAAATAACTTGTTTTCTTTACTGTTGTGCAATCAGCAGTCTTTGAGGGGTAAAAGTTACCTAAAAGGCTCATGTAAGTGACAAGTCAGGCAGTGTGCTGGCAGAGGGACGGAAGAGAGCTCTATTTTGGATGCAAACAGAAAAGGACAGGGAAAAAATAGAGAAAAGACAGAGTAGTTCTACGGCCCAGGAAAGGGAGTCAGGGGGACTGTGGAAAGCTACAGAGCTGAAATTACTGTACAGGGAAGTCATGAGGTGAGAGGAGGGAGGAAGAGGAAGGGAAAGGGCCAGGCAGCACTGGGGTGGTGCAGCACTGCGGGCAGCAAGAAACCCAAGAGGTAACTGAGCCATGGCGAACAGACTGAGTTCACGTGAAAACAGAGTTGGTGGGGAGATGGCGAGGAAGCAGAACATCCATCTACAGAAAATAAGGTTTCATTATCACTTGGTATCTGCAAAAAAAAACTTTATAAATATGCACTGTTACCACTTTATTCAATATTCTGGTACTTTCTGTATTTTTTCCAATTTTCCTTTACTTTAGAATAACATTTGCCAAACTTGCTCCTTAAAAATTTAATATAAGTTTGTAATAGGGAAATTATTTAAGATTTGCACTACAGTTTCCATCATTTTCAGTGAGAACATTTTGGCACCAATGACACTGGATTTGTTCTTGCCATTTCAAATGTTTCCTACTGAACTTTTAAAAGGAAAAGCTGGCACTATCTTAGGAAGTCTAAGAACAAAGAAAGTAAATCATGACTGTACTACTTACTAGACAACATACTTAACATCACAAACAATTATATTCTTTTTTAGCAAATGTTCCTAGCTCATGCATCTTCAAAATTTCCTCTGCTCTTTGTTTTCAAACAGGAAGAGACTATTTCACAAACAAGAACAGTTATTTATCTTGTACTGAATGCAGGCACCATCATCTTGCTTATTAACAGAGATGCTGCAAGTTAAATACTGGACTCTCAAAATTTAGAGAAATCAAACAAAAAGTTTACCTGACCAAAAGTATTGCATTTTATATCTGCAATATCATGCCTTAGTATCTAAGACGGTAGTTCAAGAAACAAACCATGTTAGAGAACAAGGAAAAGAAAAAAAAAATTAGACCAAGTCACAAGCGCTTCCTTGAAATGCATCTACTTTGTCAGCAATTATTTCCTATGTTCACCTTCTCCAAAACACCAAAATCAGAAGCTTAGCACAGTGGGCTGTCAGTGATCACAAGGTTACATTACAGAACTGGCAAAAATTCATTTGGGCGAACTTGAGGCCTCAAACCATACAAAACAATGAACATTTATATCAGTTTTTAAGACACAGTATTATTTGTCTACTGAAGGTCATCAACATTTCTTATCATATTATTTCCAATACTTACATTTAAAAAAAAAAATCTCTTAAAATGGTTAAGAACAAAGAATAAAGTTAGAAACCTGCTTCAAATTAGACCTAAATTCCAACTACTTATGAAGGGCAAGAATCTATGTAACAGAACTGTCAAAATAGCAGTTGCTGTAAGCCTTTTACCAAAAAAACACCGCCACCCCCCAACCCCCCAAAAAACCAGCTTGGAAAGTATGTATCTCAAGAAACAAAACTTCAAAAAGTACTTTTGGTAACCTGCTAATAATCAGGTTTTCTAGGCTGCTGTGTTAAGAGAACATTTAAGAACCACAGGTAAAGCACAGCAATAACTACCTCAGGTTGTAAAACAATTTAATTGTTGTCTAGCTTTACCGAAGCCAAATGAAGCAGGTGACTGGGAAAACCTGATCACCTTCTACAACAAAGTAACATTTTCTGTCAACATGGGGAGAGCAGTGGATATTGTTTACCTGGACCTTCAGCAAAGCATTTGACACAACCTTCTCATGGACAAACTGGCAAGATACAGATTGGATGGGTGGTCTGCGAGATGGGCGGGAAACTGGCCTCCAGGCTGCACTCAGAGAGAGGTGATCAATGGTTTTTACTCAGGCTGGCAGCCTGTCACAAGTGGGGTCCCCCCAGGGATCAATACTGGGCCCCACGCTGTTCAACATCATCATAAATGATCTGGGCGATGGGATTGAGAGCACCATCACCAAGTTTGCTAATGAGACCAAACTGGGTGGTGAGGTGGACGCGTCAGAAGGGAAAGCCGTCTTACAGAGAGACCTGGAAAGGTGAGGTGCTGGAGCGTGTCCAGAGGAGGGCAACGAAGCTGGTGAAGGGTCTGGAGAGCAAGTCTTACGAGGAGCGGCTGAGGGAACTGGGACTGTTTAGTCTGGAGAAGAGGAGGCTCAGGGGAGACCTTATTGCCCTCTACAACTCCCTGAAAGGAGGTTGCAGCGAGGTGGGTGTTGG